>JASPKZ010007555.1:0-240000 GCA_030220185.1 Diploptera punctata | reverse complement strand
ATTAATTTAGGCATAGCAGTTCATGCCGGGTATTAGTACTGTATATATTATCCAGTTACCGATACATGCATGCGCAGGACATTCGCGTGGTGATGTAGACCCCGCCGACAGATGACTCCATGAAATAATATATACTGATAGTGTTTGTAATATGTGCAATCATATATGTGAATAGTGAATTAAATACAATTATCTTCAAGCCAAATCGTGGTAATAATTTAATTACACAAACGAATACCTAGGAAATACGATGAGTAGACATTGTTATAGTCCACAACCAGAGGACGCCTACATAGGTCCACCAGCCGAATATTCATAACCGACCTGGATGTTAATAAATGGAAGAAGATATAAATTTATATCGCAGTAAACAAAATATATAAAATTATATATAAATGAATCTATAAAGAGGATTACGGGTGTAAATACCTACATAATGAAAACTACGCACCACATGGCGTCATCAGAAGAAAGAACAAAGAAAACTCAACAATTCTTTGAAACTAAGAAAATAACTTAATAAAATAAGGAGCTAGAATTACTACAACACACAGAGCGGAAGGTGCGGCGAACGATTAAACACGAAACCACATGGTTTGCAGATACATCAAGTTCTAACTGGGAATTACCAGAATCTGCGTCTTGAATTTTCCACCACTTTTCAAGAAATGCTGGAACTCGAAGGGTTTGCTGACAAATTAATTTTCAGTGACTAGGCTTATTTCCATCTAAGCGGTAAGGTCAACACATATAACGGAGAGTGTGGGGAAGTTGTGCGGGATTCTCCTGCAATAAATGTATTTTGTGCTTTGTCCAGTGAGAAGTAGTACGTACCGTTCTGTACTGATGAGAAGACAGTAAAAAGATACAACTATCTGGATATGTTTACATATTGGTTGATACCACAGGTCTTGGAACACAAACCACATTTCATCTTTCAACAAGATGGTGCCTCTGCGCATTTTCATCACCAAGATCGTGGATACCTGAAGGAACAACTCCCGTGACGTTGGACAGGACGCAGCACACCCAATGACCAGACTCTCATCAATCCCTAGGTCACCTGATTTGACGACCTGTGACTTTTTCCTATGGGGGTACAATAAATATGAAGTTTATGTACCGCTTTTAGGTTTGAGCTACATAATAACAGCAACAATAACTACAATTGACGGGAAATTACTCCGACGTGTATGGGAAGAGATAAATTATCGTCTCGACGTTAGTCGCATAACGCGAGGAGCACACATAGAACATCTATAACCAAATGGAAACGTGGTGAGTTCTACTACGAGTATATATTGTTTGTTTCATCACACTAACTCTCATAACATGCCGACAAATTATAGGGTACCGGGGGGCTTTTTCGCGCATGGGGCTTTTCCACGCACTGATAGTGTCATTGATTCTGACAACTATACCTCGGTCTACTGAAGGTCGAAGTGGATATTTATAAAAATCCCGTTTTGTCACCCTTTCAGTAGTGAAAACATTTTTTTTTTTGAATAGAACTGTTTGTCCGAGAAAAATTATTTTGTTGTGCAAGGTAAACTGTATTCCGGCTTCTTACCTGTTTGAATAACATTACAGTCCCAATTATTAAGTTATAACTATAGTCCGGATGTTAGGCACTTAAAAAATTCAAAATAGGCAGCCAAAAAAGGCACTAAAAATCATTAATATAGGCACTAAAAATTCAAAACAGGCTCTTACAAAAAATGGACAACATAAATTAATTACAGCATTACGTAAATAATATAACATATGCTATCAATAACATACGAAGATACAAGAGATACTTTTGGAACTTGTTTTGCCTTTTTACAAAGAGCAGACTTATGTTTTGCAGGGTGCACATGCTGCGAAACATGGCATTTCTTCGCGCAATTCACTGACTTTTTATACACTTTGCAAAACAATATTGAACCGTAATTTGAGAATATTTCCGCACCAAATTCTTTCACGAAATTGGTCAGTTTGTCTTTTACTGTTGTCCGTTCTTTAGGCATCGTAAAACACTGTCGCACCACTTTGTCTTTGAATCACCTGTCTGTGAACGAGGACTAGACTGAATTCAGTGTTACCAACATCAAAAATAATATTGCCACTCACTTAAAGGTTTCAGCATCAGATGTGAGACAGAGAAAAAAAGGTTGAGCCATCTATCTACCCTTTTTGTCACTCAGCAATGTTTGTATTGGAAAGAAGCAAAGCTGTACTATAGAAATTTCTCCAAGCCTTAGAGCCGGACATAGCTTAGGGCTATTTCGCTTAATGGGAGTGCGTGAGGTGGAAAAATACAATAGCCGGTACTTGTTATTTCGCCTAATGGGAGTGCATTGAAGGGGAAGTTTGTCCATTTCAATTAATTTCATTGAAAAACTAAATTAATTTCGAGAAAAAATGGCAAATAGGCATTGTAAGCTGAAATAGGCATTTATAGGCAAAATGAACTTCATGGAAAACAACTCTAGGGTCGTCGGTGTGATCTTATATGAAGTCAATTTTACAATATCTATAATAAATAATTATAGGCATTTTCCCTAACATCCGGTCTCTTTGGCATTTGAAATTATATTATTTGAAATTATTTTAGCTTTAAAATAGAGCTGCATGTAGGTTATGGTTTTAGAATATTAATTTCAAAACAGCAGATAGTGATAAAAAAGTGCCTTGAACATAATAAAAATTTTAACGTTTTGTAACGCGCACCGATGATGGGGCTATTTTACACACTAAATTAAGACAAATTTTGTATAAAAATTGAGTTACTAACACATTACGTTAGTTAAAATTAGTAGTAGTAGTATGTGCCCCTCTAATTGAGAGTTTTAAGGCATGATGCCTCGTCGCTAAGCTACGGGAATTAGGCTAGTTCTAGTCCCCACGAAAAAAAAACTATTGGAATTTTGGTCAGTATGGGGCCAGTGCCCACCCAGCATCTTTACGAATTTGAATAGCTACAATTAGTAGCGGGTCCAGGTTGAGAAATCCAGCTTTAACGACTGGGGGGCCCGAAATGCTGACCACATGTCACATCTGGCAGGATTATCGTTCTTCTCTGTGATTAACACATGTGGATGTGAACACAGCAGTCGGCTGGTAGGCCAAGGGTCATCTAGGCCCTCCATGCCATGGAGGAGGAGAAAATGTAAATTAGTAGCCGTAATATTTTATTCACAGACGCTCTTTAACAATTCAGGTCATTAGCGTGAAGTTCAAAACTGGGCATCAATGGGCCGGTAAATTTTGCTCATATGCCTCTTATTTAAGGCTTGAGGTTCTTTTACTTGTGAATCTACGACAACGGACCAACAACGAATTTACATCCCTTATAAAGATAAATAAATTAATTAAATTGACTGCAGACCTAAACGCAAGCCTAAGCGGACTTCGAAACATTTGACGTCTGACTCAAATGTGGAAGTAGCAGCTAAAAGGGCGCTAAAACTGTAGTCTGTCCGAGGAATGAGTGGAGAAATTTGCCAGTTTTCCGATTTGAGATCTTTCTCGCTTGAAGAACAAGAGCGAAATGAGTAATGTCACGTGATCTGTTCTCCCTCCTGCACTTCCTTCCGCGGCTTCATTGACTGTGATTTTTGCCTCCCTCCTATGCAGATGGTCTTTTTTTCAAACCAGATTCTATTGACAGCCTCCGTTGCCTCCAGATAACCAGACGGACGAAGGATGTGCCATGCTCATGTGGACCGAGATACTTATCTAAGATGTCTTTAAGAATGGGAGAGTAGATCAGGAACTGTATATGGGTGCAGTTGGGGAAGAAACAATTTGTGTATGGTAAATGTTTATGATTCTAAGTGAAGTGCGCGAAGTAGCCCCTCTTCATGCGTGGATTAGCCCCACTGTGTTTAAACAAGGTGTATAGTACATACAATTTTATAAGTTTTTTTACTCAGTGTTATACTAGTATTTAAGGAAGATGAATATTATATTATATAGGTATGTAAATAAGCTTTAATTATAGGGTAATTAAACATATTTTTTTAAAAATATGATATTAATACTGATTTAAATTTGAAATGAGCGAAATAGCCCCCTCTACCCTAAATGAAATCGGGGGATAATTTGTAATAATCCTATATTTAGTTAAACCCTTAAGTTTAATATGACTATTTAACTCATGCCCCAAATGGGAGTCAATGACCAATTACATTTCAGTGAGTTTTTATTTACAACCAAACAGTCGTGTTTCGCCAAGAATTTACCAACTAACGTTTACCATAATAAAGAAAGCACCTTCTTTTTAACATTATTTTGCAGTGAATGACTCACTAAGAAATACGGCTACCAGATTGTATATATAGTGCATGAATGTCAACACGTAGCACATGCGGAAGTTAATATAAAAACATTTGTAGCAATTGATTATACCACCAAAAAAGAAACCACTGTTTTCACTTTCTTAAATGTATGTTTTCCCAGGTAATAACATTCCAGAAAAATATAATTGTCATATTTACATCATAGGACATCAAAAATGAATTAATATACAGTTTGATGTGTTTATTTATTTCTCCACTAGAGTGCATTCTTACAATATTGCGTTTCTTTGGCAATAGACGATAACGTATGGTTGCAGTGATGAACAAAAGAAGCAAATGAAGCGTAGCAATCGTTTCTCATTTGTTTTCAAACATCGCCGTTTACATTAAATATATAAATATTTTAAAATAACTATATTTAAATAATGATTTGTGAGGAAACAGCTTAATTTTATTCGTTAAATAGTCCTAACAAATGCCACTCTTGATTTCCAAATTCCCTAGATAAAATTCACTCCTCACTTCGTGAGTCGTAAATTTATCGATAATTTGGAAATCACTCGTGGCTTATAACAATTTTTTCCACAATTATATGCTTTAATGCATTTTTCCGACCACAATGTATTTTTAAAATTAGGTAAAATGGATTCTTAATTTTTTTCTATAAGAATCAAATATGGGTTGATTTGACTTTTGTAGAAATAATGTATTTGTAATCACTGTAGTATTAATATATCTTACAATCAGCGTAAAGCAAAAGTAGGATCAAAAAATAAAAAGTTTGTAAATACAATAGTAATGTAAGTACAATCTATAAAATGTATCTTCCTGATGAAGAGTTATAAGAAAAAAAACCTGACCAGACTAAAATCAAAATGACCCAGGAAGGTCATATCGGATTGTTCATAAAGATCACAATTACATTAGCAGATGTACAAATTCAGTTCAAGGTTCAATAAATACTAGTTTATTCAGCCCTCATCTCTAAATGACACGTTCCCATTGTCAATTCAAAGCAGCTGGAAGTATGTTCATAGAAATAATGTTAATTAGTTTTATATAATAATTATGTTTCAAGAATTGAAAGTGAGGTTTTGAGGATAAATTGGGATGTTTTGAGCCGAAGCGAATTCGAAAACACTTTCAATCGTTGCACCGTATGTGCAATTTCATTATTTTAATAAATATTAACCGTACCGGAAGTATTCGACGATACAAAGAGTAACCTCTAAAATATGCTAACAATGAACTCCCTCTTATGTAATATTGCAACAATTAGAATTTTTTCAAAATAATATATTAATGAAAACAATACATCCAAAATATATGCTAATAAATTAAGCATAGTTAGCTATTTTAAACATAACTTATTAAGTTATAACAAAGAAAGATCGAACAGAAGAGTGTTACCAATTGGAAAACTTAAAATGTAAATTGTAACTAAAAATGTATTTTTATATATTTTTGTAACTTGAAGTAATTTATTTTTAGTTAGTCTTATAATGAAGTAAGTTTGATGATATGAACTTAGTATTTATATCCATAAAATTCCTACTAGTTATCCTTGTTTGTTTACTTCTAAAATTACTAATTAAGTTTGCCAAGATTTATTCGTATGTAGTTTAAAGTTACGTCCGTCATTGTGAATATTACAGTACAATTTGATCACTCAATTAGTCATTTGCAATTGTACTTTTACAGAATGTTATACAAATGATTTTGACATTAAGAGAAGACAATATACAAGAATAGAGGGGAGAGAGAGAGAGAGAGAGAGAGAGAGAGAGAGAGAGAGAGAAAGGGAGGGAGGCAGGGAGGGAGGGAGAAAGAGATCAGAAAATGCATATCTTCTGAGGTAAATAATTCCATTAATAATAACTGACCTATTAGTTCTCCTGACCATGATTTTTTATTTGAGGCTATGAATCACGTGAAAATCATGGTATGTGCGTTCCAATCGTTTAAATTGGCACATTCGAGAGCACGTCAATGCTTATCAATAGATCCACCAAAACTAAAGATGTTTAACAGAAATTTATATCCCGTCAAATGTACGGTAAAGAATGCATTAATATTAACAGGTTTCTTCAAAAAGACCTAAGTAATTAATAAGACTCGGATTTGTAAGTCAATATTTTCCCACTAATATGTAAAACTCGAAGTGGCAGCATCATTGAACAGTGAATATTACATACAGGGTGTTCCAAAATGATGGACGGGGTTTCAAAGTTATTTAATTTCCCTTACATGATATATATATATAAACAAAAGTTACATAGGATTAGAGAAACTCTTCGAGTTTTCTATAAGTGTTCGGTGTGAGCACCTTTTGTCACAAGGCACACATCTAGCCGATAGTCGAATTCCTCCCAAACCTTGGTCAGCATATTTGGAGAAATGGATTCAACAGCAGCAACAATCCTTCTTCTCAAGTCTGGAAGGTCGACCTGAAGTGGTGGTACGTATACATGGCCCTTCACATACCCCCACAGGAAGAAATCACAAGGTGTGAGATCGGGAGACCGTGGAGGGTATGGGAATGAACCATGTCATTCGGACCGATGCGTCACTTGGTGTTTCTGGACGTCCTGGACTTTTCCTTTCACAGATACATCTAGTTGTTTCAAACTGTTTATACCATCGACGGATAATTTTTATCTGTCGGAGGATCAATTCCAAATTGCCGTCGGAAAGCTCGCTGCACTGCAACAATGGAACGAGACCTCGCAAATTGCAATACACAGAATGTCTTCTGTACATGTATCGCCATTTTCACAAATTTAACGCTGACGACGTAATAATGACAGGAAACAAATTACTGCATACAGGATATGAAACTTTCACAGTTTTTCTTTCATTATAGCAAATAATCAAGCATCCAATTTCGTTTGTAAAGATATACCAACTACTTAAAACGCCGACCATCATTTTGGAACACGGTGTATTTAAATCCCATTTGGGTTCGCGGATGCATGTGCTTACAGATGACCGCTGAAGTATTTTCTAAACTATCGTTATTAGAAGGAGTCGTTCAATATCCACCTCCCATGAATAGTGATGAAGCGTTCGTTTAATGATTGGAATACAGTGAGTTCAAGCTTTGTTCAAGTTTTAATTGTATTTAATTATATTTCTAGCGATATAATAATATAAATGTTAGTTCATATAAAAAAAACAAAATTGATTTATGATTTATATCTTGTGAAGATCACTTTTATAGCAATTTAAATTAATTAAAAAACCAGCTTGCGTAGCACTAATGTTACTTTTTTTCTTGTGTCAATACATCATAGTATCTTGTAACGAAATGTAATGAAAAGGAATGACAAGAATTTGAATCTAAGAAGTTGACATCTAAATGCCGACGTCTTTCCGAGTGAGCTATATGATATTTACTTCGTACTAACGCAATTCAAAAGCCTGGCGGTTCCGGAGAGGTATTGGTGGTGGGCCATACATGTATTTTTCGGTTTTTTTATAGTTCGCCCGCTTCCCGAATTTCGTCCCATCAACACTCTCCACTCCTCTTCACTCCGCCATCACATAATTTCATCTCCGTTGATTCATTAATTTCATATCATGTTTCGCCTGATATCATGCTATAGGACATTTGAATTTACGTTACCGTTAACGTCATGTACCTCTCAACCCCAAAATTACTGTTGTCGGTAAGAAAAGCCTTCCATTATTATAGTAACCATATTAGCCTAATGCAGTATTATTTTTGTGCATCTAGTTTTTAATATCCATCCATAGTAATTCTGCCCGAGGGCTGGTCTTACACTGCAATCATAGCATCTTCATACCATGCTTTGCAGCTTTACTAGGAAATTATAGGTGTGGAAGCTTACCGTTGCTTTCTGCACCGGTAAGGAAGATGATTATGGCCGGATGATTTTCGGCGACCGTTGGGCCCTAAACTTTCTTACATTTGTCTTTACAGGTGAGGAAAACCCCGAAAAAATCTCATCCTGGAGTCTGTCCCGACCAGCAATCGAACCTGAGCACGCTGCGTGACAAGGCAGCACGCTACCTCGAGACCACAGCGGTGGATGTTTTTCAATATAGTGATATAGAGCGATTCCATGAAAATGTCATACCGATGTGAAAAGTTTGAAACTGACGCAGGAATGATTTTGTTGATTTAATATATATCTGTAAATATCAAATTTTATAATTCTCTAAGAAAATGTTTCAAATGTGCATTATTTTAACCTAATAATAGCTGTAGAACTTGTCATATTCCAAACCTGAAAAAATACGCAAAATTTTACCAATTTCTTGTTTAATGATTTGGTCGTATGAATTCGTTTTATTTCACAAAATCTTTTGTTAAACCATGCTTTGGTCCTCCTTGGTCGTAAATTAAACAATATTAATTAAATTCTAATATTCTACATACCTTAAATATGTCCTATAGTTGTTAACTGTAAGTTATGATCAGTCAGTCACAGAAAACGGATAAAAATTACTGTACACAACATAATAATTGATGGATTAAAATTTCCTGTTGTATTCCACGTTATCGGTACACAACTAACAAAAATGTATAGATGATATTTTCTTGTAAAGTCATTGTTTTTCCCGCTGGAGTCCCGTGACTGACTGACTTTTTGTCCCTCACTTATATTGCTAATACGCATAACGCAGTCAGTTGCTTGCTTGACTCCGCTGTGTATTAACATAAACATGGTTTAGGAAATCTGGTAGACTGTTCGGCTCAGCTGTTTCATAAAATAGTTACTGGCCCTTCTTCTGTGATAATTTGAGCTAAAAGGCTGTCAGCGGAAGGATTTAAATGTAGAGTAATTACATGAAAATGTCATACCGATGTGAAAATTTTGAAATTGGCACGAGTAATTTTTTCGATTTTTTTTTTTTGCAGATGAAATTTTCCGATTATAGAAGTTAATGTTTGAAATACGGATTATTTTGATCTAAATTAATAGTAGAACATGATATATTCTGAAACCTGAAAACACATGCAAAATTAAACGAAATTTTGTTTTACGATTTCACTTTATAAATTTGTTTTGTTTCACCGACTCTTTTGTTATACCATATTTCGGTCCTTCCTGATCATAAATGTAATACTAATAATTGTATTATAATATTCTAGATAATTAAAATGCGCTATATGTAGCGTAGTGGTTAAGGCACTGAGCTACAAGCCGGAGGGTCGAGGGTTCAAGTCCCGTTGGGATCAGGATTTTTAAACTGACCCAAACCCTCTGGCGGCACTATGGCCCTGGGGTCGACTCAGCCTCTAACTTAAATGAGTACCAGACGCTTGTTGTGGGGTAAAGACGGCCGTCACGCAGGGCTGATAACCCGACTGACATAAAGTGCCGATTGTCTAGAAAACGTGGGAGCCTTAACCTCCTACTACCCCAAGGGCCTCCTGAGGCCTGTTGTGGGATCACTTTACTTTACTTTTATATAATTATTAAGGGTACGTTACAGTCAATCACATAAAACATACAAATATTATTGTACACAATACGATAATTGATGGATCCAAATTTCCTCTGGGATTCTACGTTATCGGTACATAACTAATAAAAAAGTATTAACGACATTGTCTTGTAAAGTAATTACGTTATTTATATTAATTACATTTTTATATTTTTATTAATGGCATTTAAATAATTCCTCATTATCCGATTTTTCAATATGTTGTTATTAAGTGAGTGGAATTAAAAACAAGTGCGCGGTTCTTATGTGTTAGAAAATGTGTGTGTGGGTGTCCTTGAACTTGAAAGGTTCTCGCATTAGTTTGACCTTTGACATGCCATGTGTGTCGTATTATCGGGGATCCACAGTGCGATGTCGCCACATTGTGCTAGCATTCACTTTGTGAAACAGAGTCATGCTTGTTAATTGCAAAAACAGTTTTAAATCATATGAAGTTACTTGTATAAAAAAAGACAATTGGCGTGGAGTATATGTGATTAAGTATGTATAACCTATAGTGTAAAATAAAATTATTATTGGGTGGAGCTTTATTGGAAACCAACAGAGTGAAAATACATATGACAACGCTGTACTATGTGCGCCACGTGGAAACAATCAGTCATAAAGTAAGATTTCGCGCGTTGTAAGAGATTTCTTTCGATTGTTTAGTTTAAAAATAGAACACATGTCAGCAATATAATTTTTAATCAGTTGCTTTGAAAGAATTATAACAGAATTTTCCACATTTAAATAAATCTAGTAATTTGTATACTGTGCTTTTTCGTTATTTTTTTTTGTCTTTATAGTTGAGACGCGTGAAAGTTAATTTTAGTATTCTGGAACGAACAATGCAAATTCCATATCGGCAGTTTTATTTATTTTAATGGTTCAATCTATTAACAGCATCAGATAAATTTTAATCAGTTAATATGGATGTAATAAAATTATACTCATATTAGGAATATTTAACTATAGAGAAGGCCCTTTGTTTTAAGAAGTTAATATTTTCTTTATCTTGTGAAATTTAAAATGATAAATGGTAACCAAGTTAAATAAATTACACTCTTTATTTAATCTTTTTTACAGCATATCAAATTGTACATTTCTTATACATGATAAAATGAGTGAAGTTCTTTATTCATCTCCATGTTATCGCATTTTATATATTATCCATCCATAGTAATTCTGCCCGAGGGCAGATCTTTCACTGCAATCATAGCATTTTCATGCTGTGCTTGCAGCGTTACTAGGGAACTGTAGATGTAGCTTCCCATTTCTTTCCACACCGGTGAATGATGATAAGGATAACGATGACCATATGGTTTCGGGGACCGTTTGGGCCTTAAAGTTTTCTTGACATTTGTCTTACAGGCGAGGAAAAACCCCGATAAAAACCTCACCCAGAAAAACTGTCCCGACCGGGGATCGAACCCGGGCCCGCTGCGTGACAAGGCACCACGCTACCTCGAGACCACAGCGGCGGACTTATCTATTATAATTTCATATTATTTTGTAATATTTTTATATTTGCAACTCCAGAATATTAAAGTCTTAATAAAATTCAGATATGTCAGTCAGTCACAGAATATAGTCAGTAAGTCACATATCATATATTAGGTTATAACTCTGGTCTTAATTGTGATTTTTGTTTAGTTTTTTTTTTATTGAGAATGTAACTTGAAATGTGTCCTCCAAATGGTATTTTGGATAATTGAATTAGGAATCACACTTCAGAGCATGATGCAGATGAACATGTTAACCAGCATGATGAGTTGACATTTATGTCAGTCAGTCACACATATTTTGATAGATAATAAATAGCACTGTTGTTCTTCAAAGGTTGTATATTTAAGTACAGTCTTAACCACACACTATTCCTCTATCATATCATGTAGATAACATCCCCAATTTCAATCAATTGTAATATTTATGCAACAATTTTGCTCCAAAGGTGTATTGTAAATGTCAGTCAGTCACATATGGAATTGCTCTATATTATTATTTTATATAGTGATATAATATTCTTCCGTGTAATTCTATACTACAGTGATGTAATATTATTTAATATAATGGTAAAATAACTAACTCACTGGCTCTATAGAACAATTGGTTCATGCCCGCGTTGACATAAGCTCTCCATATGAACCAATTGTTCCATAGATATTGTTATTCTCCTACTTCAATCTTGGTCAACCAATTGGGCGTTTTTCCTCTGGTTCTCCAACAAGAAGCTCCCAAGCACCTCTTTCACCCCCCATACGTGCCAATGCCATGCCCATCGTAATCTCCGAGTCTTAACTGTTCTTATTACGAGGTGTGATCAATAAGTTTCCGGAATGAGGCCATAAACACAATACAACACAACATTTCAAAGTTTCTATTCAGCACTGTCACCCTCGAAGTAGTCACCTTGGGAGTTGATACACTTGTCCCAGCGCTTCTGCCAATGCTGGAAGTACTTCTGGAAGTCGTCTTCTTTAAATGTGTCCAATGTCTTCTGCGATTCGCGCTGGATGACATCAATGTCCTCAAAACGATGTCCTCGGAGCCGAATGTTTAGCCGTGGGAACAGGAAAAAGTCTGCTGGAGCCAGATCTGGAGAATAGGCTGGATGGGGAACAGTACTCATCCTATTTTTGTCCAAAAACTGGCGGACAGAAATTGCTTTGTGCGCGGGCGCATTGTCGTGATGCAGGAACCAGTCACCAGTCCTTCCATTTCTCTGGCCGTTTGCGTCGCACACTCTCCCTCAATCTTTGCAACACTTGTTTGTAGTACACTTGATTCACTGTTTGACCCCGTGGTACAATTCCTTATGCACAATTCCATTAATGTAAAAAAAAAACAATCATCATTGACTTCACATTCGATCGAACTTGTCTGGCTTTCTTGGGGCGTGGAGATGCAGGACTCTTCCATTGCGAAGACTGTTGTTTAGTTTCTGGATCGTAGCCATAAATCCATGTTTCATCACCAGTAATAACCTTTTCCATGAACCGTGGGTCATTTTTAAGCTGTTCTTTAAGATCTGTGCAGGCAATCACACGACTTTCCTTTTGGTCATTTGAAAGGAGGCGGGGCACGAACTTCGCAGCAATTCTTCGCATGTTCAAATCGTCTTTCAAAATGCTTTGAACACTTCCAAACGAGAGTACTAGTGCATCAGACAGTTCTCGTATTGTAATGCGCCTATCATTTAATACCATTTCCCTCACTCGATCGATATTTTATTGGTTTTGCTGGAAGTTGGTCGTCCCAGACGATTTTCATCCTTAACCGATGTCACGCCACTTTTAAATTTCGAAAACCGGTGGGTCAGGATTTTTAAACTGACCCAAACCTTCTGGCGGCACTATGGCCTTGGGGTCGACTCAGCCTCTAACGGAAATGAGTACCAGACGCTTATTCTGGGGATAAAGGCGGCCGTCACGCAGGGCTGACAACCCGGCTGACATCAAGTGCCGATTGTTCAGAAATAGTGGGAGCCTTAACCTCCTACTACCCCAAGGGCCTCCTGAGGCCTGTAGTGGGATTACTTTACTTTACTCAAATGCTTGAGATTTGCCCATTGCTTCCTCCCCATAAGCTGTTCTTAACATTTGATATGTTCCTGTTGCAGTTTTACCAAGTTTAAAGCAAAATTTGATGCATGTTTTTTGTTCCTCGTAATCCCGCATTGTTGCTACACAGAGAAATCGCCGCACGCACAAAACACGTCTTCACTTCAGAGCTTCTACCAGCATACTGCAAGGTCAGAGAAGGTCACGCGACCCCTCAAATTCATCACAAGGAAATTCTGAGTGTACAGCCTGGGTGAAAATTAAAAACTCCTCAATGGCATAATTGTTTTGAAGCCATTCCGGAAACTTATTGATCACACCTCGTATATCTGAATTCCTATAGATATAATGCCCATTGCTATGATCTCGTGGTAGCGTGCTGCCTTGTCACGCAGCGGGCCCGGGTTCGATTCCCGGTCGGGACAGGCTTCTGGGTGAGGTTTTTTCGGGGTTTTTCCTCGACTGTAAGACAAATGTCAGGAAGCTTAGGGCCCAACGGTCACCGAAAACCATCCGGCCACCATCATCCTTATCATTATCATCATCATCCTTCACCGGTGTGGAAATCAACGGGAAGCTACCACACCTATAATTCCCTAGTAAAGCTGCAAAGCATAGCATGAAATGCTATGATTGCAGTAAAAGACCTGTCCTCGGGCAGAATTACTATGGATGGATACATATCATGAAGTTCAATATTATATACTTTTCTCCATTCAGCTGTCTTCATCTCTTTTTGACCCAAAAATTTTCCTAAGTACTTAATTCTCAAATACTCGTAATCTTTCCTCCGTTAAAGTAAAAATCAATGTTTCGCATCCATATAATATAACTGGAAGAATAACAGTTTTATGTATTTTCAGTTAAACTTTTCTGAAAGGAGTTGGGACCACAAGAGTCCCTGTAATGCATAATAGCATGCATTTCCAGAATTGAGCTTAGGGGCCTATGTTTTAGTTAGAGATGAAACAGATAGCTCTTTGGCCAGATACCGGATATCCTGCCAACCTTGAAGCCGGATAGCCTAATATCCGGCCGAACATTGCCGATTGACGCAACGTAACGAGAGACCTCGCGCAGGTGGTGCACGATTGATCGGGTGGACTCGGGTGAATTCGGGTCTTTTCGTCCATGAGTGAAGTTAGCAAGTGTTTCATTGACTAATTGAATTATTGCAAACACTATCATTTGAGTTGTTAAAAAACGTGCTAATGCAGTTTGAGATTGTTATAACAGTATTTTTATAAATATTTCTAAAAAAATTAAGCACGAAAAATGACATCGGTAAAGAAAAGACCGACTATATGGGAATATTTTGATATAAACAGTGACGATCCAAAGTTTGCTGTTTATTATGCAATGTTAAAATGTCTCGTGGCGGTGAAGGAAACCCCCATATAAGTATTTACCAAACAAAAGTAGCTTATTTTTCTTTGTTTTTAATTACTTGATGGCATCAATCGATCTATTTATCAATTGGATGTTATGGTTAGGTAAGTAGGTTTATGTCGAATTCGTCGAAAACCTCTTGGCATGAATATTTTCTTAACGTTATTGGTGTAAATTTTATATGCTTTTATATAAAACGAAGTTTATTTAAATCCGGTATCCAGCCGGATACTAGCTTATTATTCGGTATCCGGTCGGATATGCCGGACACCGTATAGTTACTGGATATCCGTCTCACCACTAGTTTTAGTATATTACAATGCGAGGTTGAGAAGTGGTTTTTACGGAAGTGAGGATATGATTAAATACCGAGCATAGCGAGTTTTTAATATCCAAGATTCTGTAAAACACTTAATAAACGTGCGCTGTACATTACTTTTTGCACGATGGCGTTTTCAAAATAATAAGTAATAGTAAAATAATATATTTGTTGGAAATATTTGCGTTCATTATAAACAACTGACCAACGTTAGTCTGGCCAATGTTTATAGGGTAAGTGCCGGAAATAATTTAGTTCAGACTACAGCAGGCCGTGACACAATCAGGGATAACGAGGCGGCAAGTACGAATTTATTGTTTTATATTGTTTCAAATAAAGTTCAGTTCATTTAAAATGCAGTGATTTGTTACGTATAATATATACAGTAAAAGTTGTTCAAAGCGGAATCCCATGGGACCAATATTTTTTCCACATTAGACAACATTCCGCATTATAAAAAACAAATATTAACCAGTCATAGATTATAGAGCACCGTATATGTATTTTTATATACTTTGGATTAATTGTAGTTCCCCTGCTGTTGAAAAGTTAAGTATAGTATATACGAGCAACTGCGACGGTAACACGCGAAAAAAAAGTACCGTTTCGTCAGCGTTAAAAATGTCTCTTAGGCGCGTATCCTGAAATTAAAGTTTCTGTTTCCACTCACTAATTACACTTTCGCCCACATTCTTTGATTCCCCAAAAACTGCATTCCACACTACATTGTGTCGTCTTTTAAAACTGAAGATGCCTTGAAATCGTTATTCTCTAGAGATAGAGCTTGACTTTTGAGCATTTCATTTTTAACCATTTCTTTGCATCCATTCATTATTTTTCTTTGTGTTTTACTTTTTTCTAAATTTACTCTATTTGGCTCGTGCAGACAATTCATTTTTGCTTGCTTTCTTTTCTTTACGATGTCGGTACATTCCTCATCAATACACTTCTTGTTTTCTTTAATAACCAACGCTTTGTGAGGCTGACTTTTTAATAGTATCTCTTATAGCCTCATATTCTTTATTTATATAAATTTCTTCTTCGATTGCCTTATTCTCATCCGAAGATTCCAGTATTTCAAATCTATTATCAACTATGATTTGGTATTCTTGCCGTAGTTCATCATTTCTCAAGTTTTTCATATCATTTTTTAGAGTCATTATTATCTTTTATTCCTCACATGAGCGATAGCCGTTGTATGATTTTCATCCTGAACACATGATGATCCAAATTGCAGTCTATTCGTCTAACTAATCCAACATCATGATGCTACTGTGCCAGCGTTTGTCCACCAATCCATGATCTGTCTGGTTCCGAACTTCGCCATCTGGAGACGCCCAGGTGTATTTATGAATATCCTTAGGCTGGAATGTTGTGCTCTTAACAAGAAGATTCTTTGATGTGGCAACGGTGACTAATCTAACTCCATTGTCGTTACTATCTTCAGGAAGACTGAATTCGCCTATTGTTGGCATAACGTATCTTCCTGTCACACTTTTGCATTAAAATATCCTAAGACAATTTGCATGATATCGTAAAAGACTATCAAATACGCATTCTAATTCTTTATAGAACTCATCCTTGACTTTGTCATCATTATCTTGTGTGGGACCATGTGCATTTACGATTACAAAATCATGTTTACCCTTTAGAATTATAAATATAATATCCTATCACTGACAAACTTAATATCTCGGATAGCGGAGATGAACCTCCTTCGGACTAAATGATCCTAGATGATCCTCCTTCGGACTAAAAAGCCCGTTCCAAATTCACGTCTTCCTGCACCCCGGTAGTACAAGCAAAGCTTCCTGATTCCTGACTACCTTCTCCTGGTCATCTAATTTCCTGTAAAGCTACTATATTCAAGTGTGATTTATCTAATACCCGCGTTAATACCTCTAGCGCCCTGCTCTCTAACATTCCATGTTCCTAGGAACATGTCCCTGTATTTGAGCCTTTGGCATGGATTCCTTGAAGTAGTCTCCTCCCAGAGAACCGAATGGGGAACTATTTTACGTCCGGAAAATTTTACCAGTAGAACCCATGTCTCCGTTTCTTGATGGTTGTATTTTTATGATGCAAGAACGTCACTCTTTCGACCAAGGTACTTTTTTCGTCTGGATTATCGCCTTCGACCTGTCCGGCGTGGGTAACCCTTTCGGCAGCAATGCTACCGCCGGCATAGCTCTCAGCGTCATTTAAGCACGCAAGCCACTCCACTACGACAAGGTAAAGATAGCATGGAGGGATAGTGGTTATAGGCCCTAATATGATATAATAATATTTAATATAGTGATGAAATATTCTTTAATATGGTGGTATAATATAGTGATAAAATATTATTTAATACAGTGATATAAGATTCTTTAATATAGTGGTATAATATTCCTTAATATAGTGATATAATATATGGGGATTCTACGTCATCATATAACCTACATAAACTTAAATAAAAAAACTGAAAAACACACAATTTATTGTTGCAGTATGTAAAAAGTTACCCGATACATATATATATATATATATATATATATATATATATTTGATATTTTCCCCCAAAAATGTGAAAAATATCATGAATTGAAGTGAGAAGTTAAACTCAAAGTCTAAAATCATCATATTTGCCATGTAAAATATGTATTGGTCCTTGCTCAGACAGTGTGTAGCCAACTTATCACAAAAACCCGCTAATAAATAAGTAATCACTAAATGAATCTCTTGTACCAACTAGCCCAATTTCCTTACTTGCCCTTACTAACAACAATTGCCTATTTTCTGAACCTAACTTGCCCACTAATGTAGGTGGGCTCCTGGGATTTAATCCCCTTATGTTGGTAAAAGTGTTGGCAAGTGGCTCTATCGGGAACGTGTGTTATCACATTGACGAATATGACGCTAGCATTCACTTTTTCTCCTATCGAATATTCACAGGCATAGAAAGCCTAACATTCTTTAATATAGTGATAGTATAATGCAGTACTTAGGAGATGCTTTAGAACTGTCGATAACATTTTATGTTGGAATATTTTTGGGAATCTGTTTTACTTAGTAGGTGCCGGAAGTCAGAAAGAAAGTTATTCAATCATTTGCAGTGTACATGCATATTTTGTGCAAGAGTACGAAAAAGGCGGTTCTTCAGAACCCCTACTGAAAATATTATAATGAATGGCAGCTGCAGTAGAGGAAATTTAAACAAAAAACTGTTCAAACAATTTTGAAAGAGAAACAACGAGTAGAAGAAATAGGTGAAAAGTAAGAACATCTGATAAGAAAAAGAATCACCAAGCTAAAAAAATTATATGTAGGCCTTTATCTTATCCGCTCTTACAGTGATCCTAACATAAACAAACGCCAATTGTATCTTTCCGCCATTCACGCCACAATTACTGTCACATTGACAGCGTGCACGTGTGAAGTATATGACATATGATCGTTGAATGAGGTAGATTACAAGTAAGCTGGCCAGTTTTTTTTTTGTTTACCACTAGCTAGTCAAAGGTTTGCTAGACTTGTGTTTTAAAAAAATAGATGGCGAGACAGCAACAGAAGACTCGACACGTTCAGCCATTTTGATGCATCAGAATCGACTGAAGCATGATTCAAATGCACCATCCATACGTAATAATCTATTTGATGTTATAATTAATGATTAGATATGTTTTAGAATATTTTCTATATTGTAATTAATAATTAGGTATGTTTTAGAATATTTTCTATCTTTCGAACATTATTATTTTCATTCACGAAGAATAACAAGTATATTCAGAGGACATGTTTTCAATGTAACGAAGGGAACTACTTTCCCGCGTACTTATTGCTTCTACATCGAACGTCGGTGTTCGTAATCAATAAAAATCGAGCAGGTCGCATGGTTTTGTTTTGGTGAGGATCACTTTAAGAGCCTCTAGACTTTAATGTTTAAGGAAAATAAAGGAGTTCAGATATACATGTAGATGTTAATCATGTATACGAGATGTGGTTGAATAAATTGAAGGAACAAAGTTTAGGTCCATGAAAAATAAGATGGATCTATTGATCTACCCTTACAAGTACCATTTAGTAAGGGTCAACATTTTATAATTCTACATGCTGGCTCAGCTAAGGGATTTCTACCAAATACCTTACACCTATTTAAGTCTCGCTCCACACCACGAGATGGATGGTAATAGATTTTAAGAATTATTTAAAACCAGCTTCTTCCTAATATTCCAGCTCGTGCATAATATTAATGATAATGCTAAATAACATTCTGTGGAGATTAATAAAGTGCTCACATCATCAAGTCGAAAACAAGAAAATGAATACATAGTTAAAAGCAAGAAGAATCAAACACGATCCTAGTGCAATAAGACCTATATTATATTCTACACTGCTCAAAAAAATTAGGGGATATTGTAGAATAACCTATTAAGACTATGTTTATTGGAATAGTATTAGATGCAATTACTTTCTATTACTCCAAGATAATGTCAACAAGAGTTTGAAGTTGTTACGTAACCTCGGTGCCACACCAGAGGGCAGTGTCTGTACTGTTGATGTGAAGTGTGGGGGTTAATATTTTGTTGCTGTTTTTAAATCCAGTCCAGTTTTCAGTTAGTGAATGACTTGCCTTAGGGACAGTGATGCCTCGACAACATGATTTACCTGAACCAATGGCTTGGAGGGTCATAGGAAGGATGGAAGCTGGACAGACACAACAAGAGATGGCACAAGCCATTGGGGTTCCACAAAGCGTGATTTCCAGACTTTGGAATCATTTTCAAAGAACATACTGTTCACAGAAGAGCCGGACAAGGTCGACCAAAGGCAACAACAGCAAGGGAAGACCGTTACCTCTTGTTAACAGCCCGTCGGAATAGACAGCAGAATGCAACTCAACTGCGAAATACACTTCAAACAGCAACAGGACGCAAGGTGTCAACTCAAACTGTCCCTAATCGACTGCATGGAAGTGGTATCTATGCCCGTAGCCCATGGTGTGTACCAGGTTAACTCCACAACACCGTAGAGATCGCAGAAACTGGGCGGAGGAACATCGTGGGTGGAGGCATGCTGAATGGAGATCAGTTCTTTTTTCTGATGAGTCGCGATTCAACGTGGAATGTGATAGTCGGCGTGTATTCATCTGGAGAGAAAAAGGAACACGAAACAATCCAGCTTTTGTACGTGAAAGATCCCCATATGGTGGCGGTGGATTGATGGTGTGGGCAGGAGTCAGTAGTGGTGGACGTACGGACCTCTACGTCATCCAAGGTGGTACTTTGACTGCGGTAAGGTATAGAGATGAGATTCTCCGACCTTTTGTCTTGCCTTATGCTGGTCTTTTTATGGACGATAATGAACGACGCCACAGAGCTGGCTTGGTGGACGACATGCTGGAAGTGGAGGGTATCGAGCGTATGCAATGGCCAGCTTCCTCCCCGGACTTAAATCCGATTGAGCATCTGTGGGATGCATTAGGCAGGCGCATTGCAGGCAGACCAGCACCTCCCACAACTGTTCCAGTGCTGCACATTGCTCTTATGGAAGAGTGGCCACGTATCCCCCAAGAACTCATTGCTAACCTCATTGCATCAAGCCACACAGGTGTGAGGCAGTGCTGGCCGTTCGAGGAGACCATACACCATACTAAAGAAACATTTTCACCCATGTTAATGTTGCTTTGTTTGTTTGCCATATTCCTAATCAGGATCTCTTTGACATCTGGTGTGGTACAGAGGTTACGTAATGACTTCAAACTCTTGTTTACATTCTTTTGGAGTAATAGAAAGTGATTGCATCTAATACTGTTCCTAAAAACATAGTCTTAATAGGTTATTCTACAATATCCCCTAATTTTTTTGAGCAGTATATAATATTACAGCACAAAGACATTTAATTAACTAACTGGCGCTATCGAACCCGCGGGTTATGGCCGCGTGGACATAAAGCTCTCCTTACATCTCCATCTGAGCTACTGTTTTCTAATCATCTCCTGTATAATCTACTTCCTTCAAATTATAGTTAATGTTATTCTCCCATCTCATTCTTGGTCTTTCAATTGGGCCTTTTCCTCCGGTTTTCCTCCAAAAAGCTGTAATGTTAGAACCGAAATTAAAATTAATATTAATTTGAACTCGTGAATTTGAATGTTCTAGTAAGCTGTACGACAGTGTCCAAGTAAGACTTATCTAACACCGGGTGAAATAAATAAATAATTAAATCAATATATATATATATATATATATATATATATATATATATATATGACAAGATAAGAAAAAGTAAATGCCTGTGTATACACACACAGATATCAACTCAGAGGTCCGGGTTCAAATCCCGTCGAGACCACAGCAGTGGGTATATATACACATACCCACCGCTGTGGTCTCGAGGTAGCGTGCCGCCTTGTCACGCAGCGGGCCCGGGTTCGATTCCCGGTCGGGACAGGCTTCTGATGGGAAGGAGTAGAGCAATTTCTACATCAAAAATTAAAAAGATGACTGCAATTAAGAAAAAATCGCAGGGAAACTGGTAATCGGGCAGAATTTTTAGGGTCAAATCCGCATTCAAATGGAGAGGATTTTTCTCGGTCTTCAACTATTTTTTTTGATAAAATTGAGGTGAGGTTTCGGGATTTTTCCTCACCTGTAAGACAACTTTCAGGAAGTTTAGGGTCAGTCCAACGGTCGGTGTGGAAAGCAACGGGAAGCTACCACACCTGCAATACCCTAGTAAAGCTGCAAAGCATAGCATGAAAATGCTATGATTGCAGTGAAAGACCTGCCCTCGGGCAGAATTACTATGGATGGATGGATATAGAGCAATTCCATATGTGACTGACTGACATTTACAATACAATTTTGCTGCAAAATACTTGCATAAATATTACAATTGGTTGAAATTAGAGGTGTTATATACGTGATATGATAGAGGAAAAGTGTCTGATTAAGATTGTATATAAATATACAACTTCTGAAGAAAAACAATGTTATTTATTATCTATCAACGTATGTGTGACTGACTGACATGAATGTCAACTCATCATGCAGCTTAACATATTCATCTACATCATTCTCTGAAATGTGATCCTTAATTAAATTTTTCCAAAATATGGTTTGGAGGGCACATTTCAAGTTACATTTTAAATTAAAAAATAAACCTAAATCACAATTAATACTGAAGTTATGACCTAATATGTGATGTGTGACTGACTGACATTATTTTGTGACTGACTGACATATCTGAATTTTATTTAGAATTACAAAATTCAAATATTACATAAATGTAACAAAATACTATGAAAGTAGATAAACAGCTTCAGTAACAGAGATTAATAAAGAGCTGCAAATACTTTATCAATTGTACAAAAATTGTTAAATTTAATTTTGCTGTAAAATAAATATTACTTTATATCAATAATGTAATTAAATTAACTCGCTTATCATGTACTATTTTAAATTATAAAAATAACGGAACTATTAAATACTTAATAACAAAGTGCCTTCTCTATTGTTAAATATACCTACTAAAATTGTATGCATGTGTGTACATACATATATATATATATATATATATATATATATATATATATAAACTGATTACAATTTAGTCCGGCACCATAGCCGAGTGATTAAGGCAAGAAGCCTTGGCGCAGAGCTATGGGACTTGCGCTGGTTCGAGTCCCCATGGAGGAAGATATTTTCTCATAGACTTTCGGTCAGTGTGGGACAGGTGCCCACCAAGCATCGTGAGACATTTAGGTAGCTACAATAAGTAACGATTCCAGGTTGATAATACCAACTATAACGGCTGGGTGACCCGACATGCTGACTACATGTCACCCCTACAGGCTTATGATCGTGTACCTCTGTGATTAACACGTGTGGACGTGAGGCCAGCAGCCAGTTTGTAAACCAAGAGCCTTCTAGGCCTGTCGCGCTTGGAGTGGAGTTTATTACAGTTTACCTGATGTAAGGTTTAATATTTTTTATTTCTAGATTGAACCACTGAAATAAAAATGTTAAAACATTCTTAATAAGTTAGTTATTTATCAGAGTGCGTGTACTTTCAAAACAAATTATCGTAAATCGCATTATTAAGCTGTAGTTAGTAAACAATATTGCTGACGTACTGAATTCTACTTTTAAACAACAATAAAAACATAACTCTAATTAGCCCCAAATCTGATGACTCACATCATAACACCGATGTATGAGATCGCATTTCTCTCTCTAGTCTTCGCCGCTAACTTGACCTGACTTGACCCATTAATAAAAATAATGTTTCCTATCACGCATAAAGTCCCGCGCTGTTGCGCTGATTGTTTGACAGTTGTGCATACTCTATAACATATGGGTCCAACGCTTTCACGTTGTATACGCAATGAGTCTATGATAAATGCAAGATATTCAAATTGTTTTTCTAAAAAATCCTTTCCTTCTTCTATATAATTTTGTGACTCCAGTTATTTGGTTGGTTTTACAGCTCACATTACATAATTCTGCACCATTTTGTATCTTCTTTCCCGATTTTTCATACATCCGTGCCATCCTTTTTACTTGGCCGCCAATCGCATTTATAGCCCCCTTTCCATTGTACGATTCAAAGAAGTTCCATTTTATGTCAAAATCCAAATATGCAAGTAAGCAGTGTCACATTGCTAAATGTATAGGTATATTCTATTAACTGCTGCTCCAACTGAAAATATTTATCACCTGAAGTTCTTGAAGAAATCACTATAGTTCAGAAAAACACTTTTCTATAGCAAATATCTGTAGCACACTTGCTATGTGTCACATAACCTGACCCCACTAGAACAAAATATTTCTTCTGTATTTCTCGTCACCTTCCACATAAACTAGGCAACAGCAGTTAATATTAAGATAGGCCCTATGCTGATTTTTCCAATGAACTGCCTGGATCTAATTTCGTTCTTTGTAGGTATAATTTTCTGAGAAATCAACAAGTATGGCTGCTTCGTTTACTGCAACCTTTTTCCTGAATATATTTAAATGCTTCCGCTAACTGTATTTTATCTCAAATTGACATAGAAAAAGGGTCAGTAATTATTTTATGGAAAAGCTGTGCCGAACAGTCTACCATATTTCCTAAACCATGTTTATGTTAATCCTCAGCGGAGCGCAGCAAGCAACTGACTGCACCGTGCGTATTAGCATATATACGATAGGACAAATGTCAGTCAGTCATGGGACACTATCGGAAATAATAATGACTTTACAAGAAAATGTCTTCAATACGTTTTTGTTAGTTGTGTACCGATAACGTAGAATCCAAGAGGAAATTTTATTCCATCAATTATTACGTTGTGTACAGTAATTTTTATACGTTTTCTGTGACTGACTGACCATGGCTTGCAGTTAACAATTATAGGACACATTTAAGGTATATATAACATTAGAAGGCAATTAATATTATTACATTTACGACTAGTGAGGACCAAAGTATGGTTTAACAAAAGAGTTTGTAAACATAAAACGAATTAATACGACCAAATCATTAAACAACAAATTGGTAAAATTTTGCGTGTTTTTACAGGTTTGGAATATGACAAGTTCCACCACTAATATTAGATTAAAATAATACATTTATGGAACATTATCTTATAGAATCAGAAAATTTGATCCTTAAAGATATATATTATGCCAAAAAAAATTATTCCTGCGTCAATTTCAAAATTTTCATCTCGGTATGACATTTTCATGGAATCGCTCTACAGTATATAAAGTGTAACCGCTTACTATTTTTATTATATGCAACTTTCCTCACTAGAGGATTTCCTCAAGGACAAAGTGATACAAGCAATTAATTTTCGAAATTGATGAAATACAATTTGTAAATCCATTAAAAGTATTGTTGCCACTTCTCCATGTGAAATTAGGTTTAATGAAACAATTGATAAAGGCAGTGTGTGTTTTAAATAGCTTTGTGGTACATTTCCTTAATTACCCTATGCAAACATTAAAGTTCATGTATTCGTTGGCTCTCAGTGAATGCACATCCACTATGTCTTCCTCCGAGGAGTGATTTTTGGAACTAAACAGGATGAAAATCCTACAAATTATGAGTAAGAAGAAGAAGTATTCACTGGCCCACAAATTCGAAAATTTGTGATGGAGAGTCAGTTCGAGAATACTATGAGTCCAGATGTAAAGGATGCCTGGAATGCTTTCAGAAATGTTATTAATTTCCTTGGATATAAAAAAGCCCAAATATGTTAACATAGTGAAAGTGATGCTACAAAGTTTCAAACAGATTGGCTGCAACACGAGTGTCAAAGTACATTTCCTTCAATCCCATCTAAATTACTTCCCTAATAATTTAGGTTATTTTACTAGGAATAAGCTGAAATATTTCATCAGGATATTAAAAATATGAAACTGGAGTGTTAAAATGATGGCGGACTATTTCTGGATGTTTAAAAAAGGGACTGCTCTGAACAACGTGCGAGGAAGTCAAAGAGGAGAAAATGTCAAGTGCAACATTAAGGTAAGGTTATAAATGTGCTTATAATTATTAACTAACTCACTGGCTCTATCGAACTCGTAGGTTCATGGCCGCGCGGAGGACATAAGCTCTCCATACATCCCTATCCTGAACTAATGTTTTCCAATCATCCCTTACATAATCTACTATTACTCCAAGCGCGACATGCCTAGATGCCCTTGGCCTATCATCTGACTGCTGGCCTCACATCCACATGTGTTAATCACAGAGGTAGACGATCATCTGGCCAGTGTAGGGGTGACATGTGGTCAGCATGCCGGATCTCTCAGCCGTTATAACTCGTCTTAACCTGGAGTCGCAACTTATTGAAGGTACCCAAAATGCCTCACGATGCTGGGTGGGCACGGGTCACATACTGGCCGAAATTCCATGAGAAAATTTCTTCTCCATGGGGTCTCGAACCAGCGCAAGTCCCGTAGCCCTACGCCAAGGCTTCTTGCCTTAACCACTCGGCTACGGCGCGGTACCCTGCATAACCTACTTCCATCAAATTAATTAGTGGCAAGTAGAAGATAGTGGCCTGCCTATCTACCTCACAATATCCTCGTTAAAAATAATTTCATGACTTTTCACAAAGGTATAATTAGAGCTTAGGACAATAACATGATATGCAACACATCGTTCTTTTTTTGAGATACAGGATTTTAATGTTTCAAAAAATTATAAACACTAATTGGACAGTATTGTTGCTAATGTATTGTGTGTCTATGTTTTAACTCTTCACTGGCGCACTTACAAATGATTTTATGGATATTTCAAAACATTTATTTTCTGTCATTGCAATAAATGACATTTCTTAACAGAATGTGCCTTATCATGTTATTGCCTTAAGCCCTTCATTTTCATGTTTAGTTATTCTAAAATTGTTTGAAAACCTGACGTGAGGGGGAGGGGGGGAATGGAGATCATTTTCGAATTCAACTCATAAAATCGGTTTAGAATCGCCGATCAGATTCATAACAATAGAAAGTAAGTTTTAAAATGCAGAACGGCGATTCATTAATATCGGTACACGTTTTAAGAAATTTGATATTATATTTTAAAAACAACCGACTGCAGTGCAAATGAAAGCACTTAAAACAACTTCGAATTATCATACGAATCCATCTTGCTATTTGTGTTTTTTTTATCGTACGACACATCCGTGTTCTCTAAAAGCAACTGTGTAATAAAATTTCCTTCATTCAAATAATTCGATCAGCTTCGGCCGAAATAAAATCTATGAACTTCAGACCCAGAGACGACTAATGTACCTCTATATCATAAATGCCATCGGAGAAAATATATATTGTATTATCTTAAATAATGCCACGAGTGATTTCCAAATTATCGATAAAATTCACGACTCACTTTGTGAGTCGTGAATTTATCTAGAGAATTTGGAAATCAAGAGTGGCATTTGTTAGGACTATTTAACGAATAAAATTAAGCTCTTTACTAAAAAATAATTATTTGAATATAGTTACCGGTGTTTCAAATTGCTATATAGTTAATGTAAACGGCGATGTTTGAAAACAAATTAGAAATGTGAGGTTATGTATATTCACTGCAACTCGATCATATTATTTATTGCCAAATAGGATCGCAATATTGTAAGAATACACTCTAGTGGAAAAATAATGAAACACATCAAACTATTATAATCAATATTATAGTTTAATCATTTATATTTTGAATAAACAACTCAGTAAAATCACTGGATCTATTCATTATTTGCTATATTCAATGTATTTGTTGGAGAAAAATAATGGTCTAACCTGTTCAGAATATTAAAAAAGGAGCTTTCTTTATCACAAAAGCAGGGGCTGATAAAGAAAAATCGATAAAGAGCGAGGCGAAACACGACTGTCATTGGTGTAAAACAGAATTCATTGAAACGTGATTGGTCATTGACTACCATTTGCATCATGAGTTAAATAGTCATAAGCCATGCCGCATTTGTTAGGACTATTTAACGAATAAAATTAAGCTGTATACTCACAAATCATTATTTAACTATAGTTATTTTAAAATATTTATATATTTAATGTAAACGGCGATGTTTGAAAACAAACGAGAAACCATGGGTACGCTTCATTTGCTTCTTTTATTCGATCACTGCAACCAGATCATAATATTATTTATTGTCAAAAGATCGCAATGTTGTAAGAATGCACGGCACGCTAGTGGAGAAATTTATAACCAACGTTACAGGTATTAATTAATTTTTGATTTCCTATGACGTAAATATGTCAATTATATTTTTCTGCGTCATTTCCTGGAAAATAATTCGTTTAAGAAAGTGCAAACAATGGTTTCTTTTCTTTTTTTTTGTGGTATAATCAATAAGTGTTACAAATATTTTCATATTATCTCTCGTATGCGCTACGTGTTACATTCATGCACTATACACGGTGATTACAAATGATTGGAGCGATTTCATGATTTTATTGTAGCGATCTTATTTGACATATCTTCACAGAACTTTAAAGTTATGTATAAAAACTCATAAGGTTTTTTTTTGTTTTCTCTCGCAGCCGTGTTTCAGCTTTAAACCGAGAGAGCGCAGCAGTTATCAAAGATGGCGACAGGCGAGGAGAAAGCATATGCTGTGCTTGAATTTCATTCAACTCAATCTGTGATAACTGTGCAACGACACTTCAGAACGAAGTTCGAGAAAGATGCACCGAGTGCCAACTCCATTCGGCGATGGTATGCGCAATTTAAAGCTACAGGATGCCTCTGTAAAAGGAAATCAACGGGTCGTCCTTCAGTGAGTGAAGAAAAGGTTGAGAGTGTGGCGGATGAGTTTCACACGTAGCCCACAGAAATCAACACGAAAAGCGAGCAGAGAGCTGAACATTCCACAACCGACCGTTTGGAAGATCTTGCGGAAAAGATTGAAGCATAAACCTTACCACTTGCAATTTCTACAAGCCCTTACGCCCATTGACAAAGTGAGTCGGTTTGAATTTTGTACACAAATGCAGCAGTTTATGGATGAGGATGGTTTTTGAGAAACTTGTCTTCAGTGACGAAGCAACATTCTTTGTGAATGGCAAAGTGAACAAACACAATGTGCGAATCTGGGGCACAGAAAATCCCCGCGTTATTGTGCAGCACATTCGCGACTCCCCAAAAGTTAGTGTGTTCTGTGCGGTTTCTCAGTTCAAAGTTTATGGCCCTTTTTTCTTCTGCGAGCAGAACGTTACAGGACACGTGTACCTGGACATGCTGGAAAATTGGCTCATGCCGCAGCTGACGACCGACAGTGAGACCTTCATCTACCAGCAGGATGGTGCTCCACCACACTTCCATCACGATGTTCGTGAATTTTTAAACATGAGATTGCCAAACCGATGGATCGGTCGCAGTGGAGAGAATGATCAGAAATTGTTGGCATGGCCTCCACGCTCCCCCCGATTTGACGCCGTGCGATTTTTTTGTTTGGGGGTATGTGAAAGATTCAGTGTTTGTGCCTCTTTACCAGTAGACTTACCAGAACTGCGAGCTCGCATAATCAATGCCTTTGAACAAATTAATAGGGACATGTTACGTCGAGTATGGGACGAACTTGATTACAGACTTGATATCTGCAGAATCACCAAGGGGGAGCATATGGAGCACCTGTAACATCTCAAAAAAAACCTGGGAAGTTGCTCTATGTATCTGTAAAAGTTCGTGAAAATATGTCGAATACTACAGCTACCATAAAATCATGAAATCGCTCCAATCATTTGTAATCACCCTGTATATACAATCTGGTAGCCGTATTTCTTAGAGAGTCAGTCACTGCAAAATAATACTATGACCTATTCTGAATGTTAAAAAGGAGGTGTTTTCTTTATTATGGAGTAATTCCATATGTGATTGACTGACATTTACAATACACTTTTGCAGCAAAATGGTTGCATAAATTACAATTGATTGAAATTAGGGGTGTTATCTACGTGATATGATAGAATAATTGTGTGTGGTTAAGAATGTACTTAAATATACAACTTTTTAAGAAAAACAGTGTTATTTATTATCTATCAAAGTACGTGTGACTGACTGACATAAATGTCAACTCATCATGCAGATTAACATGTTCATCTACATCATTCTCTGAAGTGTGATTCCTAATTCAATTTTCCAAAATACCGTTTGGAGGACACATTTCAAGTTACATTCTCAATAAAAAACGAAACAAAAATCACAATTAAGACCAGAGTTATAACCTAATATGTAATGTGTGACTGACTGACTACATTCTGTGACTGACTGACTGACATATCTGAATTTTATTAAGACTTTAATATTCTTTACCTGCAAATATTATACAAATATTACAAAATAATATGAAATTATAATAGATAAGTCCACCGCTGTGGTCTCGAGGTAGCGTCTGCCTTGTCACGCAGCGTGCCCGGGTTCGATCACCGGTCGGGACAGTTTTTCTGGGTGAGGTTTTTATCGGGGTTTTTCCTCACATGTAAGACAAATGTCAGGAAAACTTTAAGGCCCAAACGGTCCCCGAAGCCATATGGCCATCATTATCCTTATCATCATCATTCACCGGTGTGGAAAGCAATGGGAAGCTACATCTACCTTAGTAAAGCTGCAAGTACAGCATGCAAATGCTATGATTGCAGTGAAAGACCTGCCCTCGGGCAGAATTACTATGGATGGATAATACATAAAAAGCGATAATATGGAGATGAATACAGAACTTCACTCCTTTTTTATCATATATAGGAAATGTACAATTTGATATGCTGTAAAAAGATTAAATAAATAGTGTAATTTATTTAACTTGGTTATCATGTATAATTTTAAATTTCACAAGATAAAGAAAATATTAACTTCTTAACGACAAAGGGCCTTATCTATAGTTAAATATTCCTAATATGAGTATAAATTTATTACATCCATATTAACTGATTAAAATTTATTTGATGCTCTTATTAGATTGAACCAATGAAATAAATAAAAATGCCGATATGGAATTTGCATTGTTCGTTCCAGAACACTAAAATTAACTTTCACGCGTCTCAAATTTAAAGACAAAAAAAATTAACGAAAAAGTACAGCATGCAAATTATTAAAATTTTTATTTAAATGTGGAAAATTCTGTTATAATTCTTTCAAAGCGACTGATTACAAATTATATTGCTGACATGAGTCTATTTTTTAAACTAAACAATTGAAAGAAATCTCTTACAATGCGCGAAATCTTACTTTATGACTGATTGTTTCCACGTGGCGCACATAGTACAGCGTCGCCATACGTATTTTCACTCTGTTGGTTTCCAATAACGCTACACCCAATGATAATTTTCTTTTACACTACCGGTTATACATACTTAAATCACATATACTCCACGCCAATTGTATTTTTATACAAGTAACTTTATATGATTTAAAACTGTTGTTGCAATCAACACAATAATGTAACTGTGACAACATCGCACTGTGGATCCCCGATAATACGACACACATGGCATGTCAAAGGTGAAACTAATGCGAGAACCTTTCAAGTTCGAGGACTTCCACATACACATTTTCTAACACATAAGAACTGCGCACATGTTTTTAATTCCAGTACACAATACTCTAGTGATTCACTTAATAACATACATATTGAAGAATCGCATAATGAGGAATAATGTAAATGTCATTCATAAAAATAGAATTTTCTTTCACAAACGAAACTTGTGCATTTTTCGCACTGAATGTTCATTTGAAATTTGTGCATATTCTATAACATACGGCTTCTACACTTTCACATGGTGAACTCCATGAGTTGCCGGAATAGCTGCAAGATGTTGAATTCGCCTTTTTTTAAATCTGTGCAGCAAGCAACTGAGTGCGCCGTGCGTAGTACTAATATAAAACAGAAGTCAATCACGGGATTCTAGCGGGAACACTTAATTACTTTACACAACAATGTCGTATAATACTATCTTTGTCATAGTATATGACACACGATAATCGTAGAATCCCAGAAGGAAATTTGAATCCATCAACCCATATGTATTGTATACAATAACATTGTTGTATGTTTTCTGATGACAGACTGTAGCTACACCCTTAATAATTATAGGGTACTGCATTTTAATTACCATACAATAAGTAATATACAATTATTAGTATTACACTTTACGATCAGAAAGGACCATAAATATGGTAATATATCAAAAACAAAAGAGTTCACAGTGAAAAACAAACAAACTTATATACATTGAAATCGATAAAAACAAAAATTTTCGTCTTAAAATTTGCATGTGGTTTTCAGGTTTTGGAATATGTGATGTTCTACTATTAATTTTAGAATCAAAATAATCCGTATTTTAAACATTAACTTCTATAATCAGAAAATTTCATCTGTAAAAAAGTATATCTCATCGAAAAAATTACTCCTGCGCCAATTTCAAAATTTTCACATCGGTATGACATTTTCATGTAATTACTCTACATATAAATCCTTCCACTGACTGCCTTTTAGCTAAAATTGTCACATAAGAAGGGCCAGTAATTATTTTATGAAACAGCTGAGCCGAACAATCTACCAGATTTCCTAAATCATGTTTATGTTAATACACAGCGGAGTCCAGCAAGCAACTGACTGCGTCATGCGTTTTAGCAATATAAATGTGGGGACAAAAAGTCAGTCAGTTACGGGACTCCAACTGGAATAATAATGATTTTACAAGAAAATGTCATCAACACTTTTTTGTTAGTTGTGTACCGATAACGTAGAATCCAAGAGGAAATTTTAATCCATCAATTATTATGTTGTGTACAGTAATTTTTATCCGTTTTCTGTGACTGACTGATCATAACTTACAGTTAACAATTATAGGACACATTTAAGGTATATAGAATATTAGAATGCAATTAATCATTTACGACCAAGGAGGACCAAAGCATGGTTTAAAAAAGATTTTGTGAAATAAAACGAATTCATACGACCAAATCATTAAACAAGAAATTGGTAAAATTTTGCGTATTTTTTCAGGTTTGGAATATGACAAGTTTTACCGCTATTATTAGATTAAAGTAATGTACATTTGAAACATTTTCTTATAGAATTATAAAATTTGATATTTACAGATATATATTACATCAACAAAATTATTCCTGCATCAGTTTCAAAATGTTCACCTGGGTATGACATTTTGATGGAATCGCTCTATGATAAACTTTAGTTTGTAAATTTTAGGCGAAACACGACTGTGATTGGTTGTAAATAAAAACTCATTGAAATGTGATTGGTCATTGACTCCCATTTGGGGCATGAGTTAAATAGTCACAATAAACACTTATCCATTTGGCCAGCTTTTGTACCAGAGTTGTTAATTTCCAATTTTAAAAAAAATTAAATACTATACAATCACTAAATACTATAAGAAAATCTTATTCCACTCCACTACCGCAGTTTAACCTCTCACCTTATAGGTACTTTTACATGCACACGCCAACCGGGGTTTACAGTGGCACGATTGTCGGGAGTGGTATTTTAAATATGGATCACACACAAACGTTTTGACTATAGAAATATATGGAGGACCTCCACGAATGAGTAATCAGCTCAATGTCAAGGCCTCCTCCGAGACAGCACAAGATTAAGACGAAACACATCATTCACGCACATTTACACTAAACATGGTGAATATAATGATTATGATGGCAAGATGATTATTCGGGGACCGTATCCAGACATTTATCTTAAAACTGAGAAAAAAATCACCCAGGAAACTTGTCCCCAAGTGGGATCGAACCTGGGCTCGCTGCATAGCGACGCTACCCACAGATGTGGTCAGAACATCTCATAAAGCCATAAAATGTAATAACTGTTTTATAGTATGAAATAGGCTAATAAGCTAATACCTGCAGATAATAATGATATAAAACTAGAAAACACTTCAGGTTTTCTCAGAGAAAACTGTGGCGTATAATCATTATAATTTTGCTTACTGTAAACTAACATGCTTTATATTTCCCATGGCAATTACACTAACTAATAAGCTATTTTTTATTGCGTAACGATTCTTTCAGTCATTACTAGAAAGAAAAGTGGCACCTTCTAGAGGGCATATCCATGACTGATTCTCACAATAGACCATGTCTAACTTCTTCCAGAATTACTTATATCTTAATATAACATACAAACCGTATTTTACGGACTATAAGACACTTTTTTCTTCGAAAAATTGTCTCCAAAATTTAGGTGCGTCTTATACTCGAAATTAACATAAAAATGCCCAGTGTTTGATTTGAAATTCCCGATAATCTTTAAAAAAAGGTCATATATTTGACGCCGCAAGAAACTTATCTCTATCTGGCAACATTGGATTCAACTGGCAGCAGTGCACCGATGCCACGAACATGAATTGCGGGGATTCACAAGCTTGCTAACACTGTCTCCCTCCCTCCCCGCTACTATAAACCCAGAACACTGTCTAGCCTATGATGGGCCATTGCAATCTACGATGTCAGTGAACTTGAACAAATGGATGATGGATGAAACCCAACATGAATTCACTCCGAATGGAGCTTTAAAACAACATACAATCAAACAAGTGTGTCAGTGGATAAAACAGTCGTGGTCTAGAGTGAGAAGACATTTTCTTTCAATAAGTCCGGCGTAAGTAACGCTCTCGATGGCAGTGAAGACCATCTTATATATAAGAGAACAACGATGACGATGAAGAAGAAGAATAAAGTTCTGATGGTGATTTTCAGATATTTTAAAGATCAGAACGGTTTTATAAACTAAGGTTCCTTTTAAGTCTGGCTTTGCAATCCAATAATAAAAATGGCAAAAATGTTATTTTTGTAAAAAAACTGCCTAAAAATTAAGGTGCGTCTTATAGTCCGTAAAATACGGTAGTTACTAACAACAGTTTTGAACAAAATAATATGATGAAATTAGGATAATGACTTCTTTAAAAATGTGTAACAGATTTTTCTATGTGGAACGTTTATGATAGAGGCAATCTGTATAACCACTACAATGCGAAAATAGTTTGAATAAACTTTGACTCCCCATAATGCCCAAAATATGTATTCACGGAAATGGGCCCTTTCTTTAAAAATTATCAGTTTGCGGTGTTGTATAACATGCTAAATTGTTGTCGGTCTTCTTTTTTTATCTCACACTATAGATAAGCTCAATTATCTTAATATCCAGATTTAAATGTTCTTATTACATCTGGTTTCCCACAAAACATATGTAGCTCAATTTATTACATAGTCTTCTCCATTCACGTGTCTATTCGCTTCTTTTTGGTCCAAAATTTTAACTAAAAACTTTATTCTCAAATACTCATAATATTTTCTTCTCCCTTGAAGCAAGATACCATGTTTCGCATCCATATACTACAACTGTAAGAATAATTAGTTTATATGTTTGTTTGTGGGGGCTTTTTATAATGTCACCCAATGCATTTTGCAATGCTTTGAGTTCCACGTTGGGCGGATTTTCAATTTACGCACCACTTCGCAGACCACTTTACGTAGGTGATGTAATCTTGTATTGCGAACAAAGAGAATGTTTGTGTGGTGTAATTGTGTTGAATGAGGGATGATAATGAAGAGGAGGGATGTAGCCTACTCCTGTCGAAGAGCAAGAAGGGGGCCGCCAGGTTTAACGCCCCAATCCGAAATCACTATCGATACAGTCCATATATTGTGGAGGGATTTGCAATTTAATGTAATATTCTGGTGCACAATCTAATGATTAAAAATTGTACACCACCATCCCTCCTGGCTCCGAAATTGAAAATTCTACAACTGATTAATTAAACAATTAAAAATGTCAACCTCGCCGTATATAGAACCCGGGCACGATAGTCACCTCGTGAGACAGCACGGCGGACTTAAATGTTTTTATATTTTTAGTCTAACGTTCATGGGATGAGAGAGCCCCATTTATGCATAAAAGCATGTGTTTTTCTTATTTCTGCGCCTCATTAGTGTTCCTAATTATTGTTCCTAGTTTCTGGGAGCCACTTCTTCAAAATGTCAGTGGTTAGTTATTAACTGTCAACTTGCAATATAATGCATTTCTACTTGTGACATTTGAGTTTTAAATATATTTACTTCAAGCCCCAGTTTATTAAATTAGTAAATTTAATATTATTTATGTGTTGGCTTTTAGTTTTTCACCCTATCACCTATTCGCTAATACTACAAATCAGCTTATACCAAGAACTTATAGACTAATACCGCTTATTCTTTTACATGACTCACTTGATCCGGTTAAAGGAATTACGCCTTGGTGCAAAGCTACGGGACTTGCAATGGTTCGAGTCACCATGAGGAAAAACATTTTCTCGTGGAATTTTGGTCAGTATGGTACCGGTGCTCATGCAGCATCATGAGGAATTTGGGTAGCAGTTCCAGGATGATAAAACTAGCTACAACAGCGGGAGAACTCGACATACTGACCAAATGTCATAAGGGCTGGATGATAGTCCATCATCGTGAGAAACAACTATGGATCTAATGCCTGCAGCCGGCTGGTAGGTAATGTGGGATATTTTTCTATTAACATTCATTCATATTGTATTTTTATGTGTAATAACCAGGGAACGGAAGTTCATGCATTTGCATATTTGTTCTCTCTCGTTGTGAAAATATGCCGAAAGATTATCTACACGAATCACAAATTTCTGAATACAATAATATTGCTTTTATTGTGCATAAAAGTGCATATTTTATATTTATTTATAAATGCATCATATTTTAACATTCATGCAGGGAAGCTGCATATTTGGTATATTTTTGGTATATTTATTTGTATTTTTCAAATATTTAAAGGTTTTTAAATTTTTAAGTTTCATTGCGGTAAATTAAATTAAATAGTTAATTAAAAAATGTAACGTAATAAACATGATTATTTTATGTTTATGAATTTTGTTTAACGATGAATGGCACACCCATAGGGAGCCCCTCAAGTTTTCGTGAGGTGGCATCAATTTTTCACACGGTCCGTTGGTGAATCCCAGTATGTATTCCACGTGCAGCGAAGGTCAACAGTAACGCGCTTACGCATCGGATTCACGAGCAGTTGTTGTGCCTTCGTTCATTGAACAAGTGTCTAGTTTTTGTGTGTGGTGAAGTGGATGTAAACTGTTAACGGAGGTTTCTATTCCGCTATTAAATCATACCCAAAGTTAAATTAAGTAATTCAGGTAGACTTCAATCATTTGTAAATTAATTTTGTAACGAGTTTATTTCCACGGATAATAGAATTTTATTTTGTAAAACACGTGAGAAAAAAGTAGGCAGTGAGAAATGGTTTCAAGTGTTGCAGCATATAAACACATCCAAACATAAGGAATTAGTAATTAAAAAACGTGAAACGGAAAATAATCCAAAGCAAAAACAACTTGCGGAGTGTTTAGGTAGTAGGTGAACTCAGTTTTCTTCAGACTTGTGTGAGGTTTTTATAGCATGCGATATTCCTCTCTTTAAACTCAATAATCCAACGCTAAGAAATTTTCTTTATAAATACACCAACGAACATGTACCAGATTAAAGTACTTTACGAAAAACATATGTAAGCCAGTGTTAGAACAGTGTAATATCATATCAAATATTCAGATTACCCTTAGGAATCAATTTGTATGGATTATTGTTGATGAAACGACGGATTGTGAAGGTCGTTACATAGCGAATTTTATAGTTGGAGTCCTTTGTAAAGAAAATCCCACAACTCCGTATCTTCTGAATGTTGCAGTGTTAGAAGTTACTAACAAAGCAACAATTACTGAGTTTGTTATTGATTCGCTGAAACTATTGTGGCCTGATGACATTAAGTACGATAATGTGCTCCTCTTGCCCACGAATCTCTATCTATGAGTTACCAGATACGGCTGCTGCCGAAGGCAGCAGCGGTTCTGGAAACCTTTTTGGGTAGTTTATTACCCACGGGTTCCAGGGTTATTCACCCTTTTGCCCCGTTAAGATGTTAATGGAGGTGTTGTAATGGTGTTGTAGGTGAAGTGAGACCATGGCATGACGTTGTAGCGTGTATGCATGTTGTTGGTAGCTGTGTGTAGAGTATTCAAGGTGTTCATGCACATCGGAGTAAGGTGTTATTGCATGTCGGGATGGGTGTTATATGCAGGTCGGAGTAAAGTCGATCCTTTGAATTCGGCGCTTCCTTTGGCAGGCGTCGAAGGTGTTATTCCAGTCCCAGAAACGAAGTAGTGAAAGAATGAAGTTACTGGTGGGAACTAGGGGACTACTCCGGTATTCACCTTGTCGCTATGGAAACCACCGAAACCAATAGCAGAGTAGCTTGTTAAAGAAAAAAAATTGCTATGAGAAGTAAAAGAATAATTTGTAATTTTAGGTTCGGGGGAATAATTCTGAATGTTTGTTTATAAAATTTTGAATTTAGAATAAATTGGGGATGGATTAAATTTACTGGTGGAGACTAGGGGCCTACTCCGACATTTGTCTTCGCGCCAAGGAAAACCACCGAAAACCTTGGCAGAGTAGGGGTGAAGTTAAGTGATAAGTTATCGAAAGATGGCCAAAATCGGTCCGGGCCGTCCGGTTCTCAAGGTGCATAACCAGTAATTCACCTATTGAAGACGCATTTGCGCAATGGGAGTCCCTAGAAGGAGTAGACTTCGCTGTCGATTATAGAATCTCCATCCCAAGTTAAATCAATATGTAGATCTAAGTGAGCTTGGCCCTCGTAGAGTATTGCATTTATGCATGAGCCAATATTGTGTGAGAGATTCTTATTTGGGTGACTTCTGAACTATGGGCATTCACGCCAACATGTGCAGGTGACATCGGTTCCCACTTTTTTGTCGACCGGGATAGGCCTTCTTACGTCCTGAGGGGCTGTAGATTTGTGCGGAACCGGGACAGTTTGAGTGCCCACGGCTGTTTTTCTTGTATAGGGCTTAGCTGTGGACCAGCCTATGTTATCTGTTTGTGAGGCCGTTGATGTCTGTGTCAGTTTTGGCATTGAATTTTTCCCTTCAAGTACAGCGTCTGTGAAAACTGCTGGTATGGTGAATAAATCCTTACTTCTAGGGGGATCAGGTCGAAGGGCACTGGGCACCTTTGAACCTGTGCTATTAGGGAAGGCAGCAGGAGCAAGCTCGACTGGGACTGCCTGTTTACCAGCAGCAGGGGTGGCCTGGACTACTATTTTCTTCCTTCTAGGGGAATCAGGCCGGAGGGCAATGGGCACCTCTGAACCTGAGCTATTAGGGAGGGCAGCAGGAGCAAGCTCGACTGGGACTGCCTGTTTATCAGCAGCAGGAATGGCCTGAACTACTATTTTGGGGCGCGCGGCAGACTTGGGAACCTTAGCACGGCCTTACGCTTCCACTTTTACTTTATAGTGGCAGAGGCTATTTATTTTGAGGATATCCGCGGCGTTGGGACCTTCCGCCAGGACTGCGATGAAGATTGGCAGCGGCCTCTTGGTCCTCCCAGAGGTCATGTTGACCACCTGAAAGACTTCGAGGCCATGACCTTTGAGGTCGTCCTGGATCTCGGTTGGATCCACGCCTGAGTCGATTCCTTTGACTACAAATTTACGCGCTGTAGCTCGCGATTTTTTATTCCCTTCGCAGCAGGGAATTTGACGCTGCAGCAGCAGTTCTCGGTATTTGTAGTAGGCCGACATTGAAGTCAGCCTAACCCTAGTTCCGAGCGGCGTTGGTTCGCAAATGAATGCGCGCGGCTCGATTTGTGCGAAAACCCTGTTCGCAGCTGCTAACTCGACGGTAAATTCCCGACGTATCAGCAGTGGAGAGGGTTTCGATTGAGATTGGCTCGAGTTCTGAGTCCCTGAACCTCCAGTGGCCCCGCCGTCGTTGGACGGTGAGTCCTCCGGAGGCCGGTCGACTCTCGAGTCCTGAGTCCCTGAACCTCCAGTGGCCCCGCCGTCGTTGGACGGTGAGTCCTCCGGAGGCCGGTCGACTGTCATCGGTAACTCGGCTTTACTGGCAGTCGATGCTGCAGGTTTTGGAGACGATGGCTGTTTTTTCTCCGCTTGAGATTTCTGGCGCGTTCGCTGCGCGATTGGTGGAGTGGGAGCGACGTTTTGGCTCGTTCTCTTCTTTTTGGGCTTTCCCATTGTTTGAGGGTTCTTATTTGAGGTTGGGGAAATGGTATCACCGGTTGGAGGTGCCCTGACAAAGACCCTGGGATAGGGGCCGAGCTAGGGGCAGACGGGATAAGGCCTATTGCCTTTTGAGGTAAAGGTGCTAACAGGGTGGGTGGGTAGGTATGTAGAACCCTCGCTGAAAAAGAAATGCTGCCGTGACAGTTTGCTATGCTGCCTGACAACGTGTCGCTGCCGCTTGGGGCGCTGGACGCTGTCGCTTTGCACGATTGAGTGCGAGGGAGTCGATCCCGGATGCCGTTCGTTGAGGCTTCGCTTGCTCCTCTTGATAACGGACTCTGCTAGTTATGTGATAAAATCAGGTACAACACTGAAAGGTATTTTCGCTCATATGATTCACTTAACATGTCTTGCACACGGCCTTCATCGTATATCAGAGACTATTCGAACTTGTTATCCTTTAGTGGACAAGCTAGTGTCGTCTGTCAAGAAAGTATTTAAGAAAGCTCCGTCCTGAGTTCAAAAGTTCAGAACAATAGCGCCTGACGTTCCCCTCCCACCACAGCCAATTTTAACCCGTTAGGGCACATGGCTGGAAGCTGCTCTATACTATTCAGAACATTTTTTCTAAAATTAAAGAAATTATAAATATTTTTGATTCAAGTGAAGCAGCATCTATCGAATTAGCACAGAAAACTGTATCGGACAATGAATTAAAAAGCAACCTTGTATTCATATCATCTCATTTTCATTTTATTCCTAAGCCAATTAGGTAATTGCAAGCAGTTGGTATTCCTTTACTGCAGTCTTAGCAGATTTCGATAGAACGATCTCCAGTATAATATCAGTTCCGGGAAATGTAGGAGATGTAGTGAAAGAAAAAACAGAAAATACTATTTCCAAAAACCCTGGCTATTATAAACTTTCAGAAATTCTGAGATATTCTCGAAGGAAAAACACCAAACAAACCAACAAAGTTATCTATAGAACAGCTCACAGTTTTTTTTGCAAGCCGCTCTTACTTCTTGCGACGTAGAACGAACTTTTTCGCGCTACAAAGCTATGCTGAGAGACAACAGGCGAAGATTTACAACAGAAAACATACGTCACTGGTTAGTTGTGAACTGCAACAGTAGTAATGGAGCATTCAGCAATGAGGCAAGCACTTCAAAATCCAGAGACTAAACGTTAAGTTACCTATAAAGTATTATTCTGTTAAAATAATCTCGATTGATTATGCATATTTTGTATCATATTTAGTTATTTTTACAGCATATTTCGGGGCATATTTAGCTATTTTTTACGGCATAAATGCATACATATTCTTCATGTTTTTAGGGCATGAACTTCCGTTCCCTGGTAATAACAAATTTTAAAATAAATCCCTGTGTTAAATTGTTCACAAGAATGTATTAACTGTCTCTCAATTTTTAGCAAAACACATTCAAAATAATATAGATAAAATACGCATTTTATAAGCAAAATTTTAACATTGACGATATAGCGAATTCGGAATTCAAGGGACTTCCGAATAAAACCAGGTGAAATGTTTTATAAACATTTTAAACCAGGATAATATTGCTTGAAAATAATATTTAAAAAATATAATTTAATTAGTGCTTTGATTTTAATGTTTTTCACTTCTCATCGCGCAGGAATTAAACAAGTCTCAAAGTAAACTGTTCAATACAAATGACACTAAGCAGTATATGTATATTTTCCGCCAAACTGAAGATTTTATTCCTAAGAAGAGAATATTTTTATTTATTAAAAGCCAACGAAAATACTACAATGTCAAAATGTAATACTATATGATATCATTATCATACGATTTACGCTACCCCAGTTTACTCAAAACATCTGTTCAACCCTTGGTGCGATGCCAAATCTCAGATTGGCATATAGCCAAGCGCTCTCTGTGTTATGTTAAACGCATTTCTCCTCTTCAACGTACAAATTTTAGTTCGAAACACCCATATTCTTAAATTAATTACATAATCTAGTTAAGTATAGAAAGAAGAATGAGCGGCTTCAAAACGCGGAGTCCCTGTTGCGACCCACTGGGTGGATTTCTATCTTTTTTAGAAAAAAACATCGTTGGCACCTACCTGAAAAGCGTATATCGGTCGCGCAGTGGTTTCTGTACTCAAGTAATGTTTCGCCGATAGTGACGTCATACACCGATATGACGACATACAGGCGGGAACAGGTACGTTTAAAATAACATATGGCAACGCGGTAAAAACGATTGCATTATGGTTTTTCGATGCAAGAGCCAACTAGCGACAGGAAATTGAACTAACCATAGCCGAAGGAAACAACGAGAAAAAGAAAGGTAAGAATATATTTTAAACACAACAACGAAAATGCTCATTTTGAATCTCGTAATATAGTAGTACCTCAACGTACAAATAAAAAATATATAACGTCTATATTTTACAAAGAATTAAATGTAATTGAAAATAATAATATATTATATAGGTTATGTTCTTATGTATACGTGTTGTATTTTAAGATTAACTTTTGTTTTTAACGTTTCAAGTTTTATTTATTAGAAAATTTAATTAAAGACAAACTTAAAACCTAACCTTTAAGGCTAACTATTCAATACGAGGATAACCTGTATAATTTCCAAAATATACCTGTATTTTTATAGTTTAATTTTGATACACTTAAGTCTTGAATAATATTTGACAGAGCATCATATTTAGTATTTTTTACTCATTTTATTGAGACCTACCGGCATTTTTATACTGTCTGTAATACTGATTTTGATTAACTAATTTTATACATGCTCATAATAAATGTATCAGTAGATAATACTGTTTAATTCTATTTTTAGGTACTGTGTTGAAATAAAGGCAAAAGAAACAAGGACTTTAAGAAGATTGTGTCTTAGCTGAAAGTTGAATGGAGTTATTAACGTCTTGAGGTATGTTCATATTTATAATGTTTCTGACAAATAGTTAATGATCATCGAAAAAACTTTAGTTTGATTTCCACTTGATTTTCCATACTATATTCTTGTAATTCTGTTGCACTACATACTTCCTCTGTCTTTACTAACATTTCATACTATTTTAAAAGTTTTACAATAAATCTTATAATTTTGTGGAAAAACTGCACTTAAACTAGCGTGAAATATTTTCAAAGTCCTATAGAACAACAGTGCGCATGCACCAGAGTTCATAGAGCCAGCGATAACCCACAATTGAACCACATATCAATTATCATCCTCGATTACTATCCGTCGCTATGAAATTTAAATGACCAATATTTGCAATAAATCCCCAAATCTATGTTAAAAAATATGGTAATAATATTAAAATTACCAAACGTTTATTAAAAATGGGTGTACATTTGCTTATCACTCCCTAACGCTGATCCGACCAGCGATAACCCAAAACAGCGATAGAAAAATCATAGACTAAGTAATATACTCTGTGGAGGAAATAGCAGTTAGCATCACAATATTGTCTAATAGTGTCATAATATTGTGATTTGCATATTTAAATAAATACTTCAAAATTGTCTAATAATGTTATAAAAATTGTTTGAAAAAGTTAAAAATATTAAATAATATTAGTAAATACAGAAGAAGAGCTATAATTTACATCAATATAACTGAAAAATCAAGCGCTAGTAGAAGTGCAGTTGAGCCAATATTTTTTTATAATTATTAAATATTTATTTACATATGCAATGATTTCTTTTCAAAGTTCTACAGAATTACAGTGTGCATGCTCGAATGCTTAATGTAACTTCACAATATGTCAGTAAAAGTAGAGTTACCAACATTTGCAATTAATTCCACACATAATTAATGAAATTAACTTGATTTTGTTATGTTCTGATGGGACAGGTTAGTGTACATCAGATTAATGTACACTTAATTAAATATTGTGCACATAATTTATTTTGTTACATTAGGAAGGGGAAGTTTGTGTAATCCATTTCTAATAAATATTTGGGAATTTATTGTGAAGGTTGATCCCATCAGTTTCATAGCTACGTGGTTCCATCTAGTGTCTACTTTATAAAAATTTGCACATGCGCAGTGTTATTCTGTAGAACTCAGAAAATTTATGGTGGAAATCACAATAAAGTTTTACAAATTTTCTAAGTCCAACGGAATAACTATGTACTGTATAAGCTTAAGGCTCAACAGCAATTTAACTCGCCCTTGATTTTTTCAGTTTGTTGTAAACTGTAGTTCTTCTTCTATATTTACTAACTTTTTTAATATCTTAAACGTCTTTCAAACAATTTTTATAACATTATTTGACAATTTTTAAGTATTTATTTAAATATGCAAAACACTAACATTATGAATGATACTGTTAGACAATAATGTGATGCTGATTGCTATTTTCTCCACAGTGTATATTACTTGGTCAGTTATTTTCTCTCTCCTTCCAATGTTGTTTCCACCGTTATTGCTGGTTGCAACGATGTTAGGAAGAGATAAGTTAGTCCATTTTTAATAAACGTTTGGGAATTTGAATTTTATTAATATATTTTTTTAATAGGTTTGGGGATTTATTGCAAAGATTGGTCATTCAAATTTCACAGCGACGTTCTGCCATCTGGCAAAAGCTGTATAAACTTTAGTACAATATCGATAATAATCTATGTGTGGTGAGCAGTGATAATCCACTAGGCAAGGATGATAATCGATATGTGGTTCAATGGTGGGTTATCACAGACTCTATAAACTCTGGCACATGCGCATTGTTGGGTAAGAAACTGCTGTTTCTGCTAAATCCTAACAAATATTTGCTAGACATTGTAACATGCTACTGAGGGATGTTTAATGCTCGTGGATTGATCCGAGACTTTTTTACTCTCTCAGTAATGATAATTAACTAATATAAGACAATATCAGAATTTAATAAAATTAATTTGTTTTCCAGGGTGTGTAAGTCCAATGAAGAGTGCTGATGCAGTAAAATGGATGACAGCTTTAAATTAATGTAATATTATTAAATAAAAATGGATGAAAGCATGTAATGTATATTATTAAAATCATTAAATTTATCCTCTCTGAAGATGTTCATATTTCATCACTAATTTTGCTTCTTTTTCATGAAAGTGCTTACATGTGGGACGTTCAGTAAATAATGCACATAATTTTAGTTCTTCATTATCTTTCATTGGAAATGACAAACTTTACAGAACATATATATTCAATCATTCCTTTATAATGTCATTGTTTTCCAACAGATGGCTGTGATGAATTTTAGTTTTAAAATGCCAGTTGCTCATGAAACACGTTCAAAGCATAGATCTGTGATTGAAGATCAGGAGGATCTGACAGTCTTCATTCTACCGCTGACATCAACCCAACAACCGATAGTACTCCTATCCATTGCTTGATTGTCATATGCATTTCGTAAGTGTCTGTGAATGTTTGAAATGGTCTGCTGTTCTGCAGAAAGAAATTCAATCATGTCTCTCTGATATGTACATGTTTTGTAAGCAGCCACCATTTTAAAATTAAAGTACATTGCAATTATTTGTCGGAAAACAATGAAACTTCATGATGTTATAAAGGAAGGATTGAAGATATATTCTGTAAAGTTTCATTCATTTCCAATGGAAGGCAATCGAGAACTAAAATTATGTGCATTAATTATTGAATGACAGTGAGTTTTCATTTAAACACAACCTCAAGTGTCCTTTAGAGTGATAAAGTTTCAATCTGTTTCCCTCGTCAACAAACCATGACATTTCCTTATAAATTTTTGTTTGTTGATTTCTAGAAAGATATACAAATCTTCTATACAAACACTTTTCCTTTAGCATGCATAGGATTAAGAATGGGAATGATGTTTTCAAAATATATTAAGAGCATAGGATCATACTTTTAGAGGTAAGGTAAGTTTCTGATTCATTTTTTTTTTTTTTCTTCAGAATCCTTCCATGTTGACTTGTCCCTACTATCAACTTTCTCATTTTGATTCCAAAGGCATTTCTTATGTAAATTTGGTTGTTATTCAGTACCAGTGCCCATGTAGCATGATTCAATTTTTATAGCAATGAAATACTTAAGAAATCAGTATGACCAACTTTGCAATTAATTCCAAAATATATGAATGTTCACTCGCTTCATTTTGTTAGGTTGCAATGGGACAAGTTAGTGTACACCAGATTAGTTTATTAAATAATAGGCATGTAATTTATTTTGTTCGGTTGTGAAGGAGCATGTTAGTGTACATCCATTTCTTATAAACATGTATGGAAGGTTGGTCATACCAATTTTATAGACATGTGGTTTCATCTGGCGAGAATTCCATAAATGCTTTCGCATGCATACTGCTATTCTGTCAAACTTAGAAAAATCATTGGTTGAGTTATTGTACAATTTCTCCCTCCTCCCAATACTGCTTGATGATTGCCCACATTGGTCTTAAATTTAAAAAGATAAACCTAAATAATTTGCACTAACATTATATTTCTCCTTTAGTCTAATTTATTATTATAAGGTATTAATTATGTTCTGTATGGCAAATGTAGCAAAAAACATTACACTTCTAATGTATAAACTGGCTGAACATTACCTTATCCTTGATTTTTCAGTTTATTCTTGTAAACTGTAAATTACTCATCCTAACCTTTTTTAATATTATTAGTTTGGCTGATATTTGAAAAAAAAAGGCGATTTCCGAGATTTATTAAAACTTCATGTCGCTTGTGACAATGGGTGGATTTCTGTTCTCAAATTTTTATGCCACTAGAATAATGTAAACAATTTTAACTTATTCATTAATCAAATTTGCATATTATGTCATTTAAAAACATGTTAATCCATCTTTTTCTGATATGTGGATTAATTTAAATCCAATTATAATCATAAATGTAACCATGGCTATATTAAGAAGAAATGGTTTCCAATGTGCCATTTTTAAATTGTTTCCTGATGTCAATATTATTAAACTATAGAAATTATTTAATATATGTACGAAATTACTGCACTTTATATTTGTACCTTTCGTCTAGAATAGGTTGTTTTAATATTTCTAGATAAAAAATAACTCACCTTAATATTGAAGAGACTAAAGCTGAGAGATTACACGTAACATTACCTAAGTTTCACCAAACTGAATTTTTGTTCATTTGAACAATTGAGATTGAGTGAAATCCTAGGTTGACAACACTTAAATAAGGATAAAGTTTCCATTAAATGCAGTGATAAATTTTTCAAAGTCCCAGACAGACACCATGTGCATGCGCCAACAAATGCAAAGTTGTTTACACTATGGAATCACGCGATGCTGCCAACATATACACAATATTTAATGAACCTAAAAGCTAACCTAATGCAATTTAAGCACTCTAACCTGTGAAAGAATGCAAAGTGAAATTGTGAAGTACATACTCTATGTTGGCTGCATTGGAACATGTATTGTGTATATTCGTTGAATTTAATATGCTATCACGTCATTATGTTACATATGTAGTTAAATATCATAGGAAAATATATTGAAATCATTAGAAAAAATGTAAAATTTATTGTAAGTGGTGATAAATAATTTGAGAATAAAACCCTGTTGGCGCATGCGCGTGGTGTCTGCCTGGGACTTAGAAAAAATTGTCACTGCACTCAATGGAAACTTCAGCACTTAAGTAATATACGAAATTCTCCTTTTGAAGCTTCCTCCCTTCTCACGCTAATGGAACAGACTTCTGTAATTTTTGTTTTGTTTTATTTATAATATAGAACATGAGATTGAAATACATGTGGGTACAGATACGTGTTACTGTTCTATGTAATCACACACACGAGAATTTAATTTTAATGTCATTCTTCAAGATTATTTACAAAATAAATATCTCAATGTATGGAATTTTAAAATATATTTTACACACATGATTTTTACACACAGAACTTATCACAACCACTTTTTTCTAATAACACGGTCTTGCATCAAGAAGGTAGATTTTTGTTGTCCTTGCATAACCAAACAGCTTTCGTTGCTCATAACCTAAAACATAAAAATGCCATAATATTAACTACATTATCCAATTTCACATTAAAGAATTCAAGTTATCAACAAGACTATACTATAGGCTAAAATAATCATTGAAAATAGTTATAACTTTAAATAAATTGATCTCAAAATTAAGTTGCATAAATTTAGGCCTAAATGATAAAAGTAATGCAATATTTTATTCAATGCAGAAAACATTACATTATTTTTAACTATGCTGGTTAATTTATAAATGCAGAAAACATTACATTATTTTTTAACTATACTGGTTAATTTATAGGTCACTATTCAAAACATTTAAGAAATTATGAGAAACTTACCTGAAATTTTTATACGTGAAAATCCACATCTCGATCAAGGTTAATAATACCAGATTTATATGGAATCCCACATCCACTTAATAAAATAATGGAGTACGCTTTTTCCGAATCTTCTTCCCGCCTTTAATTTCCTTATATCGAAGCACATTTTATTGTTATCCTTGAGAACGAAGATAAATACGAAAATGTAACCGCCATATTTGACACACCTCCATCCAGGTATGCTGACGTAAACAAATATGGCGGATCCTCCGAACGATGTTCGGAACCGAGACATGGGTAGGTTTTTCGATTTGTTATTAGAAACCAAAAAGTTACGACTTCGATCAAAACTTGAGAACAGAAATCCACCCACTGAGTACGCTTGAAGAACTAAAGCTGTGGTTCACGAGGTAACGCATTGTTAAATGTTTTAAATGCGCTTTTCTTTTTGTTTTTGTTTTAATGGTCTTAAATAGTTAAATAGCAGTGAAGCAGACATGTTTCTTGATATTTACGAGTATTTTAAGTATACAGTACTAGGCCTACTCAAATTGCGACATTTCCAATAAAGTTCAACTCTCGTGCATAAAGTAAAAGTAAACAAGTCAACCAGGATTTAGACGACTAGTTTCCGACGTTCGAGTAGCGTAGTTCGTTAAACCAATTACGAATAAAAAAATATATATATATGATCCAGGGTTCAAATCCCTGGACAATGATTTTATGTTATTTATGTGTATTTCCGCAAATATATCTCATAACATTTAATTCCAGCTTCGTAATCTACGTCCACTTTACACTATTTTAAGTAAAATTCCTGCCTTCGTAAACTGTGTAACACTATTTAGCTACCGGTATAAATGTGCACTACCACCTTTTAATAATAATGATATAAATTTATGTAACAAAAGATAATATAGCTTTATATATTATAAAAGTAACATATTGTATAAATGTTTTTTTGTACATTAATACAATGCATATTTAACAACATAACATTAGATATTATTTGCCTCACTCGGATGATTATATTCCTTGTTATATAAAGCGGGGGCCGCGCGGCAATGCGGTGTTGGGACGTGTTTTCCATAGCGATATGGGCGTGTTTATTACACCAAGGACAGAACAAGAAGGGACATGATATTTGGGTTATTTATTTTTTATGTTATTATTTGGTATTGTTAAACTCTTAACATTCTATATAGATAGTATATTTATATCTAGATAATAATATACTAGAATAATTTAATTCCAACATTATATTAGCTTGTAGATCTACATAAAATTTTAATATTCACACATCATGGCAGAAATAAGAATAATAATAATTATTATTATTATTATTAACTGTTCTGTCTGGAAATACTTTTCCATGGCAACAAACATGTTGAAATAACTTATATCTTAAACAAATATAATATGTATGGTATTGTTTATGATTATTATTATTATATATTATTATTATTAGAGCTACATACCCACAATAAATCCACTGCTTAATATAACCAATAATGACCGGTAAACAATTGTACAACTGGATCAACTGATACACGTTCCGAGTTTTATTTGAAACTAAGGGGGAAGAAATAGGCAATGTGGGCAACATCGTGTGGTAGTCGCGGCAAGTTCAGATCTTTATAATTTTAATAACATAATAAATCAGCGCGGGGGGAAACAAAAGCGAAGCGCTTGTTAAGGCACTCATAAGTGAGGCGTTTATTCTAATACCAAGTATTTCATGGCACCAGGGAATTATGTTAGTTCCGCATGTCTTTTTTTTTCTTTCATTAGTTATTTTTGTTTATTGTGAAATTTATTTATTGCATTATAGCGAGGAAAAAGTTTCACCCTCCAAATTAAAAGATTAATAATTTATATAGGTCAAGTCTCCGCCCAATAATAGCCCATAGGATGATGGGCAAAAAAACTAAGGGCATATAGTAACACTTCCAGATAGTTGGTTCGTTTTTTTTCTTAAGAGTGGACAGACAGAATAAAATAGAGAGGCCTGTAACAATTACAAAATTTAACCTCATCGGGAATCGAACTTGTGGGAAACCTCGTCCTTATGAAGCAAGCCGTAAGGGCACTGGGCTAAGCGTTCGCTGGGCTTACCTGTGCATAAAAGAATGATCTTCATTGGAGGAAGGGAAACGTATTGTAGCTCGACTGTTGTAATTAGTTTACTCGTGTGCATCGCGCCTTAAAACTGAAAAACGTCCAAGATCGACAGACCGCCCATATATACCAATGCCTCAAAACAAATTAGAGGAACAATATGAAAATTTTTTATGTCAAATATTTTTTCACTGGATAAAGGTACAAACCTGAAAAATGAAAGTTAATAATAGTACAGTATTTCTGGTTATTTATTTAATTAATAAATATGGATTTTCATCAAGTAAACACCAACTCAATTGATTATTTATTTATTGCTCATGTCAGTAATAACAAATGAATAACGCTGACAATTAACTTTTCAAATCATTCCGCTATGTAAAAGCAATTGAATCTTATGCTTATTTTTCAAAGTTAAACACGCGTTATATAGAGTTAGTATCGTGTATGGCCTCCACGGACATTCGATGACCACTTTGCCCAACCTTCTTGGCAGCTCTCCCCAATTACAGGATTCTGGATTTCCTCTTGCGGGACTATTCTCCCATTCCTCCTTCAGAGCATCTCAAAGTTTGCTGCAGAGTTTGTGGAGCTTGATGTCGGTTCCTAACCTTCCTGTCTAAGGAAAAGATCCCACAAGTGTTCAATTAGGGTTGAGGTCTGGGCTTGGAACGCTGGCCCACTCCCCATTACCCCAATTTTTCATTACTCCTCAGGAAATTCTCCACTGGTGACAAGCCGCAGGAATGTGCACCTGGCATTATCCTGCATAACCAGAAAATTCCAGGGGCCTTCTATCCAATTGGCAGTAGGTACTACCATGCTCTTCCAAAACGTGCTCGATATACCGAGACAGCATTCAGTCGCTGGGGAAAACAAGTACAAGGTCCGTACGATGTTTGTTGTTACCTAACTCCGGCCCAACCACCAATTATGGAAAACTCCTTAATGAATCTATCAATTTCCTGTACAGCCTCTGCAGAAAATCTTTCTCCTGGCCGTCCCCACACCCTCAATCGACCATCACAACGTGTAAAACGATACCTGGATTCGTCCGAGAAGAGCACAGACTCCCACTGGTTCAGGTTCCAATCACCATGGTTTTCAGCATAGTACGTCTTGCTGCCTTATGCCCATTTGTTAAGCGTGGTTTTTTAACGGGCCTTTTTGGACGAATATTCTCTTTCCGTAATCTGTTCCTTATGGTTTGGTCTGAAACCCGGTCATTCTGCAGGTAATTTGCAGTTTTTGTACGCTATCGAAGACCAGAAAGAACAACGTATCTGTCATCCTGGGGGCTTGTTTTAAATTTACGGCCCTGGCCACGTCTTCTACAATACTGACCTGTCTCTCTGTGCCTGTTGCGTAACCTGGACACCACGGAAGGAGAAACCCCAAGCTCTCTAACCACTTGTCGCAGAGATTGACCTTGTCGTAAAAGATGTAGAGCATGATACACTTCAAACTCATTTAAATGCTTCATTTTGTCAGAGACTTCAATAAACAAGGCAATAATCAACATTCGTCACTATAGCAACATCAGGAAGCTTACCAATTAGAAGTGGCCAGTGCCTTCCCAAATAAAAAAAATTCTCTATATTTGTTATTTAAGGTAATTTCTCTGTATTTAGGCCATGGATCTTTAAAATTTGTATCCAATGATAAAATTAATAATTCAATTTACATATTGTCCAACTTTCAGCATCACAGCTTTAAAAACAATTACTTATTAAATTTATTACAAGTGTTCCTCTAATTGCTTTGAGCAGTGTGTGTGTGTGTATATATATTTTGCTAAGTGTACACCATGAACTAACTCACTGGAACTATCGAACCCGGAGGTTCTTGTCCGCGCAGACGTACACTCTACATACACTCCTACACTGAGCTAATCCTTTCCGACCATCCCCTGTATAAGTCACATCAAATCATGGTTAAAGTTATTCTCCCACTTCATTCTTCGTCTACCTACTAGTCTACTAGTCACTTTCCCTCTGTGTTTCCTATAAGGGGTTTCCGCCCTCTTCTTCCATTCTCCATTTGTGCCACATATCATGGCAATCAGTCTACCAGGTTTAACTATTCTTATTACATCCGGTTTCCGATTAAAAATAATGTAGCTCAGTTATGTAGTCTTCTCCATTCAATTGTCTGTTCGTCTCTCTTTGGTCTAAAATATTTCCAAAGTACTTTACTAAAAAAACTCGTAATCATGTTCTCTCTTAAAGTAACTGTCCATGTTTCCATTCATATTATATAAATGGAATATTAACGGTTTTACATTTGTGTAATGTTTTATGAGAGAAATATGGCGACAAGAGTCTCTGTAATTTACAATAGCAAGCATTTCCAAAATTGAGCCCATTTTTAATGTCTTTCTGCATCTCATTTCAGTTTGTAATTATTGTTCCTAGGTATTTGATTTCAGCCACTTCTTCAAAATAACCCTCATTTGTCATTAACTGTTAATTTCCATTATACAATGTATTTCTATGTATGACCATATAGTTAGTTTTATAGATGTTTACGTGCTGCCCCAATTTCTTGGTGTTACCCAATAGAGTATGAATAGTATCTCTGCGCTATCGTCTTAATAATACTATATCTTCTGCATAAACTAAGAGCTTATTAATACCATTGAGTTGTAGGCCTTCTTCATCCTCAAAAGATTTGATGGCATGTTCCAGTACAAATTTTAATAGTAGAGGAGATGGTGCATCTCCTTGTTTTAACCCATTGTGAATTTCAAAATTATCTGAAAAAAGAAACTTTCCCCCAAGGGCATCCTACTCTTTTTTGCTACTTAGACACATTCCAATAAATCCAACTTTTTTTTAGGAATCCCGTATTCCAGCAGAATGCTATGTAAATCCCCTCTCTTAATTTAATCATACGCCTTTTCCAAGTCTGAATATAGTTGATATACAGTGGCATTATATTCACATTTATTTTTCTAAAATCTGTCTTAGTCTAAAAATCTGATCTGTTGTAAACTATTTCTTCTAAATCCACACTGATGATATTCTATTACATGGTCAATATAGAGAGTAAGTCTGGATACTACGTAAAGGATCAATCCATGGAAAAAGTGTCTTTCATACCAGTCTTAATTCGGCTTACGTCGCCTTCTTTTAAAAATATCAACAATAAATTCTATAATATCATCAGGGAAGTGGGAATTATATATTCTCTCAGGCACTGATATTATACCCATATTGTTTTGAGTAATTTTTGTTGTACAAGCTACATGAAGAGATACACTAAACTCACGTTTTAGTTTGTGCTCAGTCCAGTTTTTAGGAACTCGAGAAAATAATGTGTTTCTCGTAAGCTTTTTTACATCCGCAATTTTCCCTTGAATTGTGCAATAATATCTTCCCTATAATTAGTATCACTATGCATAACAAACAATTAATAGCTTCCTTAACCAAAACGACCTTCCAACAAGCGTATGATTTCACACGAAGTTTTCGTTTGGAGATTAGTGATTCGCCGAGAGAAGTTAAAATGTTATGTATATTACTGATTGTCGCCCCCGCATCTATTTCCTATGGTATGTATTTATCTCCATTTGTTTTTGTTTTCTCTTCACTTCATTTTTTTTTCTTTCCCTGTGTCAGTTTTTTCCATATTATTTATTCATTTAGACAGTGACCGCACAGCGCGTTACCTACAACTAAATTAGGTATTTCTTTAGCATTCCTTCATCCGACATGCTGATCACATGTCACTCCTACACCAGTTGGATGATCAACTACCTCTGTGAGTAATACATGTGGACGTGAGCAGCAGCCGGCTGGTAGGCCAAGGGTTGCCTAGGACTGTCACGCCATGGAGTTTAGTTAGCATTCTTCAGTCATGTTTTTTTTCTATTTCCTATTTGTCAGGCGTGCTTCTGAAGATCGGAAGTATTGCAACGCCTTAAAGTATAAAACTTTTACGCAACTTCAGACATTTTGAAACACTTTAATACAACAGAACCACAACCCACTTGGACTGAACAATTAATCAACTGAAATCCAGCTGTAAGGGAAACACACACACAGTGTGGTGTATCTGTTATCGTTACACGTGACCTTGGCTCCCGTCTGTTGCATCGTGTCAAATGCAGATTTCAGCCTTAAGTGCAAATCACATTTTAAAATTCAATAACAATCACAGTTCGACTGATCCCGTAATTAAATTTAAAAGACATTTGCATATGGTTATGTTGTTGAAAACTAAATATAAAACAAATAAACGTTTTGTTTTCAGAAATATAAATAATTATTTGTTTGAACATAATTTTTTACCATAATCCTAACATATTATTTTTAATGATACATTATGAATTTTAAATAAGCACATTTATTTTATGATTACACAACTATTTTTTTTAATATATAAGATTATCATAATTTTTATACACATGGCAACGCACTCAATTCTCCCCTTCAATGCATCTAAACCACTGACATTACGAATGTTATATTCTGCGTATTAACTTTTTGCTGTAAAGCCAAAGACGTATTAAGAAATAAAGGAAATCGGACGGACGCTTATCTGACAAAAAATTTAATTTTCTATGGAATGACCCTGAATATTCGCTAGAATTTTGTACGAAGTTTAAAATAATGAGATGCCTCTGATTAAAGTAAGTTTTCCATCAATTTCACATACTCCTGGAATGTGCCGTCATATTCCCATTTTCAATATGAATTATATTTGTTCTAGCCTGAAACTCTTTCCTTCCTATTCTAACTCCCTGATTTAATTATCTGATTAAGTTTGTGTTGAGAAAAACGAATATGATAATGAAAAAAATTGTATTAGCTCTAGTTTCTGTGATACACAACAGTTGGGAGTAATTCAGTTTAAAGGATTAAGAGGAAACTATACATTTTAATTACATATGCCAACAACACTGAAAGTGCATTTGAATTTTTTAAAAGACAGTTACATTCTAAGACTTCTAAATTGATGGAAGAATAGCTGACAGATGATTGGGTCTGAACAGAATCATGTGGTGGCTTCATGAGATCGTCGTCTTTTAGCTTGCCTCTTGTGAATTATTTCCGGAGCATCCCTACACAAAGACCAGCAGTAATTCGCAAGCATTGCTTCATTCCAACGGCCCTGATATCTTTGTTCCATAAGAGAAATATTCTGATGGAATCTTTCTCCATGTACATCCATGACAGCTCTCTAATGAGATCACTCAATTCCGCTTGACTCAGTCTGCGCGGTTCATAATCTTTTTCCCTCAAAATCAGGGTCATGGGATAGGCTTGTTGCGTTCTTCTTCTTGTCCCATCACTGTCTTCATTTTCTACTTCTAACACAACTGGTAAACTATCTGAATGCGGAATAGGTCGAATAGCAGATCGAAGATTCTGGTATCGAACTGTTCTTTTCTTCATAGGCACAATCCTGCCTTTACAGGCGGAATAAAGCAGATGGCAGTCAACTGGATGGTTTCTAGGCTCCCGCAAAACCATAGGCACAGTAAAAGCTTCTTTTTCAGCCATTCTCCCAGCGTAACTGACCAAGAGTTGCAACATATATGGAGCTCGTGACTTATCCTGGTTCTCTACCTTCATACTGAAATAATGCTGATAGGCAGTCTGTGTTTCTGTGATGAGAATCTTACTCCACCACGTAACGAAAAGTATTCACTATATTTACACATGTTCGTAGCATTTTTACAAATTTTACACTTTAAAAGCACAAAAAAAACAGTCACAGCAACAATATCTATGTTTATAACTTACAAATAGCTGAATGACATTTGTGTTTTGTTATTTGACGTGTGAAAACTCCGAAAATGAAATTTCCCCCAAACTGAAAATTTTGACTCTAAAAAATGAAATGTCACTCTCCAAAGGAAGAGGTAATCTGTTTTATGGCGACTTTTGAATTCAGCAGGAGGAAATACATAATAATTACATATTTTTGAGTCCGAAATACTTTCAATGTTGGTCAGTATTATTTGCATTAATTTCTAGATTATTAATATTCCCACTTTTTACTCTAAAAGCCTATTTCTTTCCGGTCTGATGTTACTAAGTTGGTATAAATTTACTTCATTTAGCTCTTGTAACGAATTAATTTTCGCTAGCTTTCTTTTCTTTATAATGGCGGTACATCTCATTAAACCATTTCTTATTTGTTCCTCTTTTTTTTTAATAGCCTACGCTTTCTGATGCTGACAATTTAAAGGTATCTCATAGTCTCCCATTCTCTATTTAAATCAGTTTCTTCTTCTGCTGCCACATTTTCATTTTAACATTCCAGTATTTGAAATATATTAGCAAATTTGATCTGGTATTTTTTTCCGCAATTAATCATTTTTCAGTTTTTTTATTTCCATTTTTTTAGAATCATCTTTAGCGTTGTTCCTCTCATAAACAAACCGTTCTCTAAATTCCACCCTAACCAGATGATGGTACGAATTACATGCAATCTGTCCTCCTAACTGAACTAATGTCGATGATGCTTCTGTGCCAGCATTACCTACTAAAACATATCTATCTGGTTTCACATTTCACCATCTGGAGATTTTTCACGTGCTGGATTTTCCTTATGCTGGAATGTTGTCCTAAGGTAACTAAAACAGCCCCATTGTCCTTAATATATTCATGAAGACTAAATTTGCTTATTGTTGGTGTGGATATATCTCCACATTGTGTATATCTCCACAAGGAATGTATATCCAAATATAAGGTAATTTTAACAAAGAAAAAATTAATGAATTTATCAGAGAAAAAATCCAGAGTAAAATGTGTAAATAATTAATATATTATCTTCTTCTACTTCCTTCCAAGTATTAGGCCAAGGCCTGTTACGATCCTATAGAAAATTTTCCCTCCAGCTTCTTCCGGAAAATTCTCGTATAAGACTTGAAAGCATAATAATAGTCCCTTCGATTGGTTGCTGGCCAAAGGAAGGCAAAACCAGTGATGGGGCTGCCATCTTATAGCCTCTGGTTAGGCTTTTCTGGAGAAGATAAGAAAAGAAAGGAAAGAAGAAAAGAAAAGAAAGGAAAGAAGAAATGGAAGAAAGGAAAGACTCCCTAGCCCTCGGATGCCCTAATAGCGACGGGGTCGAAAAAACAAGAGTTAACCAAGAGAGGATAGATAGTAAAGTTAAAAGAGTGCAAAACACAAGTAAGTGGAAGAAATGTTTTGCTCGGCTTGGGCACCTTGTGGTCGCCATCCACATATCCCCTAGATGAGGACCCCTTAAATATATATATACCAATGGTCACCCCCTGGAAGAAATAAACGTGGCAGACCAAGATGGAAATGGAAAACCTACGTCAGAACTATAATGGATGATACGAATTTGGAAGAGGGAGATTGGAATGATAGAGATAAATGGAAACTGAAGACGGCAAACCTATAAGTGGGGGAAAGCCGAAGAAGAAGAGATTAAATATAACCCATTCACCAAACATTTAAAAGAGTCAACGCGTTTCAAAAGTAATGCCGTTATTCTCAAAACGAATTATCCATCGAGATCTTGCATATAAGCATGAGTAAATAACGTTTTAATAGAATATACTAATTAATTCAATTACGTTTTCTACAGAATTTTTATTTTTCTTGTTATTGAAGATACATGAGGATTCAAATATCAAAATTCATCAATATCCATGGCATAATTCATCACATTTTTAAGTCTTCTCGTCCCCAGCCATAGCTAGTAATACAATGCATCATGTCTTGTCGCTGAGCTACAGGACATGTTCCCAAGGGGAAAGAAACTTTCTCATGGAATTTCGAATGGTATGAGACCAGTGCTTACCCGCGATCGTGAAAAATTTTAATAGCTACAATAAGAAGCGGCTCAGGATGAGACTAGCTATATAGGGTGAAGACTCGACATGATAAAAAGGAGTAAGAACAAGCCAACTTGAGCAATGATAAGACTTCAATCGTACTTAAGAAATTTCATAGTAGCATTATTCTAAATTATACAAAATAATAAATGTTCTTCAACAAAGGGTTCTAACGATCCCTTAGATGAATTTGACATGGGTAAAATGTAAATTGTGTAGTTAATAAAAATTGCATAATTGGTAAAAACTTCCTTGGCCTAGAATAAAAAATTGATTCAATATTAATTATGGGAAAATTATTATCGTGTTGAATTCGTTGAGACAATTCATTAATTAGAGATAATTTAATAATTATAAATAATATAATTTGCATTAAGTACTGGACTCTTTTATGAATATAGCTAGGAAAAGAAATACATAAAAATATGTTATTTAAAACAGACTCAGGGTTTGTAAAATTCCTATGACAGTGTAAGTCCTGATTCAAATTATTGAGATACAAATGAGAGACATCTTGGATCATGGAATCGAAAAAGAGGGTGGTAGGGGTAGAGGGGGGAGGGAGAGGGAGAGAAGGCGTGAGAGAGAGAGAGAGAGAGAGAGAGAGAGAGAGAGAGAGAGAGAGAGAGAGAGAGAGAGAGAGAACACGGGCACGGATGAGTAGGTTTATATCGTATCTTTAAATAATTTCCAAAATTTTCCAAATTATACAACATTACAAATAGAACTTGGATTTAATGGCTATATTAAGGTACGTACACATATGCGCGCCGCGAACACGAACGGCGCGCGCGCGGCGCGTGTTATGTTCGTCGAAATGATTAATTTCAACGAACCTCCTGCGATCCATAGGAAACCCACAAACCTTCAGTAGACATTTTGCAGAGCAGGTGTAACCAACCATGTATATTCCCTTTCCGTTCTCCCGCTTGTCCTGCATTCTTTCCCAAAAATAGGGATTTTTTAAATGCCGCGGGACGCGGGACAAATTGTTAAAAATCGGGACTGTCCCGCCAAAATCGGGACGTCTGGTCACGCTTATTACTTATTACATCTTATAACTTTATTTATACTTTTTCAAATATTATAGCATTAAAGGAATTTAAAAAAATATATGATTTGTATATATATATGTTTAAAATTATTAAGAATCTATCTCACCATAACATGGCCTTAATTTTTAATAAAGATGTACATGATTATTATACTAGAGGTTGTACTTTATTGCACAAAGATACTAGTTTCTCAAAAAAAAGGTATAAAAGGGATTCGTTATGCATTAATCAACCATTACAATAACTTACCTATTGAATATCAACATTTCACGAATGTTAAACATTTTTCTAATTGTATTAAAAAATATTTTTTCTCATTGCTTTCTTAGTTAATTTTGTTAATTTTATTATTATTAATATTATCCTGTTTAAATATTGTATTTATATGTGTATATATATATTGTGCATCTATAGTAGTTTGTATTACTTAAACTTATGCCTGAATTTGTTTTCTTGTTTTTATTGTTAATTGTTTTATGGCCATTATTTTTTGTATATTGCCCCTTAACATGAGCAATCTTGCTCTTTGGAGTCTTTGAAGAAATAAATAAATAATTAGTAATAAATGTGTTTATATATTGTATTGTTTTGTGATACTTCATACATAATATTATGAAATGAACGTCTTAAATAAATAATGTTTTCTAAATAATTCTAATTTATTCATACAATTACAGTACACACGAAAAAAAAAACACATAACATTGAAAAAAAACAGGCATCTCCTTTCAATGATTTTTAAAAATGATCCTTATGTTGAGGATCCCACAATAATTGCTTGCTTCTATAAATATCAATAAGTTTTAACATGTTTTCCTCTGACCACTCCATACTCAAATAATAGGTGCGCACCGAAAACAACGAACCTCTCAGGTACCCGTCCAAATCTAAACAGCGAACCATCAAAGTGTTCGTGGAAAAAACCGACAATGAGTGGATCGTGGTGCGAGACGCGCGCGCCGTTCGCGCGCACCTTAAAACCCCGTCCAAATCTGACGAACATGGCGCGCGCGCGCGGCGGCGCGCAAGGGTGTACGTACCTTTACATGTACACAAAAATATATATAATTTATCTTTAACTTTCACAATATGAGCTTCATAATGTTTATAATAATAAATTTAGACTGTCATTTACATTTGTAGTTAAATTGTATTAATATGGCTCTCGTACGTATGAACTCAGACTTCATCAGCTTACATCATACTCGAATAGCTCTGAAAATATAATATTATGATAAATTTAATACAAGTAGTAACTAAATCCCCCCTTCCATGATAAATATTCTAGTATAATTACATATTCTGAATTTAAAGCAAAATCTTATAGAATCCTATACATGAAATCCTTAAAAATTGATCTTGTCCCTTATGGAACTCTGGCGAAGACTTTTTTTTTAATTGACATCTAGCTTCAAGAGATATGATTTAAACAATATAGAGCGATTCCATGAAAATGTCATTCCGAGGTGAAAAAATTAAAATTATATATGATTTAAATAATATAGAGCGATTCCATGAAAATGTCATTCCGAGGTGAAAAAATTAAAATTGACATAGGAATAATTTTGTTGACATATATATATATATATATATATATATATATCGGGTTCAAATCCCGACTCAAGCATTCATTTTTCTTCTCATACCATATTTGCCTTCATTGCCAAATGTCAAAAATATAGTTATAACATCTATATATACAAGCGTTACTGCTATAAAGTAAATATTATCTTTAAAAATTTGCTTAACTGTTATGTTAGCCACTAGATGTCAATCGGAACAAATTTCCGCTACCTCTTGTGTGAATTGAGAATACTACATGTATAAGAAAAATGTATGTGTTGGAATTCTTGGGTAGCTCAGGTCGTTAGAGCGCTAAACGTACAGAGTTTAGAGACTCGGGTTCAAATCCCGACTCAAGCATTCATTTTTCGTTTCATATCATATCATATATATATATATATATATATATATATATAAGGATCAAATTTTCTGATTCTATAAGATAATGTTTCAAATGTGTATTATTTTAATCTAATATTAGTGGTAGAACTTGTCATATTCCAAACCTGTAAAACACGCAAAATTTTACCAATTTGTTGTTTAATGATTTGGACGTATTAATTCGTTTTATTTCACAAACTCTTTTGCTAAACCATACTTTGGTCCTCCCTAGTCGTAAATGTAATAATATTAATTGCAGTCTAATGTTCTATATACCTTAAATGTGTCCTATAATTGTTAACTGTAAGCTATGGTCAGTCAGTCACGCAAAACGTATAAAAATTACTGTACACAACATAATTTGATGGATTAAAATTTCCTCTTGGATTCTACGTTATCGGTACACAACTAACAAAAACAAGTATTGATGACATTTTATTGTACAGTCATTATTTTATCCCGCTAGAGTCCCGTGACTGACTGACTTTTTGTCCTCTCATTTATAATGCTAATATGCATGGCGCACTCAGTTGCTTGCTGCACTCTGCTGAGGATTAACATAAACATGGTTTAGGAAATCTGGTTGACTGTTCGGCTCAGCTGCTCCATAAAATAATTACTGGCCCTTTTTCTGTGTCAATTTGAGCTAAAAGGCAGTCAGCGGAAGCATTTAAATTTATTCAGGAGAAGGTGCAGTAAACGAAGCAGCCATACTTGTTGATTTCTCAGAAAATTATACCTACAAAGAACAAAATGAGATCCAGGCAGTTCATTGGAAAAATTAGCATATCTCAATATTATTGCTGTTGCCTAGTTTAGATGGAAGGTGACAGAGAAGTTCAGAAGAAATACTTTGTTCTAGTGTCAGGATATGTGACACATAGCAAGTTGCTATAGAAAAGTGTTTTCTGAACTATAGGGATTTCTTCCAAAACTTGAGGTGATAAAAATTTTCAGTTGGAGCAGCAGGTAATAGAAATATGCCTATACATTTAGCAATGTGACACTGCTTACTTGCATATTTGGATTTTGACATAAAATGGAACTTCTTTGAATCGTACCATGGAAAGTGGGCTATAGATGCGATTGGCGGCCAAGTAAAAAGGATGACACGGATGTATGAAAAATCGGGAAAGAAGATACAAAATGGTGCAGAATTATGTAATGTGAACTGTAAAACCAACCAAATAACTGTTCAGGAGGAGTCACAAAATGATATAGAAGAAGGAAATAAATTTTTAGAAAAACAATTTGAATATCTTGCAGCTATCACGGATTCATTGCGTACACAACGTGAAAAGTGTTGGACCCGTATGTTATAGAATATGCACAACTGTCAAACAAACAATCAGCGCAACAAATTCATAAGTTCGTGTGTTAAAAAAAAAAAGCTGAATGGCGCGACAGGCCTAGAAACGCCTTGACTGCTGATCTCACATCCAAGTATATCAATCACAGAGGTGGGCAATCATCTAACCAATATATAGGGTTACATGTGGTCAGCATGTCGGATACTCCAGCAGTTATGGCTGGTTTTCTCGACCGCAACCGCTAAATATTGTAGCTGCCCAAATTCTTCGTGATTCTGGGCGGGCACCAGTCCCATTGTGGCCGAAATTCCATGAGAAAATGTATTCTCTCATGGGGACTCGAACCAGTGCTCTCTATTGAGACATCTTGACTCAAACCATTCAGTTACAGCGTGAGACTTCATGTGTGACAGGAAACATTATTTTTATTAATGGGTCAAAGTCAACATAGCGGCGAATACTAGAGAGTGAATAGCTGCATAAGCAAATCTTATACATCGATGTTATGAAGTGAATCACCAGTGTCGGGCTAATTAGGGTTTTGTTTTTATCGCTGTTTAAAAATAGAATTCACTACGTCAGCAATTGGACAGCTTGCGATTTATAATAATTTGTTTTGAAAGTACATGCACACTGATAAATAACTAACTTATTAAGAATGTGTATCTAGAAATCAAAAATATTAAATCCTGCATCACGTAAATTGTAATCAGTTTACATAATATATATATATATATATATATATATGTATTTAACAATAGAAAAGGCACTTTGTTATTAAATATTTAATTTTTTCTTATTTTATACAATTTAAATGGTATGTGGTAAGCGAGTTAATTTAATTATATTATTGAATTTAAATTAATATTTAATTTACAGCAAAATTAAATTTAATAATTTTCGTGGAATTGATAGTGTTTGCAGTTCTTTATTAATCTCTGTTACCGAAACTGTTTATCTAGTTTCATAGTATTTTGTTACATTTGTGTAATATTTGCATTTTGAAATTCTAAATAAAATTCAGATATGTCAGTTAGTCACAGAATAAGTCAGTCAGTCACACATCACATATTAGGTCATAACTTCGGTATTAATTGTGATTTAGGTTTCGATTTTTTTTTTATTTAAAACGTAACCTGAAATGTGCCATCCAAACGATATTTTGGAAAACTGAATTAGGAACCACATTTCAAAGAATGATTTAGATGAACATGTTAAGCTGCATGATGAGTTGACATTTATGTCAGCCAGTCACACATATCTTGATAGATAATAAACATAGTTTTCTTCAGAAGTTGTAATTTATGTAAATCTTAAATCACACACTTTTCCTCTATCACAGCGGTTCTCATTACGCGGCCCGCGGGCCGCATGCGGCTCTTGAAGATATTTATTAAGGCTCTTGGAATAATTTTACCTTCATTACATTACATTTAAATTTTAAATTCTAAGTATAAAATAATATTATCTTTATTGAAATTCTACAAAACTTTGGATATCCCTGTGTCATTCCGAGCAGTACAGTACCGCACGTGTTCAACAATGCAATGCAATGTCCTGGCTAGTGTTATTGGTTTTGAATATGTGTACGTTTGTTTTTAAAACCGTTTAAACTTCTACATTGTCGTCCGAATCTTTCACAATGAAATATTATACAATTTAGTTTCTATGAACAAGCGACTGGATACTGTGTGTTACCTAATCAGTTGAAGTGAAGTGAAGTGAATTTCAGTGTTTAATAATGGCTGGTGTTTTTTCGAAAGGGAAAAAGAGAAAACTCGAAGATGAAGGAAGAGTTTTTCAAGATACTTGGGAGCATGAATTTTTCTTCATACCTGCTAAAAAGGAAGGCAGTGCGATGTGTTTATTATGTCGAGACGTAGTTCAAGGTTATAAACGATTTAATCTTAATAGGCATTATAAAACGGTGCATTCAAATTTTGAGTGCAAATATCCTAAAGATTCTAAATTGAGAGCAGAAAAACTAAAAACATTAAAAATGTCAATAGTGTCTGAACGGAAAATGATGTTGGATACCGTAAGTGAAAATAAATTGATAACAAAAGCATCATATGAAGTAGCAGAAATTTTAGCACGCAAAATGAAACCGTTTGCCGATGCAGAGATTTTTAAGGAGTGTTTTCTAGTCGTTTGTGACACATTATTTTCTAAATTCCCAAATGCAAAACAGATAAAAAGTGACATACAAAAGTTACAACTTTCCGATTCTACTTGTGTTAGGAGAGTTAACGAAATGTCTGTAGACATGCTCCTTTGTACTCTCGATGAAATTCGTGAATGTGACTATTTCAGCCTTGCTCTGGATTCGTCCACAGATATTAGTTCCACCTCTCAGTTGCTTTTATTTGTTAAATATCGTAATAAGATAGGGATTATAAAGGAAGAATTTTTAACTGTAATACCTATGACAGGTCAGACACGGGGAATAGATTTTTTTGAAGCAGTTAAATCTTTTTTTGACAAATACAAAATTGACCTAAACAAACTTTTATCAGTGTGCACTGACGGTTGTCCCTCAATGGTAGGTTGTCATACAGGATTCATTTCTCTGTTAAAAAAACATTTAAATAGAGACCACTTATTAACATACCATTGCATTTTACATCAAGAAAATCTTGCTGCTAAATTTGACGAAACTTTCAGATCTGTGATGAAGAAAGTAATTAACATTGTTAATTTCATTAGATCACGTGAACTAAATCATAGGCAATTCATAGAATTTCTCAAAGAGCTTAATTCACAGTATGATGATGTTATTTATCACAGTGAGGTCAGGTGGCTGAGTAAAGGAAGAGTTTTGGAACGATTTTTTAATCTTCGCCATGAAATAAAACTCTTTTTAAGTGAACGAGATAAAGAATACCCTGAACTAGACTCTTCTTCATGGTGGTTAAAAGTTGGCTTCCTGGCTGACATAACAGGAATACTGAATGATGTCCAAATTAAAATGCAAGGTACAAATAAACTTATTACTCAGCTCACAAGTGCAATTTTTTCTTTAGAAGAAAAATTAAAAATGTATACAGAAGAACTTAGTAATAATGATTTCACTAGTTTCCCATGTTTCCAACATCTTATTGAAGAATATTCAGAGGAAGAAATAAACTTGCAACCCTTCATAGAATTGCTCACTGTACTACACCATGATTTCAGCGCGAGATTTAATGATTTTAGAAAGTTTCGAAACCCATTTCGATTAGTTGAAAATCCCTGGTCAATAACGACAACAGATGTAACTGGGTTGTCAATTTTTGGTCCTGAGATTAGAAATCTAAAAAATGAACTTATTGATCTCCAGCAGGATTCAGAACTGGAAGGTATTTTTCAAGAGAAACGAAAAACGAATTCAATTTTAGAGTTTTGGAATACAGTTCCAGAAAAACAGTTTGAAAACTTGGTGTCGTGTGCATATAAAATTCTGTGTCTTTTTGGATCAACGTATGTTTGTGAAATGACTTTCAGTAAGATAAAGTTCATCAAGGGTAAACATAGATCTCGTCTCACCAATGTGAACTTGGAAAACCTGCTGCGGATATGTGTGGCAAATCAACCAGCTCGTATTGACAAAATTGTGCAGGAGAGTAGCAGAGTTCGACCATCAACTTCACAGCAGTAATCTACACAACTGTAAGTTGCCTTAAAATTATGTACAGTACCGTAATAATAATAATAATAATAATAATAATAATAATAATAATAATAATAATAATAATAATAATAATAATAATAATAAAATAATAAACAGTTAATTATTAACAAAAATTAAATGACAGTAATCAGTAATTGTGTTTTGTCCATAAATGTAAAAAAAAAAAAGCTGCGTGTTACCAAGACTGAGCACTGTGAAATTTGGTGCGGCTCTCGAACAGATATTGTCTCTTATATTTGGCTCTCTTGTAATTTCTAGTGAGTACCACTGATCTATCATATCACGTAGATAACACCAATCGTAACATTTATGCAAGCATTTTGCCGCAAAAATGTATTGTAAATGTCAGTCAGTTACATATAGAACTGTCCTATATGACAATAATGTCAGCTGCGGTAGACTAGTGGTTATGTTCCTTGCGTCTGATCCCGGAGGTCGCGGCCGGAGTCAACGATTTTTTTATGTGAAAAATTGAATAAACAAATCCTTCGGCATGATCTTATGAACTTTAAGCCGTGGGTCCCGAGTAAGGAGATTTTCATGCTCGTAAAAGAAGCTTAGGCCTAAGTAAAATGTACCAACCTTCTTCTTCCTAGTAATCTTAGTTGCCTACTAGATGTCTCATTGGGTAGGTATTTTGACCGTATAACTAAATTAACTTGATGCAGTAACAAAGGAAAGGCTAGGGCTCTACATTGGGCTGTTACACCATTATGGATAGATGATAATAATACGCTTAACCAAAAAATAGACACTCTTAATATTACGTTCGTCAGTCGCTCCTTGCCTCTGGGTCCCGAGAGTCTAGGATTCATACCCGGCCGGGGTAGTTGGATTTTCTTTTTGGACGGAGAAATCCAAGGAGCAAGTCATCCGGGAGGGACTTTAAGCCGTGGGTACAAAGCTCGTAAAAGAACCTTAAACCTGAATAAAGAAAAACGCCTCTAAGCAAAATTTACCAACTTCAACGTCCTAGTAGTACCTTAGTTGCCCGCTAGATGCCTCATTGAGCAGGCGTGTTGACATGTAATTCAAGACATCTATGAGCAAATAAGGTAACTAAATTAACTTGGTCTAGTTAATGTTATATTAAATTTTCTGAAAATTAGCTCCAATTAACAAATTCAGCCTGGGTAATCTTCTGTTAACTAATAATAAATGTAATACACCAGACAACAAAAAATCTGGAATTTATCAAATTGATTGCAAAGATTGCAACAGGGTATATATAGGGAAAACAAAAAGGAACTTGGAAACTCGTAAAAAAGAGCACTTCAGAAACATAAAGAATGGAGAAATTGAAAAATCAGCGATAGCAGCACATAGTTTATTAGAGCATCATAGGATTGAAAAAGAAGCTAAACTTTTAAAACATCTATCTAAACCTTTGGATTTATCAGTTTGGGAAAAAATATATATTCAAAAAAAACCATACTACAACTATGAACTTTGAGATTCCGGACGAACCGAGCTTGATTACAAAGTTCTTCAAAAATACAACAGATATCAGTTTAGAAAATGATTCATTCAAAATAACACCAGATGGCAGTTTGAAGAGTAATTCCTTCAAAAGAACACCAGATGGCAGTCTAGATAATTACCGGCAAAAAGGAAAAAAATTGACAGTCGTGAAAACAGCTGATGATGACGACAACGTGTCACCGATACTGCAGTGCTGTGTTTAAAAAAAATAGAAGCATGAGGTAAGAAGAAATCACGATTCATTTAATTATTATTAATTGAACCTCACAATGTTAAAAATTCCCAAATTTAATATATGAATGCAATATTACTCAAATTGCGACATTTCAAATAAAGTTCAAGTCTCGTTGATAATGTAAAAGTAAACAAGACATCTAGTATCCGACGTTCGAGTAGTGTAGATCGTTAAACTACTTACAACAAGATGAAATGTATGTGAAAGCCAGGGTTCGAATTCTCCGACAATTTTTTTATTCATTTGTATTTTCGCAAAATACATCCTATTACATTTAATTCCTGCCACGTAATCTACGTTCACTTTACACTATCTTAAGTAATATTCCTGCCTTAGTAAACTATGTAACAGTCCACCGCTGTGGTCTCGAGGTAGCGTGCTGTCTTGTCACGTAGCGGACCCGGGTTCGATCCCCGGTCGGGACAGTTTGAGGTTTTTATCGGGGTTTTTCCTCACCTGTAAGACAAATGTCAGGAAAACTTTCCAAGGCCCAAACGGTCCCCGAAATCATATGGCCATCTCGCAATCATCATCATTCATATTCATCTTAGATTAAGCTTAGGATTAGGGACTCTCCTAGCGCACCAATATCATCATCACCCATCATCGGGACAACGTAACCCCGCCTTCCAGGCGCCCCAACCTAAGAAGTGGGTTACAAGTACGCCATGCCAGGTGTGTCGAAAGACAACCAGGGACATTTGCAAAAAAAGCTGTAACATTATTTAGCTACCGGTATAATTTAATTGTGTGTGCAGTACCACGTTTTAATAATAATGCTATAAATGTATGTAATAAAATATAATATAGCTTCATATATTTATGAGTTTATTTATTTATTACATATTACTGAGGAAAATGTTTCACCCTTCAATTAAAATATTTAATTTATATATGTCAAGTCCAGCGTAATAATATTCCATAGATGGTGGATAATATTAAAAAATATTAATTATATTATTATTATCCATCATCTATAATAATAATAATAATAATAATAATAATAATAATAATAATAATAATAATAATAATAATTACCGGGGATCAGAATTAACTCAAAATGTACCAAGAAAATGACATACAATATAGAATAAGGTAATAACAATGTTAAACGGAGTTTTGTGGGATAAGAACACAAGAATAGATACCAAATTAGAAATTTATAAATCCATAATTCGAAACACGTTAACATACGGTGCAGAAACTTCGCAGTTGAATAAAAATTTGAGTTTAAAGCTTATGTCTACTGATATGGATTGTTTCAGACGCTCAATTAGACATTCTAAATTGGGGAAAAAAAAAAAAAAAAAAACAGAAATACAAATCACACAACAAATGAAAGTCCAAAATTAAATATTAGATTTTGTGAGATACAGAGAAGCTAGAATGGTATGGTCATATACGTAGGATGCCAGAGAAAAGATACCCAGACAAGCTTTGGAATGGATTCCACTGGAAAAGGAAAGAGAGGTCGACCTAGATTTGAATGGATGGATGATGTAAGAAGAGGTATGAAGGGCTAGGTCTGGAAGAATTGGAATGTGAAGATAGCGAAGAAGGGAGAAGGAAGATAAAAATTTAAAAAGCTTTGGGCACAGGAAGATGTTTCATTACATTTTAAACCTGTTTATAAATAAATAATAATATTAATAATACAAATAGTAATACTTCCAAATGGTACGTTTTTTACTTTAAGAATGGACATACAGAATAAAATAGAAAGCATTTTAACAATTAAAAAACATTAACCTCGCCGGGAATCGAATCTGTGACCTCTTGCATACAAAATAAGCCACTAAGCACTGGGCTAAGCTTTCGCTACCTTGTTATATTTAGAAAGATTGCTCTTCAAAGGAAGAAGGGCAACGTATTGTAGCTTTACTGTGCAATTAGTTTACTCGTGCGAATCGCGCGTTAGAACGTGAAATATTCGAGATCAAGTGTCGGCCCATTATTTTTGTCGTTAATTGTGTACATCATCACATTAGTAAATTTAGGTACATATTGACTTTTTTAATTCAAGATTATTAATTTCGTGGGTGTGACATTAGCGTGAATTCGTTTCTCTTGTTTTTGGACTTGCGATGATCACTTGTAACCTTCTGGAATTTTTGCATACACTGTATCAATCACTGGTATGTACATGCCACCTTTGTGTTTAAGTCAATAGCGAGCAATTATACCGTCTTTAGAAAAAGGTTAATACGATACATTATTTCGGTAAAAGGAAAATTCATCTTATCTTTCATCCCTGAAAAGTTGTTGGTATACGATCTTTTCCACCATTCTGTGTGCGTATGCATGATAACGGATCAGGCCTCGATGATGATGATTATGATTGCTTTTCTTGGGTTTCCTTACTCTTTTGGTTTTGTTGCTCCATTTATTCTTCTTAGGATTCTTCTTTCAAATATCACTTTAGATATACATTTGAAGTTTTATACATTTGATCCCCAGAGCTTTTAAAATAACTGAATGCTATATTACAAATAACCTAGAAAACCTTACGACGTGGCATAAATATGGCTTTAAGAAGAGATAATCTCCAAGTCAAACATTATGTAATTCTCTTCACAGTCTCTCAATACATTTTTATAAGCAGCCATTTCTTTCATCAGGTTGAAACAATGTAGAATAATAATGTTTTCACTTCCATTTTTTGTTGTTGAATGATTCAGCAAGTATTCTTATTTATCTTTCATTTGTAAAATAAACTCACAATATTTATTTTTGTATGGGACTGCGAAAAGAGAAAATATTCTCTACCAGAGAGTATAACACATTAATATTATTTTTAATAATAAATTGTATAAACTACTGAAATAAATTACAACCTACAATAAGTTACGGTATACTATTTTTTTGCAGTGTGTCCCAACTGTGTTGAAATATTATTCAACTGCTGGGTGGGGGCACAGTGGGTAATAAATATGTCCCCACACTATGATTTTTCTATATAAAAGGCATTGCTACATTTGCTTCAATAAAGTTTAAATATTTTCAGATAGCGTTAATGAATTATTAACACTAATAACTACTATGCGCCGTAGTCGAGTGGTTTGATGCCTTGATGCAGAGCTACGGTCCTACGCTGGTTCGAATCTCCGCGGGGGAAGAAATTTTATCATGGAATTTCGGTCATAATGGGACCGGTGCCTACCCAGTATCGTAAGGAGTTTTGATAGCTACAATAAGTAGCGGCTCCAGGTAGAGAAAACCCGCTATAATGGCTGGGAGAATAGACAAGCTTACCACATGTCACCATTATACTGGCTGTGATCGTCCCTCTCTATAAATGAAAAATAAGTGTTAAGCCAGCAGCCGACAGGTAGGCCAAGGGCTTTCTAGGCCTGTCGGGCCATAGAGCGAAAATTGTACTATATTACATTGCTTCAAAATTTAACTCGATATAAATAAGAAACTAAAATGGAACGCCAAATTGATTTTTTACCAATGCCACAAATTTGTCTTTATGACATTCGTGGTAATATCTCTAGTAATCCTCTTCTTAAGAAAGACAAAAATACTCATGTATAAAGTTCTCCTTAGACCAGTGTTAACATATGCATCAGAAACTTGGACCATGTTGAAATCTGATGAGGAATTATTAGGGCGTTTTGAAAGGAAGATACTGAGATCCATTTATGGTGCCGTGAAAGAAAATAATGCACGGAGAAAGAGAGACACAATAATGAATTGTATAAACTGTACAATCAGCCAGATATTTTGAATTTTGTTTAAGTTAATAGATTGGCATGGGTTGGACACGTTATTCGCAAGGACAACAAAAGGATTACAAAAAGAATTTACAATGAACAACCACTATTGGCCAGAAAAGTTGGAAGACCTAAATTAAGATGGGAGGATGGTATAATTCCAGACATTAAGATTTTAAAAATAAAAAACTGGAAGAATGAAGCGCAGAACAGGGAAGTCTGGCATAAGCTTCTGAAGGCGGCCAAGGCCCACATGGGACTGTCGAGCCAATTATGATGATGATGAATCCTCTTCTTAAGTTGGGGCGCCTAGAAGGTGAAGTTAAGTTACCCAGATGGTGTCAGTGATGAATGATAATGAAGCGCCAGGAGATACCTTAACCTAAATTATTTAAGATAAATATTCTGTGGTCTGAAAGGAATCGAATCCTGGACTACATAAACTCTAGTCAGAAATTCTGACCACTATGCCATAAGGCTTCTCGAACGTCAAATATATATTTGCAAATTAAGGTACCTAAACAGAGCCTCTTGTGTAAAACTGTGATGAAGTAGTGTAATTTGAAAGAGGGTTTGTTATGTTTCGACTTTTTGTGAAACAACACAATATCCACAACGAATTAATAATATCTTATAGACTACTTGAGCAAATCTAGACTTCCCTAGTATATTTACGTACGATAGATTGATTCACATTTTAGGTAATAATATGGGAGCAACAGGCTCCTCTGAATACTCGTAATATGATAAACTATATAGCCCACTCTGTTTTCTTATGAGAGTGACTCGCTTCTCTCTGTATGTACTCGTATGGGAGCCACTGGCCACACTATGTTAACAATAACATTTCTTGGCCTTTTATAATTATTCCCAAGGAAGTTTTACAATTGGCTCAAGTATTCCTTTTAACAAAATGTATTGTTTTGCAAATCTGACCATATTCAACACATCAATCAAATTCACACTTTTATATCATCATCATCATAGTACATTCACGAATTTAGGCCATTTGTTGACCTGTTTCGGCCTCAAGAGAAACACCATCCAGAAGTCTTTTGAGTGGACGTCCTGGTCTTCTTCTTCCTGCAGGTTGATATCTTAACATTAGTTTGGGTATTCTGTGATCTTCCATTCGATGAACATGTTGCATCCATCTTGACTTTTAATCTGAAATTTTGTTTTCTAAAGATTCCATGTGTAATTCTTCTAAGATGTCTTCATTTTTTTTTTGTGATCTAGTAGTGTGTATCCTGCAGTCCTCCGAAGATATCTCATTTCAGCAGATCTAAGTCTCTGTATATCCTTCTGTTTCAACGTCCATACTTCGCTACCATACAAAAGAGTTGGAAGAGCCAGTGTTTCATACACTTTCAGTCTTGAATGCTTTTGGACTAACTGTGGCTTGAAGATAGAATTTATTAACCCTAAAATCTTTTAACCATATTTCTTTGCTGTGGGTCGTCATATTTCAATTCCTTCTGGATTTTTTCGTGTTGAGACTTGAAAGTAGTTTTGAAGTTCCTTAGGACAGGTTACTGGCCCGACGCTAAGTAGTCCAGTGGTAGGGCTGCTACCTTTTAGTCTCTGGACAGACATTAGGATACCGCATTTACTCAGTACCTGATGGAACGGTTATACCGCCGTGACTCGGTCCTCAAAGCCTCGTTTGTGAAAACGGGTTGTACCACGAGAAGGTGAGATGAGAATTGGGTAGGAGAGGTTATACATACGTCACTACCCCTTACAACACTTTTATAATAAAACATTAGTTTCGCTTCGCTAGGTTAGGTACATGTACCTGCCAACCCTTGAGTTACCGTTAACCACTATATAACAACAGCTTATTGTGTGGTCCCATATAAATTTTAATTCTAGGAAGTACCCCTGCTACAACTTACATACTAATGCACATACCTCCTTCAATTCAACTTTAAATTTAAACGAACTTGTTCATCATGGGTCGTAGAAGTATTATGCGTCCAAGCGATGATGCGGAGTGGCGAGTTGGTGAACTACGAGTTCTTATTTTACTATATGCAGTGCATCATATGCATTCCTGTATCAAAATAAAACATGCAACGCCTTACTCGCGATCCGTCTTATCACTTGGAAGCACAGTATATTATGTTCATACAAACAAAAAATGTAATACCCATATAGCGATCCGTACCATCGCTTAGGCGCACAGTAAATTGTCACAGGAGATTAAAGACAAAATAGTTTCTCTCTACAAAGAAGATGACACTTGCAGAAAAGTTGGACGAGCTTGTAATTTACCAAGCGCCAGAGTGCAGCACATAATTCGAGATACCAGAAAACCGATACCACTAATGAAAATCGTAAGGACAGAAAATTAAGAGATGACACGCCATGCATAACGTAACCGTACGTCCCGTTTCGTACGAGACCATTCCGTTTTTAGATAGTCTATCCCGTTGTACCTAAGCACAGCTTCTGGATACCGAAATGTCCCGTTTTCAGAAAGACAGCAATCCATTATAATGATTTGGAGAAAAAAAAAGAAGACTGCTAGTAGTGCGGGCATGCTTAATACAGGTAATAAGGCCTATATGAAGTGAGTTACAAGATCGCCTCTGCGAATGCAGCTTTTACTTATATTAGCTGATGTTTTACATCACGAGTTCAAAAAATCTTCCGTTTTAATTCGTTTCAATTTGCCATACAAAAGCATACACATAGAAGTTTTGATTTTCAAGATCGACCGAACGAAATATCAGGCGTTACTGTCAGTTATCTAATGATAGTATTGACAAATATGAATACAACATTAAAAATTGTGGTATTTTCTGGAGGTAATGCTAATTGTAATTTTGGATTTTGGCGGATCGAAAAAGCGAGGTATCAACTATGTTTATGGAAAACTACATTTAACTATCGGAAGAACATTGATAGGAATTGATGTAATGTAAATATTGCCGCAAGTATACTTTGAATGTGTTATTGTGAAATTATTGTAAATTCACATTGTTCAATCAATTGATAGCGTTCGGGAAGAAGCTCTGAAAGAATTTTGTAATGAAGTTGGTATGGTGTATCATATTAAGGAGTTACCTAATAACCGGGAACTACTTTGACTATCACATCAATATATTTGAATGCTGCTGTTTTTACTTCCTGTATTCGCATCCCTGTTAACCATATGCTAAGTTAATGAATGGTTGATGTGAAGCGAGGAAAACATCGAGACGAAATTGTAGATCCCAGAAATGTAATAATACCGAGTATATCTACGTAGTTGTAAAATAAATTTATGTAGCTATTTACCATCCATTTAAATGTTGTAGGCGATATTCCCATTCACGCCACACACCCTCCAACATATATGAAGAAATGGACTGGATGGCAGCAATGATACGAATCTGGATTTCTTGCAGGTTTTGAGGCAATGGGGGTACATGGATACGATCCTTTATGTAACCCCATAAAAAGAAGTCACAGACCGTCAAGTCAGGAGACCTCGGCGGCCACTTGTAGAAAACATTATCATAATCTCTGGCATGTCCAATCTATCTTCCTGGAAGCCGGTCATTCAGATGCTCCCGAACTAGCAAATGCTAATGAGGAGGTGCTCCATCTTGCTGGAAAAGATATTCATTACCCTCTTCTTGTTTCAATTATGGAAATAACCATTCAGTGAGCATATCAAGATAATTTGCACCGTTGGCAGTGGCCTCTAGAAGGAAAAATGGGCCAAAGACTTTACGTTTCGATACGGCACAAAATGCATTCACTTTAGGGGAGTCTCTTTCAACTTCCACAATGGTGTATCGATTCTCACTCCCCCAAATCCTAACATTATGCCTGTTCACTTTTCCACTAACGTGGAAAGTTGCCTCATCACTGAAAATTATTTTTTCTGACAGTTCTTCATTATCCTCCATTAGTGCCATGAAATGCTCCGAGAAATCTAATCGCTTTGCGTGGTCATCAGATTTCAACTTATGCACTAATTGGAGTTTGTAGGCGTGGAACTTCAGTCGTGTACGTAGGATCTTAGATACGATGGATTTAGGGATGTTTAACTGTTGACTAGCTCTACGGACAGACTTCTTGGGGCTACGCACAAATGCCTCCCGCACTAGATCCACAATTCCTGCATCGACAGATGGTCTCCCTGAATGGCCTTTCCTTTGAATACATATGCAGCCACGATCCACAAAATTGCGGTACCACTTCAAAATTGACTTGTGTGTAGGAGCTCGGTGCTGAAACCTTCGCCTAAAAGCACGCTGGACCAGCACCGGACTCTGCATGGTGTGATATTCCAGAACACACCATAACTCTTTAAAACGTATTTCATAACTTCTTTAATAACAACACAATTTCAAAATAACAGCAAACATTCACATTTAACCTGACTGCTAAATATCCAACAATGAACCCACATCGACCACAGAAAACATGATTAAATTTAGTTTAATTTCTGTATTGCTGTCCATTATTCTCCTTTGTTAACATTGTTAATGTGCACAAAAACGTTTTGAGTTTCACTAACAACATTTAAATAGAAGCCAAAATCACTGAAAATGCACTGAAAGTGCATGAAAAATTGATACGGCTACCTAACATACCTTACTGCCCTCAAGATCAACACACCCCCAGAAGATTAAAAACACAAGGCATTATGCAACATGCAACAAAGAAAAAGAACATGCTTGATATCTCAACTAAATCTGGACTATTACCCCCAATAGAAACCCCACTTGAAATTGTTAAAATAGAATTAGATCTTGACTTCACTCAAATTATTAACAAGTCAGAAACACCACCTGAAATCCTACGCTCCATTGCGCTAGAAACCATTTCAACCCGATACCCAGCAGAGAGTTGGTTACATGTCTATACTGATGGATCCAAAATCAGTTTAAATGGAAATACAGGATCTGGAATCTACAGTGATCTGTTCGCAGCATATATTTCACTTGGCAAAGATTGTATCCCTTTTGATGGAGAGATAGAAGCCATTCGAACAGCACTTTTCCACCTCACATGTAGACCAGAATCCTTCTCTAATGTTGTTATCCTATCAGATTCACAAGCAGCAATTAGTGCAATTGCAAACTATCTAACAGCGGCTTGTAGCAAAGAAGTTGTAGAGTGCAGAAAATTAATCAACAGCCTTATTTGCTTCCAAAAGCGAGTTGCACTACAATGGATACCATCACACTGTGGGATCGCAGTAAATGAAGCTGCAGATCTTGCAAAACGAAGCACTCAAATTCTACAAGCACCCATGAAAGAAATTCCTTACCATAGATCTGCCACTGCTATCCACGCCAAGATAAAATCTGAATACCATCTGGCATTGTTAGAAAGGACCAAAGAAAGCCAATGGAGAAATATAATTTTTTCTGAAGTACCAGATTGGCCACGAAAAGAAGCTGTCGCAAAATTTCGGATTGCAACAGGACATGACTGTCTCGCTACCCACCTTCATCGTCTGGGAATATTGAACAATCCTCTCTGTATGCTGTGCAGGACTGGTGCCAATATGGAATCTGCCCACCTACTCCACTGTTCTGCACTAACAACTTCTACACTCCATCAACGCTACTGGGAGGCAAGAGGGAAAATGATCTCACTGCAAACCACCTAATCTACTTAAGATTATTCTATTTATATTTTTATAGTGTTTTTATGTTATTGTTTCAATTGTGTATAGTTATTGTAAATATGTTATTAAGGTCTGTCATTTGGGTGAATGATCTGTATTTCAAGTGCCCTGCATTAAATAAATAAAAAAATAAACGTTTTGAGTTTCTCTTTTGATTGTCACCAATTTCATTTAGATACGATTATCCAAAGCGACGTAGTAGTAGTTTAAAGTATGATACCAATATTTGTGGACACGTTGTACTGTAAAGTAGATGTACATTAAAGTACATCTAATTTTAAATTATTTTTTAAAGTTTATTCAAATGTAACTCCGGTTCTCGGCTATACAAGACTTTTTCTAACGAAAATATGAAAGATGCCTTGGAAAGTACCGGTATATGTCGAAGTAGGTAATCAATGTTGGCAGCATCAAAGGAATTTTGAATTAGCTATAAATTCTTATAACAAATACAAGGGGTTACTTTACTAGTCCGAGTTAAAATGCTGGGGTATCAAAGTAGGCATAGTAAGAGTAACTTTGATAACATGTTTTTTTTTCTGAAATTGTTTCATTGATGGTGTAATGAAAAAGGTGAACACAATCATATTTTGTTCATTTGAATTTCAATGTCAAACAGTTACTTAATTTCAAAATAAAGCATATCAATATAACCACTAAGTACTGTATAAAAAATCGACATCCTATAGTAAAACCAATTGGCTGAGCTGCTGCCAACTATTGAAAGAGTTTTGAAACTGTGCAAGTCATTGAAAAACTACTTTTTGATTATGGATAACTGTCCAAAATTATTAAAACCCCTTTCTTGAAAGCCCGAACTCTGAATTGTGATTTTTTTATGCATTCACAGCCAGCAAGTTTCGTCAAGCTGTTTAAAAGAGCGAGGATCAGAATGTTTCTGTAATCGAAGCCATGAAGGCTCGGTTTATCCCCCAATATGTTTGGAATGAACGGAAAAATTGCAAGAAAATAGTAGAAGTGGTTTTGATGAAGAATATATGAAAATTACATCTTCTATAAAATAAACAAATATGACGGCTGTTCAATAAACATTGTTATATTTAGCCATAATTTAACAAGCAAAATTTGGTTTTACGATATTTGTTAGCGTAAATGTGTCATGTACACGTGCTACAAATTTCAAGGTCATCTTTCCCGGCTTCTATCTGAGAGTGGTATGTAAGTACCTCCTACGTCTACAATTGAAGTGATACAGTGTTTCTTTTAAAGGTAATCACTGCAGATGAAACTTGCTTACATCATTTCGATCCTGATAGCAAAGCTCTGAGTTGGAAATCTCCATCACCAACCTCCAAGAAAAGAAAGTGTTTTTTTTTTCTGCTAAGAAAGTTATAGTTATCTATTGTTTTTAATATACGTGGAACGGTAAGTCAGGATGTCATATCTGCACACAACAGTAACTGGGCAATACTATAGAGATGTCCTGATAACTCTACACGATATCAGGCGCAAAACACTACATTTTCGTGCAACAAGCTGGATGCAACATGCGAGGCGGCATATTGTAATCGTTGTTGCTGAATACCTTGTAAAAATCAAAGGAAGTGCGTTCCTCACCCACCCTATAGTCCGGATTTAGCATCGTGTGTCTTTTTATATTTCTAACTGAAGAAACATATTCGCAGGATGTGTTTTCCATTTTCAGAATTGGTAGTGCGGAGACGGCTTTGTAAAAAGAGGGTTTCCAAGATGTCTTTCCAGACTTCAGAAACTCTTCCGAAACGTGCATTTAATCCGGAGGAGACTATTTTGAGAAAGAGCGTTAAAATTTTTATGATGAATAACGAAACGTTTAAAAACTATGTTTACTGAACAGCCCTCGTAATATTTTGAACGGTGAACTTTGTTGTATTAGAACGATATGAATGGGCGAATGTAACCAAAATACAAACTTGGAAAGAATTTCAAATACATAATGGAACACTGAGAATATTTCAACCAACATTATTGAATATATTTTATGTCTGCCCAGCACTAATGCATCCAATGAAAGAGTCTTTTCTCTTTGAATAAGTTGCGGAAAGAGATATATATATATATATATATATATATATAGAGAGAGAGAGAGAGAGAGAGAGAGAGAGAGAGAGAGAGAGAGAGCGAGAGAGAGAGCTATAAATCGCACTTCTTAAATCATTGTCAATTGCTAAAATAAATTGTAAAAAAAAAAAAGAATCCTGCAAAAATGCTATTCTTATTTGTAATCAACATCAAATATACTTAAGCAAACAGAAAATATAAGGTAACATAAATTATATTCACGAGTTCTTGCCTTTTTTAGAACAAAGTAGTTCATCAATGAAGACGTACAGGCAAAAGAGATTTGAGTTTGCTTTTGCCTACAGAAATAAAACTACCGACATTTTGGAGAAATTGTTTTTATTTTCGAATGAGAGTGAATTCGATCCCCCCCCCCCAATCAGATGACGATTTTTATATAGAAGGTCCAACACTGAACTAGTACATACATTCCTACAGTAAAGTATGGTGGTCAGAGTATTAGTTCTGGGCTGTATGGCGCATTCCAAGGTTGGTGATATTGTTGAAATTAAATATACAGTGGATTCTATCAACAAAATTCGGCATCATCTATTGAGTAGTGCTGCAAAATTAGGTCTGAATAACCAACAAGACAACTACCTCAACCATATGGCGTGGGAATCAAGAATATGGTTACTTTTCAATTGCCCAAAATAAATAAATACATAAATAAAAGCTCCCCAATAGACTGACATATCCCGTAATAGAATATGTATGGTATACAGTACTGCATTGAAAAAGAGGCGTTCATCGAACAAAGGGTATTTTGAACTCTTAAAAGCAGAATGGGAGAAAATAATTTCAGATTAGATTCGACCCTACTAGATTTGAGGGCATTATCAAAGCAGATGTCCCTCAAAATTTTGAACGAAGAATATTCTTTCTCTGTTTTTTTAGAACAGCATTTCTCAAAGTATGTTCCCAGAATCCCAATGTTCCGTAAGAAACTCTTACAGGTTCTACCAAATCCTAATGTGAAATTATTTACGTTTTAATCTTTATAACATGTTATGAAAAAAAGACATGAAAAAGAATGCGAATAGAACAACAACAGATTATTCATCCATACAATTACGAGGGTTGTGGCATAAGTCATGGCAACTTTTTTTTCTGTGAGAATTTGAGCGTGGGTGAAAAATCTAAAATATACATATGAAAGAACAAGGGATCAACGAGATGTAAGGAATTTAACAACACGCCAACATTTTGCTCCTCATGTTTATTAACGTAATTGTCATATCAATACAGTTTTCATTCCAGAATCATATCAAACCTTTTATTTTTTCATTCATTTGTTTACTCTCTTCCTCACTCACTAACTCGCTCCCTCTCATTCTACAGGTCCTCAAAGTAATCTCCTGCAACGTTCACAACACGCCGCCAACGACGTGGGAGGCACCAATACCATCTGCTTCACCATTTTCTTCACCATGTGTGAATCTGGTCATATGTTGTTAAAAAGCATTTGTAATGTCCATTCGTGTCCCAAACCGTAAAAAAGTGAGTGAAAAAATAAAAAAGGTGAGATGTAATGATTATGGAATTCTAAACTGTATTGATATGACAATTACCTTCATAAACATGAGGAGCAAAATGTTGGCGTGTTGTTAAATTCCTTACATTTCATTTATCCCTTGTTCTTTCATATGTATATTTTATATTTTTCACCCACGCTCAAATTCTCACAAAAACAAATTAGTTGCCATCTTATGCCCCAACCCTGGTATAATTAATCCAAAAAACCAATGGCAAGATATTAAATATGAATGAATTACTAATATGGACAATCGCTCTGGACACAGCCTATTCCCTCTGGGGTACACCAATCAAGAATGTCGACAATATACGATTTGCAATACACCGTCACCTTTTCAAAAGGCCAAATTACACCAGGAAAATTTCATGCGGTTATTTTTTTTTATATACAGAATCCACAGAATCAAAGCGAATCAGAAACTATCAGTACGCTATTCTTGATTTCTGTCCGGATGGGCATAATATGGTTTGCACCGATATGATATCCCTAAGACAATTTTTTTCTTAGCTTTTTTCTTCTTTTCCAAGTATGTGAGCACCAAATAAAAATTATTTTTGAGCATAGTTTGTCGACATTTATAGGTTATTGAAACAATACTTTTTTTTTCCGTAGTTTCTATGTTGTAAATTAATTCCCTCTTTTGAATAAATGTAGAATATTGATAATTTAAATGCGTATAATAAATTATTTTATTGTAAAACAAATCAAGTGCTAGAAAAGATCTGGCTAGTTTTTCATGACAACCACCCCTCTCCCAAAAATACAATTTTTCCCCTTAATTTTTATATTCCTGTTTACATCAGTTAGATACGGAACCATGTAGTAATTTTTGGATGTTAATAGAAGACGTTAAAATTCAAGAAAGGATAAACTCAATGTTATTGATTTTTATAAATTAATCACATGTAAAATTGTCTTAAATCTATATAGCTGGTATCAGATGAAAACTTAGGTTAAATATGTGCATTGACTATATTTTCACTAGCTTCAGACAAATGAAACTACTACAACTACTACTGCTAATAATAATAATAATAATAATAATAATAATAATAATAATAATAATAATTATTATTATTATTATTATTATTATTATTATATTTAAAATGGCAGAGTTAAGGCCATAAGGCATTACTTATGTTGTATAAAATCAAATACAGAAAAGAAGAAACGATAAAAATGTATGCTGCTCTCTTCAGACCAAAACTAAGTTGATTAGACTATGCATAGTGTTGATGGAAATGATTAAGCCAACAGTATACAATGAGCGTCACACGTTCTTGTATCCACTATTATACTGACACAATGACTCATGGGTACATTTCTCACGTGCAACCAACAAATATCCCACACAATTCCCTTGCATCATAAATCCTTCCCCGTCATTAATCAGAGCTTAATAGCAGGAATAACTATCTAAAAAGGAAGGAACTAGACAAATTTAAATATAGATAACAGTGCAAGAGTGATATATATACACACACATCATGTAACTAGTTGCAATCATCCCCATCAGCTGTTAAAAGGAGTAGTTATCCACAAACCACCTCTGACAGCTCCTATTCTGTGTTAACACCTTCACCACCTTTCCTGTTTTCCCTTCCTTATCAGAAACTGCTTCTCTCCAAGGAAGGGACTAGACAAAGTTAAATGAAGGCAACAGCGCAAGAGCGAAATATATGCAATTAATTGGAATCATCTCCGTTATCTGCTAACAGAAGCAGATACTATCTACAAAGCGTTCCGACAGCTCCTGTTCTGTGCTAACACCTTCGCCAATTCCCTGTTTTCTCTTCCTTTGCAGGAACTACTACTCTCCAAATTTGTCATAGGCCCTATTTTCCTCTATTAGTATTTTTATTTTTACTTCATTTTCTGTGTGTCCTATTTTTATAATTAAATGAAATCGTTTCTGGAGTGTCAAATAGTAGGTTCAGGTTTTTATATAACGTAAATTAGATGTATTGGTCCTTCCCTTCAATATAGGCCTATGCTATGTGATTAATTCACATTATAAATTTATTAGATTTGTTGATTAGGTAATTTAGGCTTATACTTTTAGTATATGTAGGCTATATTTTAGGGTAATCTATATTTTTATTAGCCCTGGATCTCTTTACTAAGATCATATGTAAAACCCTTAATGCTGAGTGGAGAAAAGTAACTCGACAGTAAATAAGTAAATGTTTACTTATATTTCCCTCAACCTAACTTTTGCTCGTAGAAAATAACGATGCTAATAAAACTTTCTGCCATACGTATTTGCAACCATGTAAAATCATTCGTTATGGCCGACTAAAGAAAAGTTTTGAAAACCTTATCTAGGTAGTTAATACAATCACTTACAGTACCCTCGGCCTTGCTTATATTACCCTCATCATAACTTTGGGTTCTAGAAAATAATGATACTAATAAAACGTATTTAAACCATGTAAAATCATTAGTTATGGCTCACTAAAGAAAAGGCTTAAAGGCCTTAACTCGCCAGTAAATAGAAACAATAAATTAATGTGTGTTTACGTAAGGTAGCATCAACCTAACTTTGGCCCCTAAAAAATAATAATTGTATTAAAACTTTTTGCTATACGTATTTACAAAAACTGGCAAAATTAAATAACTACAGAAATTCATGGCTTACTTGGTATTCTATGCATGGCCATTAACACCGCGAAAGGTGTGAAAGGACCAATACATTTTCACAGATATATTTTACCTCTTGATCGAGTTCCATTTATTGTAGTTAATATACGACACCGAAATCTATGGCTTTACTTCCCTTTCAAAGAAGCCATAGTCTAATTTTTATTTTCATAGCTCCTGGCCGGGTTTGAACCCGCGAATCTCTATCTAGAGACAAGCATGGTAGCCACTAAAATTATCCTAGACGTGATGTGAACCAAGGTATTGAACTGAATCTAAATAAATGGATAAATAAAAGGAATGAAGTATCTGCAACTAGACATTTTATTATATGTTATTTCTACATACATTATTTTTCAAGCTGTAAGATCACGTTAAAATGTATGTGTTGCGTAAGTTTGCTCCAAGACTTTATTCTAAAATATGGTCCCTACATTATGAAATACACATTCACAAAATTCTACTTTGTTAATAGTAAACTTACACAGTATGCTGTTTCCAATTAATAGCCATTAGCATGTAACTACAGTATTCTCTCTTTATGATTGGCTACACTTTAACCAAGGATAGCAATATCCTTTCAACTGAATCAAAAATATAAACACATTCATTATGGTTAAATGTAATCCTACATCTTAACACAATGAAATACGAAAGAAAGAAGAAAAAACCTCAATATCATAGTCAAGAAGACGTAATGTGGCTAACTTACGCTTCTTAAAAAAATATCCTCACAGAATAAGAACATCAGTATTAATACATTATGTGTGAGTGTATACTTACTATGCATGCACAGGGAATAACGAAAACATTCGGACAGCTTGTATTTTGAGCAGTTTATGTATGGAGGATTTATTGGAAGGAGCCAGATTAATTTTAAATTCCGAAGTGATGGATAAAAATTCTGATAAGTCTTAAAATTAAATTAATTACAGATTATAATTAAGTATGCATTTTATTATCAGTATAATTACAATATTAAATGAAGTTTCTTACGTTACTAAACATCTGGACATTAGTTTTTGTTTACCGAGTGTATTGCACGCTAGAAGACATTTATTAAAATATACTATAACGAAGAAGTAAAGTAAAGTAAAAGTAAAGTGATCCCACAACAGACCCGGAGGCCCTTGGGGTGATAGGAGGTTAGGGCTCCCACTTTTTCTAGACAATCGGCACTTTATGTCAGCCCTGCGTGACGGCCGCCTTTACCCCCAGAACAAGCGTCTGGTACTCATTTACGTTAGAGGCTGAGTCGACCCCATCGCCATAGTGCCGCCAGAGGGTTTGGGTCAGTTTAAAAATCCTGACCCCAACGGGACCACAAGGTCTTATGCTTCCCAGAGGGTGAAAGGATACTATTACTAGAATAGAGAGAGCCAGTTCTCAGTTAATTACGACACTTAAAAGAGCCTCATGGAATGGACGAGTTTCACAAAAAAACATACACCATAACAGAAATGGAATTAAGAAATAGCTTTTACAAAAGAATGTGTAAATAATTCAAAATATTGATGGTGGATTGTTCTCTCTGCAAACAAGAGAAAATTCAACGTTTTCAATTCAGATGGAAGGAAGAAGGAAAAAACCGACACAGAAATGAAAATCTACTATAAAATCCGGAGGTAAAAAAAAAGCACTGTATGGGGGTACACTGCCTGCCGCTAGTGTTAAATCAATTTTCATCGAAGAGAAAATTAACAAGAATGCCTATCGGAAAATTCTAAAGGGCAATTTACAGGAAAAGTGGTGAAAATTTGAGTATTGCTGATATATTTTAATTTCATCATGACATTGTCCCGAAACATTCGGGTTGGAATACTCAGATGTTCTTGTAGTCCACCATCCTCCGACGCAGAAACCAGGCTTAAATCCAATCGAATCTCTGCAGGAAGAACTTGAAATTGTCACCACATATTGCAAAAATATAGAAACCAACATTTTCTGAATTTATTTGGGTGAGAACACTTCAAGAATGTGGCTTCATTTAGAAAAAAAGTTAAAAAACATGTTACAGGGTTGTGAGGTAATGCATCAAAGGATAAGAAAAGCATATTCCTTTAAAAAATTAACAGTTGTAAAATTTAAATTCTACTACATCAAAAACTGTATTCAGGTAATGTAACTGTAAATTACTAAGTGTTTAAATTTGCTGCTAATAATGAAATAGTCAAAATTATACATAAAACCAACAAAGATCTAGAAATATATTCATAAGCAATGTCACGAGTGAATTTATCTAGAGGATTTGGAAATCTAGAGTGGCATTTGTTAGGACTATTTAACGAATAAAATTAAGCTGTTTGCTCAAAAACCATTATTTAAATATAGTTACCGGTATTTTAAAATATTTATACATTTAATGTAAACGGCGATGTTTGAAAACAAATCAGAAATGTGTGGTTATGTTTCATTTGTTTATTCATTGCAACTTGATCATATTATTTATTGCCAAATAGGATCGCAATATTGTAATCATGTATCTAGTGGGGAAAAAATGGAACACACAAAACACTATACTATAACCAACATTATAGGTTATTAATTATTTTTTAGTAAACAACGCAGCAAAATCATTATTTAAAAACGCAATTATCAAAAGTGTAATTCAAAGGCATCTGTTCATTATTTGCTATATTTAATTTATTTCTAGGAGAGTCAGTCACTGCAAAATAATACTCTGACCTGTTCAGAATAATTAAAAAGGAGGTGCTTTCTTTATCACAAAAGCAGGAGATGGTAAAGAGAATTCGATAAAGAGCGAGGTGAAACACGACTGTCATTGGTTGTAAAACAAAATTCATTGAAACGTGATTGGTCATTGGGACTCTTCTTTGAGGCATGAGTTAAATTCATTATAATTAGTATAGTGTATATAATTTATAGTGTAAAATATATATTTGTGCTGGTTGAGTGGAAGAGAAGGTCTTAATGGCCTTAACTCTACCATATTAAATATTATTACTATATATATTGCAAAACTAGAGAAACCAATTTCTGGATTACTGCCTTATTTATGAAGTAGGTATGCATACAAATGCTTCACTATACTTTTTATGAGGATTTTCTATTCTCCATTATCTTTATACAATATCTGCACAAAATGTAATCTACAATCTTGCACTTGCATGGTGTATCCTGTAAGATAAATTGGTTTCATTTAACAAAAAATGACAGTAGAAAAAGTAAGTAAAGTAAAGTGATCCCACGACAGGCCTCAGGAGGCCCTTGGGGTAGTAGGAGGTAAAGGCTCCCACTTTTTTCTAGACAATCGGCACTTGATGTCAGTCGGGTAGTCAGCCCTGCGTGACGGCCGCCTTTACCCCCAGAACAAGCGTCTGGTACTCATTTCAGTTAGAGGCTGAGTCGACCCCAGGGCCATAGTGCCGCCACAAAGTTTGGATCAGCTTAAAAATCCTGACCCCACCGGGACTTGAACCCGCGACATTGGTTTCATTTAACAAAAAATGACAGTAGAAAAAGTAATAAAATTAATATAATGATTATACTGTAGTCTGACATATCTCAATAGATTAGCATGACAAATTGAGTTTTCTAAGATTCATGATGGTATTACTCAAAATTAAAATATAAAATTATGGAATATTCACCTGAAAGGTCTGTCTCCTCAACTTAATTAATTATTTAACTGTAGCGCTTTCGGGACTTGTCCCATCATCGGCAGGATGAATCCCGAAAGCGCTACAGTTAAATAATTAATTAAGTTGAGGAGACGGACCTTTCAGGTGAATATTCCATAATTTTATATTTTAATTTTAAATTGAGTTTTGTGAATATAAAGGCTACACAATTGTCCTTTACACTGCTAGAACTTTAAGGAAATTGCTGCCCAGTTTCCATTTGTTGCTGATTAACAGAAACATCTTAAATGAATTTCCGTAAATTATACATAAGAAAAAGAAAATTACATATAAATTTCATTTCTACTGCTAGACAACACATTGTAGAAAGGAGTTATTCGTTTTGCATAGATTATGATCCAATTTGTTTTACACTGGGTACAATTTAGTGCAGTTACAAGGTTTGTGGAGTTACAAATTTTATTGACCAGCAATGATATTGTACTATTAAAAGCAGTACTGCATTTTCATATTTTCTTAAACCGCCTCTTTCTTAATACTCCATGCAATGCTTAGAAAAAATCATTAGTATTTAAACATGTTATCTTTTTTATAATATTGATAATATTTTCTCATCTATAGATTCCCCCCCCCTTTCCATCTGTAATATTTTATAAGTAGACAGTATTTTTTTATGTAACATTGCTCTTAAATATCTCTGGTTATTAGCAACACGATTTCCAGCTAAGTGTGAAAGGGTTTACAGTTTTGTTCTGAGGCATTCAATTTCAACCTTGAGATTCTCTTTCATGCACAGTACAATGTACATCTAAGACATGAGACCTATTGCTATGAACACTTAGCAGCTTGTAACTGTTTCACTGAGAGAGCTCAACCATGCAAATAAAAACAAACACAGATATGAAATATAAATCACAAACAACTATTTTTGTAGAATGTGTAATATAGGTACTGAATAAAATAAAATAAGTTAAAATATACCTTCTTAGGTAAGATCCGTCGTCCTCAACTTATAAAATATGTAATCTTTATGTCTTTCAGAACATCCGTTCCATCTTCAGCAGGTCTTTCTTCGCTACATTATTTCATGATGATGATTGATGCTGCTGGTCCTAATGTGGTGTTGTCATTACTAAAGCTTCTTCCTGATGATATCGTATAGTGGGTTGTTTAGTCTGGGAGTGCTTTCATTTATTAACAGCTTGTTTATTTCCTTGATCATTTCCAGGTCTTCCAATATTTTGATTTTTGTTGGATTTCCCTCTTTGTGTACTATTGTAAGGGTGTTTTCTATTGAGTTCATTTTATGGCCGGTGTTTATTATGTGCTTAGCGTAATTAGACTTTCCATATGTGTATACGAAATTGTTACAATGCTCTTTAAAACCTTATGTTGGAGCTTCTTTTCGTTCTACCTATATAGAACTTGTCACAGTCTTTGCATGTTAATTTATATACACCCTTACCATTAAATTTATTATGTTTTTCTATTTTGTTACTTATTACATTATTTAGCTTATTATTAGTTTTGTAGGCTATGTTTAAATTTTTATTTATTATTCTCAATGTTTTTGCCAATTTTATGGTTTCGTGTCCATGTGTTATTAATATCTGTTTCTCTTTCGAGTTTCGTTATTTTAACTATATCGGTTTTCCTCTTTTGTTTTCTTACAAGTTTATCTATAATTTTGCTGTTGTATCCATTGCTTCTAAAAGCATCACTTTTTGTCCTCTCATTTATACTGTATTTATACACTCAGTTAGTTGCTACTTTTATATTTTAACTTATTTTATTTTATGACTATCCACCTCAACGGTTTTAACAATGAATTTTATAGGTACTGAATGTCCAATTTATTTTTCATTTTGCTTTTCTCTGGTAAACTAAATTGTTTTAATTCAAACCAATAACACACACCTGAGAATGATTCGACAAGTAACAGCAAAGCCAAGAATTTGCCTATAACTTGCATTTACCACTGTGTATAATGCAGGAAAGCATAATGAGCAAGCAGTAAAAGTATTATATTTGCCAATGATGGAACATCTATTATATAATTTACCGTTTTTTATAATTATTAATGCAGTTTAAAAACCATATAGATTAGTAAAAAGAGTATGAGGATGGCACCATTCTCTGTCTTTGAAGGAAGCCATACTCGCAAGATTTACACCTTGGGAAAAATAATGTATAGAATTGGATGGATTGAACGAGCAAACCTTGGAATTAGAGGTAAGCATTGCAGCCATCACACAAATGCCATTAATACTTTCTTGTTAGTTATGCACCAATAACACAGAATCCAAAAGGAAATTTTAATCCATCAACTACTTTGTGTAAAATAATTTGTATACTCTTTGCATGTCTAACAAAAGCCTACAGTTAATAATTATAGGGTGCATTCAAGGTGTCTAGAACATATACAATTAATATTATTACATTTACAATCAAGAAGGATTGAAGTATGGTTTAACAAAAGGGTTTGTGAAATAAAACAAATGAATACTGCCAAATCATTAAACAACAATTTTGTAAAATGTTGCGTGTTTTTTTTTTTAGATTTCAGAATATGTCAAGTTATACCACTAATTTTAAATTAAAATAATAATTCCATGGCGCAACAGACCTAGAAGGCCCTCAGCCTATCAACCGGCTACTGGCCTCACATCCACATGTGTCAATCACAGAGGTAGATGATCATCCAGCCAGTGTAGGAGTGACATGTGGTCAGCATGTTGAGTCCTGCAGCCATTATAGCTGGTTTTCTCAACCTGGAACCACTACTTATTGTAGCTACCCAAATGCCTCACGATGCTGAGTGGGCACCGGTCCCATACTGGCCAAAATATCATGAGAAAATTTCTTCCCCATGGACACTTGAACCAGCGCAAGTCCCTTAGCTCTGTGCCAAGGATTCTTGCCTTAACAACTCGGCTACGGCACGGGACAAATTAAAATAATATGTATTTGAAACATTTCCTTGTAGATTCAGAAAATTTGTTCTTTAAAGATATTTATTCCGTCAACAAAATTATTCCTGAACAATTTTAAAATTTTCATCTTGGTATGATATTTTATTGGAATCACTCTATAGTCTTGTGGAAATTTACATGATACAGGGCTGACAACCTAGCTGACATCTTGTGCTGAATTACCTAGAAAGAGGGGAACCTTACCACTGCAAAGTACTTGAAAAAACTATGAAAAGAGTTTTAGGCTAGAACAAATATAATTAGGAATGAAAATGGGGACATGATGCAGATTCCAGGAATTTATTAAATAGATGAAAATACTACTTTAATCAACTGTTAATTGTACATACAGATAATCTATACGTCATCGTACATATTTCTCAAAAATGAACAACGGCAAATTATCCCTTACAAAATATTCAATAAATAGATGCCACTTATTTACAACATAATCTTCAAAATTTGTAATATAATTTATTAGAATATAATGTATAATAATCTAAAAGCTAACCTAACTTATTTCAATTACTCTAACCTGTGAAAGTAATAAATGGAATTTAATACACAAGTGATCTTCTTGGTGATAAAATATTAAAATATATATGCAGTCAATATGCCCATTTCACCAATTAATGTTTTAAAATGGTCAACAAGTTTCTACAGCCAAGCTGTCATTCTCAAGACCAGATATTGACTGAAGACAAAATTGATAATAAGTGGAATGGCATTTAGACAATATTAAATTACAGGCATGTAAATAAATTATACTATATGTATAAGAAACTAAAAGCTAACCTTACCTAATTATGTTTAAGAATCAATTACTCTAACCTAGCTTTTTTAGTGATGGTCCACAGATTTTCTTTGTGTTTTCATCTATGGTGATCCTAAGCTTCATTTTAATACTAAATTTATATGGAAATGGGGAGGTCTCCTATAATAACTAGTGAAATGTGTATTTTGTAGTGCTTATAAAATGTTATTTTACTGCTTTGTTTCTAGATGGTCCGCAATTTCTTTTTTTTGTGTGTTTTCATGTTTGATGGTCCTAAGCTTCATTTTAAAAACCAAAATTATCTCAAAATTCGGATGTCCACTTTTTGCGCCGTAACCTTAAAGAGACTTTTCAATTTAAATAGTGTTTTAAGATATGTAACATTGTCTTAAAAATGCAAGGAAAAATACAAAATTATTAACAAGAAAACACACCATTACTTGAACATTTATTCAAGGAGGCCTAATTATGTCTTTTTTGTTTTCCATTTTTACTTTTAATGTAAATCTTAAGTAGTATAAGTGTTATAATATATAATGAATATTTAATAAGGTTTTTAAAGAAAAAAGGAAAAATGGGAATTGTAGTGCAAAAGCAAGTCTACAGCAATTTAAAGAAAAATAGGGGGGGGGGGGGAAAATGCAGAAATGATTGTGGCAGCTGTGAATATCAACCTGAGGAATATATATAAAAAAAGAGAAGAATAATAAATGTTTGTGTTAGGATTCCTGAGTAGCTCAGTTGGTTAGAGTGCTAAACGTACAAAGTTAGAAACTCGGGTACAAATCCCGACTCAGGCATTTATTTTTCTTTTCATGTCATATATACATTTTTTTAATCCGAAGAAAATATGGAAAACACTTGAATATTGAATGAAAAGTTTTATAGGCAGCTTTTGCACTAGAATTGCCTAAGATATAAAAAGTGTATAATTTTTCAATTTCATGGTAGGTATGTTTAAAGTATAAGGGGATTCCAGTGCCTACTATACAGTAATTCAAAGAGAAATATTAAAAACTGTACAAATTATTGTACCTATATGTGAATAACAATCTGAGAATAAAAATAAGTTTTTTTTTTTGTCTGAGGAAAGTACGGAAATCGAAAATTGAATAAGAAGTTGAGATAGAAATAATCTAAAATGTTGTAAAAATGTTGGAAGATAGCTATTAATTATAGGTACCTTAAGGTCTGTTCCAATCTCATGCTAAAATTGGTCTGTCCATTTTACTAGGTCTTCCTACATTTCTTCTTCCTAGTGGTTTGTAATGAAGAATCTGTTTCAGAATTCTATTGTTATCCATTCTATTGATGTGATCCATCCATTCATCTCTGTATTGTGCAATTCTAACTAATAGTTTGAATATATTTAGTTCACTTTGTATATTTTCATTTTGTTTTCGATCTGTTATTGTATATCCAGCCTCTCTCCTCAGAAACCTCATTTATGATGTTTCTATTCTTCATTCCTGGTTTTTGGTTAAGACCCAGTGTTCCAATCCATATAGTAGTGTTGGAATCGCCATTGTTTTATACAATTTTAAAAGCATCTCCTTTCTAGTTCCTTTGAGACTTTGTTTTATGGTGCCACACATGTAATTAAATTTATTTATTTTGTTTTCACTTTTTCTATATGACACAATATATCCCCAGTAATTAAAATTGCTCACCTGTTCTATTATTTTATTCTCTAATTGGATTTTTACTCTTAGGGGCTCATACCCTGGAAAAGCTAAAACTTTTGTTTTTAGAGTAGATATTTTCAAGTTGTATGTTTCACATATTATAGGTACAATAATATACCCAATTTACGAAAATATTCTAAATCTAAAAGAATAGCACACATCAATCTTAAACTTAAAAAGCTGGCAAACATGACTCAAACTAACTTTATAAAGAAGATAGATAACTATATAAAAGCTTAGGTTTCAATTGCATAGCTCACAAAGAAGCGTTTTCAATAGTTTGACACACAGATTAGTGAACATACCCATGAACAAAGAAAATTATGAAAAAGAAAAAGAACACAACTCAATGTAGCCATGAAAAATGGTTTTGCGGAAAGAATGATACTCAAGAAAATAAACAAGTTCAAAAGACAAAAATTTATTAATCAAAGCACTGTTCTAAAAAGGAAAAGAAGAAAATGTAAAATTCAGAAAATTCACATACCATCCATTAAAACACCACAAGTTAAAAAAAATTGAACGTAAGGTTAGCACCCAAAAATGACTGCAGCAACAGTAGATTGATTAGACCTAATAAAAATGTGAAAATAAAAGAAGAAAACAAATCAGGGATTTATCAGATTAAATGTGAAGAATGTGAGAAATTCTACATAGGAAAAACTAAGAGAAATTTCAAAACTCGAGTGAAAGAACATCTCAGGAATGTCAAGAAAGGAGAAAGTAGAAAAATCTGAAGTGGCTGCCCATGCATGGTCTGAAAAACATCTTATCGAGAAACAAGCTAAATTATTAAAACAAATAGAAAAACCAAAAGAACTCACTGTTTGGGAAAAGATTTACATTCAAAAGAGCAAAAGGAAGAAATTGATGAACTTTGTAATTCCTGGGCGAGAATGACCTGGTTTCAAGGTTTTTCAGTCTGCCAATGGAAGGAGCAAAGGATGGCTCTTCAAGACGACAGAACAATGGTCGTGATGGAATAGAAACTATGTTCCAAAACCAGTTTATAGTTAATAAGAAGAAAAATATGAGGTGAGTGATAAAAAATCTACCTAAATGAATATAGGCCTACCTCATAGTGTGAATTCCTAAAATAAGTAACTTTATATTTGTCATATTTCATGTTTTTATGTTATTTTTTAAGTGTTATTATGGATGGGAAAATATCATAAAATAAGTTTATGATAAAAACATGTCATTAGAACAATTGTAACAGAGAGGTGTAATTAATGACTTGTTTTTGTTACAAAATTCATAGACTTAAATTTGAAGAGAGAAATTTACACCTAGACTAGGGTCTCTCCAAATATAATTTAACCCTTCAGTGAGAAATATATAATAAAAGCATCATAGACTTATTTGGACTAGAATAGTCAAGAGTTAGTTTCAACCACTAGGTTTTAAAATTTTATTTTAAAAATTAAACTGGAAAAACTTTACATTATTCCAATCAATTAATTTTTCTAACTTCTACAGAACAGAAATGTGCATGTCCAAACACTTATGAAGTTGTCGGCATAGAAAAAATTTATGCCTAGATGTAATTTGACCTTCAGTGAGACATGTTAATTTTATAATAAATACATAGACTGTTATTTGGACTAGGACAGCCAAGTGATAGTTTCAATCAGTAGATTTTAAAAAGTTTTATTTTAAAATTTAAACTGGAAAAACTTTAGCCTACATTATTCCAATCAATGAATTTTAGAGTCCTACAGAACAGAAATGTGCATTATGCTATGAAGTTATGAAGTTGCTAGCATATGGAAGAACATAATTACCATATAGGAACTGTAATTAGGTGGACTATTTAATTAATGCCCGAAATGGGAGTCAATGACCAATTATCTTTCAATGAATTTTGTTTTACAACCAATCACAGTCATATTGTTTATTTTTTATTATTTCACTCACCTCATACTTCATAATTCATAGCAGACCCTGGGTTTCTTCACATAATTTGTGACATTGTCAATGCTGTGTCACGTTCACAACTGACGTCCAACGGCCTTCTATCCTGCAGACTGACCTCCGCGCCATCTGGTGGCCGACCGAAGAATTTCCAAATCAGTCCTCTTTCGTTATAACCGGGTATTTAAAATTCATAGTTGTATTTTCATTCTTGCATATGTAAATTTTTTCCCAAATTGTGAGTTCCTTCGGTTTTTCCAATTGTTTAAGTAATTTTGTTTTGGTTTCTATTCTATGTTTTTCTGACCAGGCATGTGCAGCTATTGCAGATTTTTCGGTTTCTCCATTTTTAACATTTCTGAGGTGTTCTTTTAATCTTGTATTTAGATTCCTTTTTGTTTTTCCTATGTAATCTTTTCAAAGTCAGACAAAGGGAATAATTTGGTAATTTTGGATAAAGACGATTATAATGATAGGATGGAGAATTTATTAAAGGGGGAAGAATATGAAGAAATTAAAACAAATCCTCTCGCAAAAACAATTAAAGAAGTTGAAACCAGCCTAAAATCAATTAAAAAAATTATGACACAAAAGGAAAAGTTTAAATTAAAAAAATACCAAATCCCAGAAACCCCAACATTCATGGTCTTCCTAAAATCCACAAAGACGGAAAGAAAATGAGACCTATCATCAACAATATCAACTCACCGACATATAACATGTCCAAATGGCTTAACAATAAATTTAAAGGTATGGAAAAATTTGAAAATTTAGCAGTAGAAAATTCTTACCAATTAGTTGAGAAATTAGAAAATGTAGAAATAGAACCTTCAGAAAGATTGGTCTCATTTGATGTTACTTCATTATTCACAAACATACCGACTGACACAACTTTGAAAATTTTAGAAAAATGGTTGAAAGAAAACAAATTAGATGATGATAGCGTTAAAGAATACACAAAACTAACAAAATTATGCTTAAATCAAATGTTCTTCACCTTTAGAGGAAAATACTTTAGACAAAAATCAGGACTCGCAATGGGAAATCCATTATCACCATTCTTAGCAGACATGTTTATGGGGAATTTTGAATGTCATGTAACCAAAGCACATCCTTTGATGTTTAAATTTTGGAGAAGATACGTAGATGATATCATAGCAATAGTAAAAGAGAAACAATTAGAAGATGCCATTAAACTGTTAAATATTCAAAATAAAACAATCAAATTTACAATGAAAATAGAAAATAATCATGAAATACCATTTTTAGACCTTAACCCTCTTAGAGCCAGGCCTGACTGCGTGTGCTAGGGGTTTAAATGCCAAAGCCGTCACGGCCGGCTTTAAAGTTCCAGCATTTAAATTGCCAGAAACGATTTGATCGGCCGTCTAAATTTTGCATAGTTTAACTAATTTTTTGGCATCCTATAGTAAAGGAATGCAACTTGCATGTTAGGGGAATCTTTCGACCTTGCTTTAATATATTTATGAGGTTGTTTTGGCTTTCACCAGGGTAGTTTTACAAGTTAAAAACAAGCTCCTTCAGTTAGTTGCAGATGTTAAGTGTAGATTTTCAAGTCGCAATGGCAAGCGGTTCTAGTGAAATTTTTAAAGCTGGTGTAGATGACGAAAATTGAATTTAGTATTTTGATCAATGTGAAGTTTATTCCGATGGATTATTTTCCGCGGGTGACAGTGATGATTTAGGCTCTGATAGTAGTGACGGAACTGTACCAGACACACCCCCGAATCACCACATATGAAAAAAAAAAAAAAGGCATTTACACGCTTCTAATGGAGCTTCCTCGGTTCAATTTGATATACAGGTAAATGAAGATAATGGTAATGTTACCTGTGATAACGACGATGGCGATGAAAATGATATTCAAAATTTCAGAGAAATATTTCCTACCGAACCTGACCCAATACTGAGCCTCCTTTCACATTCATGGAATTGCCTGGACCAAAACATACACCTCCTCCTGATTCCTCTCCAATACCTTATTTCAGATTGAAAGGTTATTTATTATTAATGCGAGATTTATTATTAAGGCTTAAAAATCCATTGTAATATTTGTTTCTCTATTAGGCTAAATTTAGTGATAGGTTTATACTTTTTTCATTAGTGTTGGTGTTAATTTTAGTGTCTAGAAAACATTAGTGTTAATTAACAGTTACTAAAAATAAAGATTGAGTTATTCAGCAACAAGTCTTCTTTCCAGAAAGTTTAGGTGAGTACCATAAGAATAATTATTATATTTAATTAACTCATAGATATTTTTCCTTCTCTCTCTCTCCCTCTCTCTCTTTTTTTTTTGCTAATCGTATTCGATGTAGATTCGATGTTTTATGTGATTTCGTAATAGAATGAATGCACTTCGTTATAGTATTTTTTTTACCGTTGTAATATCAATTTTAAAACAACTTTTTTATGTTAAAAGTATTAAAAAATATTTCACCGTGCACAAATATCATGTTTAGTTAAATGTATTAATAGTACTTCACAATAATTAAAGACAATATTTTGATTAATCGATTGTGTTATGTATGGGCACTCTATTCCATAAGTTTTAAATTATAATTCGTTATACTTGTTTATTTATTTGCAAATATTCAGAGCCGTGTATTTTCAGCCAAAAAGGCGTGGCAATTCACAGTATGCTAGTCTAGCGGATCGCTGGCAGCCAACAGCTGACCGTAACTAGCCGACAGGTTCGGCACTCGGCACTAAGAGGGTTAAATTGATTAGGAATGAAGAAAAAAAGAAAATAGAATTTGGAATCTACAGAAAAGAAACTCACATTGACAATTATATAAAAGCTACTGGATTTAACCATTTTTCACACAAACAGGCAGTATTTAATAGTTTAACACACAGACTTGTGAATGTCCCCATGAGCAAAGAAAATTACAATAAAGAGAAAGAACACATCATACAAATTGCTAAGGATAATGGTTTTCAAAAGAAAATGATACACAAGAAAATAAATAAATTCAAAGAACAAAAAGTCATCAATGAAAGTACTCTTCAGACAGATAAAAATATAGGCAAAAAAGTTCACATACTATCCTTTCGTATTTGACAAGTTTCAAAAAATTTTCAACAAATTCAACATTAAATTAGCACCGAAAAATGATTACAGCTTAGGTAATTTAATAAAAACCAACAAAAATGAAAAGATTGAAGACTGCAAAAAATCGGGAATTTATCAAATTAATTGTAAAGATTGTGAAAAGATATACATAGGAAAAACAAAAAGGAATCTAAATACAAGATTAAAAGAACACCTCAGAAATGTTAAAAATGGAGAAACCGAAAAATCTGCAATAGCTGCACATGCCTGGTCAGAAAAACATAGAATAGAAACCAAAACAAAATTACTTAAACAATTGGAAAAACCGAAGGAACTCACAATTTGGGAAAAAATTTACATATGCAAGAATGAAAATACAACTATGAATTTTGAAATACCCGGTTTATAACGAAAGAGGACTGATTTGGAAATTCTTCGGTCGGCCACCAGATGGCGCGGAGGTCAGTCTGCAGGATAGAAGGCCGTTGGACGTCAGTTGTGAACGTGACGCAGCATTGACAATGTCACAAATTATGTGAAGAAACCCAGGGTCTGCTATGAATTATGAAGTATGAGGTGAGTGAAATAATAAAAAATAAACAATATTAAAGAACCTCATAGTGTTATTTCCTATCTATATAACTCAATCACAGTCATGTTTCACCTTGATATTTATCAACTTAAATTCAAGGAGCAAGTCTTCAGGGAGGGAGGGTCCCGAGTCTGAAGATTTTCAGGCTCGTAAAAGATCCTTAAGCCTGAATGAAAAGGCCTCTAAGCAAAATTTACCGAATTTTCCCATCCTAGTGCTACCTTGGTTTCCTAGATGTCAGTATGAGGCAGAACGCTGACCACGGACCACTCAAATGACATCTATACAAAAACAAGTGTAACTAAGTTAGTATGGTTCAAATTCTTCTCTGTAGGGGGAGAGCACCTAAATCTCTGTTAAGGGAAACATGGGCTTACAAGATACAAGAAGAAGTTTATCATATTATAGAAAGCTCCTCCTTTTTAATATTCTGAATAGATGAGAGCATTATTTTGCAGTGACTGACTCGCTAAGAAATAAGTTGAATATAGCAATTTATACATTAAGATGTAAGAATCCTAGAATGCAAGTGGCACCCAGATTGTATATATAGTGCACAAATGTGAGCAAGTGCCACATGCAAGATATAATAGAAAAAAAATTGTAGCAATTGTTTATACCACAATAAAAATAAACACTGTTTGCACTTTCTTAAACGTATTATTTCCCAGGTATTAACATTCCAGAAAAATATAATTGACATATTTACATCATAAGATATCAGAAATTAATTAATAATCTATAATGTTGGTTATAATATACAGTTTGACATCTTTAATTTTTTTTTCCCACTAGGGTGCGTTCTTACAATATTTATTTGGCAATAAATAATATGATCTGGTTGCAGTGGATGAATAAATGAAACGTAACAAATGTTTCTCATTTGTTTTCAAACATCGTCGTTTACATTATACTGCAGCCACTGATTCTCTGGCCTTGACGTTTTCACGACAGTGTTGCTGATATGGATATTCAGTGGAGTGGCCGCTTTATGTATGCAGTTAGCAGACAACATCTCAGAAATTTCAAACCTTACTAGCGCGCTATAGCTGCGTCAAGAGCAGTGATTGGTTGTGGCAGACATCTACTCTCACTACAACAATATCCTTATTGGCAGTAGAGGGCAAATTCTCCCTTTACCCCTCGTATAACCTAAACTTCAGAGCTGGAGGTATGGCGGCTTGGGTTTAAATATATAAAGTAAAGTAATCCCACTACAGGCCTCAGGAGGCCCTTAGAGTAGTAGGAGGTTAAGGCTCCCACTTTTTTTGGACAATCGGCACTTGATGTCAGCCAAGTTGTCAGCCCTGCATGACGGCTGCCTTTACCCCCAGAACAATCGTCTGGTACTCATTTCAGTTAGAGGCTGAGTCGGCCCCATGGCCATAGTGCTGCCAGAAGATTTGGGCCAGTTTAAAAATTCTGACCCCACCGGGACTTGAGCCCTCGACCTTCCGGCTTGTAGCGCAGTGCCTTAACAACTATACATATTTTAAAATAACTATATTTAAATAATGATTTGTGAGTAAACAGCTTAATTTTATTTGTTAAATAGTCCTAAAAAAGTCACTCTTGATTTCCAAATTCTCTAGATAAATTGGAAATCACTCGTGGCATTACTTATGATAAATAACTTATTGAAGTTATTCTGGGCCTTACATATTAATAATAATAATAATAATAATAATAATTGCACACAGATTGTAGTCATCAGGTTTATTTTGTTTAGCAAATATTACTTAGGAATGTTTAGTTAGATAAACATTAATGAGTTATTAAATTTTATACCAAGACTGTCTTTATGATGATTTTTTAAAGAAAATGTAATGTAGCCAACCTTCATATTTAATTCCCAAACTTGTTTATAGGAAATGGATGTACACTAACTTGCCCCTTCATAACCTAACAAAATAAACTGTATACATATTAATTATATTTGAAGAGAAAAATTTTCGCCTAGACCGACACTCGAACCTGGGACCTTTGGCTTGCCGGGCCAAATGCTCTACCAACTGAGCTACCGAGGCAAGTTACGATCTAGACGCAAATTTTTCTCTTATATACGTTGTAATTCCCTCTCACCATGCTTTTGAAACCATTGTTTCTATCTTTGCAAATGGCGGCTTCTTAGTTAAGAAGACATTTATTGGGAATTTAACATTACTTTATAAAGCTAGTAAGGCTTCTAATGATGTTTTTATTATTAATTTAACATTTCTCAATAAAAGATAAATTATATTTGAAGAGAAAATTTTTTTTATAAAGCAATGTTAAATTCCCAATTCTTAACTAAGAAGCCGCCTTTTGCAAAGATAGAAACAATGGTTTCAAAAGCATTTGCTGAGAGGGAATTACAACGTATATAAGAGAAAAATTTGCATCTAGATCGTAACTCGCCTCGGTAGCTCAGTTGGTAGAGCATTTGGTCCGGCAAGCCAAAGGTCCCGGGTTCGAGTCTCGGTCTAGGCGAAAATTTTTATCTTCAAATATAATTTTATCTTTCATTGAGAAATGTTAAATTAATAATAAAAACATGTATACATTACTTCAATATACTATAAACTAATCTGTTGTATGCTAACTAGTCCCATCATAACTTAACAAAAAGAAATTAATGAACATTCATCTCGTAAAATATGTTTGTGAATTAATTGCAAAAGTTAGCCATACTGATTTCACAAATATGTGTTCCATTTTCTGCCAATTTCATAAGTATTACTATGATTCTGTACAACATATAAAAAATAACTGAGAGATAATTACCACATTTTGTATACAAAACAAATGAAACTCTTACTTAGGAAGTGTATTTGCAGAGTATAAGAGTGACATTGATTCAAAATTATAAAAATATAATAAAATGAATGGGTGTAATACGAAGACATTTTGGTAAACAGATGAGGACAGAGACAAAACTAAGATTACATAACATCAACATCAAAAGCTGCTCTAAAATACGGAAGTGAAATTTGGATTTTAAATAAAAGAAACTCTCATAAACTTCAAGTAAGCCGAATGTGCTTCTTACGATCATTGTTAGGAGTTAATAGACTGGATCACCAAAGGAACACTATTATCAGAGGAAAACTTTGAGTAAAAAGTTTAAATGAAGATATACAAAGATACCAACAAGAATGGAAAAATCATCTGAGGAGAATGGCAAGAAATAGACTTCCAAAATTGGCATTCCAATATACCCCAACTGGACATAGGGACCAAGGAAGACCAAAACATCGGTGGAAAGATCAAGACCATCTTCGCTAGGTTTACCGTACAGGCCACATGGCCTAAAACGAATTTGTTCATGATGATGATGATGATGAACAAATGAAACTTTGTAAGTTCTAAAGAAAAGCAATGCACCTGCACAAACATTTATGGAATTAAGGTAGAATATACCTCATAGTGAGAATTCCTAAAATAAGTATTTATGGAATTGTTGCCAGATGCAACCACATATCTGTGAAATAGATATGCACAACCTTTGTAATTAATTTCCATACATGTTTATCAGAAGTGGATGCCCCTCCTTAACTTTTAACTAAATAAATTACATATTATTTAATAAAGTATAAACTAATCATGTAGGCCTACGCTAATTTGTCCCTTGGAACCTAACAAAATGGAATGAACTTCCATTTCTTAAAATGTGTTTTGGAATTACTTGCAAATGTTGGCCATACTGATTTCACAGATATGTCCTGTCGTCTGCCAGCAAATCCATAAGTGTTTGCAATTCTGTACAATTTAGAAAAAAAAATCAATTTGCACACATGGATAAATATTTAATAATTGTAAAAAAAAATTAAGAATCATTTTAAGATGTATAAAGTATGTAGTGCAAGAGTGTCTTAAGATTATTGTATGGAAGTCATAAGGCAAAATTATTGGAAAGTTCAGCCTGAAAATTGTTTTAAAAATCATTAGAAAACATTTAAAATAGTAAAAATAGAAAGGTAAGTAGTGCAACAGTAACATAAGAATGTTGGTATAGTATAGAACGGACCATTGTAAAGAACAGCCAATCAAATTATTATTTAAACACATTCAAATTATTTTGAAATAAGATTAAAAATTCAGCTCCAAGTTTCCATTGGGTCCCTCTATGACACACCATACAACATTCATATGACACTTTTGCACTATTTACCTTTTCTGTTTCTACTAACATTTTCTACTATTTTAACATTTTCTAACAATTCTTAAAATATTTTTTTCCAATCCTAAATATTCATCTATGTACGCAAAATCTCTCAATCATTACTTGTTAAGTTCTACAGAACCATAGTGCACGTGTGCAAGACTCTGTCAACAGATGACAGGACTATTTGTGCTACAGATATGACCAATCTTCACAATAAGAAATTGCACTATTTTTTTTGTTAGGTTAAGAAGAGGTACATTAGTGTACACCAAATTAGTTTATAGTTTATTGAAATTATCTGTCAATGATTTATTTGGTTAGGTTAAAAAATTACAAATTAGTGCACATCCATTTTTTATAAGCATGTTTCGGAATTTATTGCAAAGGTTGGTCACACCTATTGCATAGATACCATAGTTATGCCATCTATAGAGCAAGTTCATAATCCTTGCACATGCGCATTACCATTCTGCAGGACTTACAAAAATTCATGGTCAGGCATAAACTGCAGTTTCTCCATGAAATGCACTATTCTGTCAATGAATTTAGGAACTTTGAATTTTTTTTTAAATACAATAGGAAGTAACATTAAGAGGTTTGTTTAATAATTAAAACATTTTGTATATTCACTCTTACCTCTTACAGAGTTGTTTTTGTCGAACATATGTTTCAAGGCTTCTTAGCACCATCGTCAGCGATTACAGCCTTGAAACATATGTTCGACAAAAATGACTATAAGAGGTAAGAATGAATAGATAAAATGTTTTAATTTTGAAATATTTATTAAAAAATATAGTTAGAAAATAAGAAATTGTAATGAAATTGTGAATTGTAGGAGGACTCACAAAATTGTAGTAGGACTTACAATGTAATAAAGTTAAAAAAATTTTAGGACTTACAAAATTATTATTGAAAAATTATTTTTAAAAAGTACAAAATTGTGGTGACATTATAGGAGGGCTTAGAAAATAATATAAGAAATCTTAATAGGGATATTAAAATAATATCAAGATAATACACGTCATAATAAAATAGGAAGTAACATTACGAGGCTCATCTTAATATATAGGATGAAAAAACACCTTAAGGAGAAATATATACTTAAAAATTGTCAAGTAATGTTATAAAAATTGTTTGAAAAAATGTTTAAAATATTAAAATATGTCAGTAAATATAGAAGAAGGGCTACAATTTACAAGAATAAACTGAAAAATCAAGGGTAAGTTAAAGTACTGTTCAACCATTGAAGAAAACTTAGAAAGTGCAAATTATGATAAAACTGTAAGACTTAGAAAGTAATATTACTTCTTTTATAAACAAATGCAGGTACTAACTATCAGATATAATATTCATTATAACAATATATCAACAAAGCATGTGGTAAACACTTGTGCATTTTTAATCCATTTGTTCAAAACATATTTGGGATTTTTCTACTTAGGTTGGCCATTCCGGCTTTCTTTACATCACAGATGTAACATCTACCGGAAGTTTCATAAGCCATACACATGTGCACTACTCTACTGTAGAACTTAGAAAAAATTCTTGAGTGACCCAAAAGAAAATTTCACCCAAGTAAGTGCACACCAGATTATGATTTAAATTTGGATAATGTGCCACACTATACGGATACATTGACTATTATATTTGAACAGTGACTACGTAGGTGGATTCCTGGCATTGAATCCCCAAAAATTCTTACCAGAATGGTTAAACTTAATACACAACACACATGAGTTATTCTATAAAATTATCATATTTAAATAAATAAAAATTCACTACTTATAAACATACCTCAGCAAAGAACTCGTCCATAAATCCCCCCTCCACATTGACTGCAACATCATCAGGCCCGACATCATCATCATCGCTTTGTGCCTGAATAGAAGAATTTCAAATGTTATTGTCATGTATGATTTATAGGCTTAAACATTATTTTAAAATGCTGCAGAATTCAAACATCAAAGAATCACATTTCCAATAAAAATTCAATCTCTTGATATAATTATCGGACAGTCATTATATTGTCTCTTAGACATATAATGAAACTATTATCGGTAGCTAATAATGTAGTTTATTTATACTTTATTTGTTAAAACAACAATTCATATCACATAACATAATTATTTATATCAATGCAATTAACAAAGAATCTGAACTAAATTCCAAATTTACTATTAGATAATTGATCTGGCAAATTAGTGCTGTTCACTCTATTAATCACATAGAACAATATGAGTTTTGACAGGGTAAGAGCTGTCATTATAAGTAGTGACTTATGATACGTTCAAAGTGACACTCCACGCCGGATGCTTAGACCAATTTTTGTGTTACCAACCACGTGATATTGCATGAAATTAACAGCATATATGTAACTTATCATTCACATTTTCCCTTACATAATTGAAAGTAATTCCAGCAAATACGGCACTAACATCACTTGGGTGCTATATATTATTATGGGTGGGTTAGGCTATGCACTACAAAAATCGGAAGCCACTGAACTTCACTCACCGCTTTCAGGGCTGCTAACCTATCCTTCGTCATCTTCTAACTGTCCAATTCACACAGTGAGGAATCGTCTTGTTTTATATAAACATCCCATTCACGAATATTTCCATGAAACGACACTAAAACTAATGAAACAGACACTACGTTAATAAAAATCGATACCCTTACGATTTCACTGCTTCTGCAGTGCCGTCTGACGTTGTGCGCATGCGTCCATGACGTCAAGAGAGTGTCGTAAAATGAGTCGTGATTTAATTTAATGATAAAAGTAAATATTATATTTATGAAATTTAATCCCGTAAAAATGCGTTATTTTAAATTTTAAACATTTTTAATAATTTATTGTGTAATATTTTACCACGTTTATTAATAACTATATTTTATGAATTAAAAGCACTAGACAGTCTATCTTCCTTTCCGCTGAACGCCATTGTGGACCGTAACGACTTTGGAATCAGGTAAGAATAATCCTTCAATTTTGCATGCATCGGTGTATGGTTTATGTCTTTAATCTCGGAATAGGTTATTAATGTTTAAATAATATATTTTGGTTTAAAAATTTTAAACCTGAGACTAATATTTTAATTAATTACTCAGTTGAAATTCGGTGTTACGATACCAAATTCCTTTGATACATTGAAAAGGCGCCATTTCCACCCAGTTTGTAAGAATTCTGTGAATATAGGTTTATTATGCATTAATAAATTGTTGTTTTGTAAAATAATTGGTTCCAAATAATTTATATTATATTATGCATTAAATGTCTAAATGTGAAAACAGATTATAAGAAATATGTGTATGTATTAGAATTGCATCGTGTGGTGTAGATTGTGTAGCTTCAAGGTTTTTCATATTCGACGTTCGTATGACTGGCATATTATTAATTTATTATTCATTTTCTCAGGCGGAAAGTTTACTAAATAAATCACCATGGCACAAGAACCAGATATGCCTACTTTCAAATGCGTTTTAGTCGGAGACGGAGGTACCGGAAAGACAACTTTCGTTAAACGGCATCTAACTGGAGAATTTGAAAAGAAATATGTAGCAACTCTAGGAGTAGAAGTTCATCCTCTTGTTTTCCATACAAACCGAGGAGCCATTAGATTTAATGTGTGGGATACAGCAGGACAGGAAAAATTTGGTGGTTTACGAGATGGTTATTATATACAGGTTAGTATTTTCTATCCTATGGTAAGTTTTTACTACAGAAATATAGAATCTGTTAAGATTAACATGTGTGATAATTGTAAATCACATAAGCATCAAGTTAATGGTCATGTGAAGTTCTAAAATTAAACCAGAGTTACATGTTGCTGCAGTTCTTGTCAGCAATTTGTGAAGGGTTATGTTTGTTGAGGGCTGAGTTTTGTAAAATTTGAGAGAAAGTCCCAGGTAGACACCATGTGCATGCGCCAACAAACGCAAAGCGGTTTACACTATGGAATCATGCAGCCAACATATACATGATATGTAACAAACCTGAAAGCTAACCTAACTCAATTTAAGCTCTCTAACCTGTGAACGAATGCAACGCCCAAAAATAAATAGTACGTTCTGAAATTCTGAAGTACATACTCTATTTTGGCTGCACTGGAACATGTGTTAATATCAATGTGGCTGCCACGTCTTCATGTTACGTATGTAGTTAAATATACCGAAAAATATATTAAAATAATCATTACAAGAAATGTAAAATTATTGTAAATGATGGGAAATAATTGAAAATAAAACCTTGTTGGCGCATGTGCGTAGTGTCTGCCTGGGACTTAATTTCTCACTGCACTTAATGGAAACTTCAGCCCAGTAGTGCACATGTGCAAAGGGTTATGAATTTGCTCCATAGATGACAGGACTATCTGTACAGTCGGTATGACCTTCGTGGTAAATTCCCAAGCCTGCTTTTAAACATGTATGTACACTAATACATAATTTGTAGCCTGACAAAGTAAATCATTTACATATTATTATAATAAACTAATTTGGGAAAAGGTGGACTATTTGTCTGCCATGAATTGTTCTAAGTTCTATAGAATCGCAGTGCACGTGCGGGAGTTGCTATAATGGTTAATGTAACTTCCGTTAGCTCTGAAGTCGGCGTTACCAACTTTTGGAGTAAATTTTCAAATGCTAAAAAATGGAAGTAAACTAACGGGTGTGATATATAAACCGTCGCACAAAATTTTCAATCGTATTTCTTATGCCACTGATGCACTGAACACTTTTAAACACGTTTAAAACATTTTGCAACACTTTTAAACATCTTCCAATGTTGCAACAATCTTTTTTTTATATTTACGTAAAACATTGATCGTGCTACAATGCTTACTTGCTATTTTCCCTCCTCTTCCTATGTTGTTCCAACGTTGCCACCATCAACAACCCAAAATACTCCAGATGTTGCCAACATCACTTCCACGTTCCCTGGATTTCACCTACGTTAGAGTAATTGATTTAGGTTTGGTTAGCTTTTAGGTTTCTTGCTTTTTAAATGTGATTTGATACGTAAAATAAATTACCTCTTCATATCTGTTATTCTATGAAAAATTCAAAATGTCGGACGGTTACCACGTAAAATCATATTTCCACTAGTTCATTTCGTGTTAATATACATATTTAGACAAGTTCTGGGGATTTTGTGTCAATGTTGGTCATACTGATTTCACATACATATACCGCCAACTGCTGGAGGTTGCATTTATCTTTCTGCGATTACATGAAGCACTAGCATATGCACACTGGGATTCTATTGAACTTAGAAGAATTTATGTGCGACGGTAAGTACACCTTATCCAAACTAACTTCCCATTTCCTAACTAACAAACAAATTACATGCATATTATTTAATAAACTAATTGGCTGAGGTTCACAAACCGACCCACACAATATTCCATCTAACATTCGGATAATGTTTCCATTAAGCGCAGTGAGAATTTTTTCTAAGTCCTAGGCAGACACCACGCGCATGCGCCAACAAACACAAAAGTGTTTACTCTATGGAATATTGTGATGCGCCAACATTATACATGCTATTTAACAAACCTAAAAGCTAATCTAATCCAAATAAAGTACTGTAACCTATGAAAGACAACCTAAAAGCTAACCTAACGCAATTTAAGCACTCTAACCTGTGAAAAAATGCAATGTCCAAAAGTAAATAGTAAGTTCTGAAATTCTAAAGTACATACTATATGTTGGCTGCGCTGTTGTATAGAATATTTGTTAAAATCAATATGGCTGCCACGTTTTCATGTTACGTATACAGTTAAATATCATAGAAAAATATGTTGAAATAATCGTTTTAAAAAATGTAAAATTTATTGTAAATAATGGAGAATAATCTTAAAATATAACAGTTGGCACATGCGCATAGTGTCTACCTGGGACTTAGAAAAAAATTCTCACTGCGCTTAATGCAAACATCATCCCAACATTCTTAGGCCACTGATGCACTAAACACTTTTCAACCATTTATAATAACGTTTGGTACTATTTTAAACATGTTGGAACCATTTTAAAAACATTTCTTGCGATTTTTAAATATTTATAAATTACGCAAATGTTGTGCATCGAGTTCTACAGATGCAGAAATGCTTCATAATTAAATATGGAAAATAACATTATGAGGTTCTTAATTCGTAAATTAATGGTCATTTTTTAACATCTTACCTCATATTTTTTGTTTCTTCAAACACGGGAACTAGTATTCGAGAGAAGGATCTCTCTCATTTTCAACCGACATATGACTACCGGATTTTCGTTGGAATCTCCATCAGTAATGTTGCCATCTGGTGTTGGTTTGATGAACTTTGAGATGAGGTCACATTCATCAGGAATCTTGAAATTCATGGATCTAAATTTGTTCTTCTGAATATATATCTTCACCCAAATAGTCAATTCTAAAGGTTTTTTCAAATGTTTTAAAAGTAGGGCTTCTTTTTAATTTTATGATTCTCCAATAAAGTATGTGCTGCAATAGCTGATTTTTCAATTTCACCATTTTTAATATTTCTGAAGTGTTCCTTGGTGCGAGTGTCCAAGGTTTCAATCATATTGCACATAAACATGCAATTTTCAACTGTTTGATATATAGATTATTAAATGTTCCATTAAATGAAGAAGATTTTAAGAAAGAATACAATCACATATTGAACATAGCCAATTTAAATGGTTTTGGAAAAGAAATAATTGTAAATAAATTAAAGAAATTCAGACAACAAAAAAGATTGAAAGAATACACTACCCTGCAATCTGATTTAAAGAAAGGAAAATAGTTTAAGAAAATTACGTATCATCCTAAAATACATAACAAATTTCAAGAAATTCAATATTACATTGGCATCGATAAATAAATTTAGCCTTGGTAATCTCTTAATAACTAATAAGAAATTGAACACCCCAGATAGCAAAATCTGGAATTTATCAAATTAATTGTAAGGACTGCAATAAAGTATACATAGGAAAAATAAAAATAAATTTGGACACTCGCACTAACGAACACTTCAGAAATATTAAAAATGGTGAAATTGAAAAATCAGCTATTGCAGCACATAGTTTATTGGAGAATCATAAAATTGAAAAAAGAAGCCCTACTTTTAAAACATTTGGAAAAACCTTTAGAATTGACAATTTGGGAGAAGATATATATTCAGAAGAAAAAATTTAGTTCCATGAATTTCGAGGTTTCTGATGATTGTGATCTCATCTCAAAGTTAATCAAATCAACACCAGATGGCAACGTTATTGATGGAGATTCCGACGAAAATCCTGTAGTCATAATGTCGGTTGAAAATGAGAGAGATCCTTCTCTCAAAAACTAGTTCCTGTGTTTGAAGAAACAAAAAATATGAGGTAAGATGTTAAAAAATGACTCATTAATTTATGCAGAAATGTTTCATGTAACATCTGCTAGGTGGCTCTCGAATCGCAGTTACCAACGTTTGAAAATAATTCCAAACTATATTTCAAGAAATTAACTTCATTTTGTTAGATTCCGATGGGACAGGTTTGTGTATGTAAAATTTTTTAATACTTACTCACTGGCACTATCGAACCCGTAGGTTCATGGCAGCGTGGACATAAGCTCTCCATACATCCCTATCCTGAGCTAATGCTTTCCAATCATTCCCTGTATAATCTACTTCCCTCAAATCATAGTTAATGTTGTTCTCCCACCTCATTCTCGGTCTACCAACTGGGCGTTTTCTCTCTGGCCTTCCTACAAGTAGCCTCCATGCACTTCTTTCACTCCCCATACGTGCAACATGTCCTGCTCATCGCAGTCTACGAGACTTAAAAAATTTGTTAATAGTTTATTAATATGCGTGTAAATTGTTTTGTTAGGTTAGGGAATGGGAAGTTAGTTTACGTCCATTTTTTTACCATTTGGGAATTTATTCTGAAAGTTGGTAATGGCGAATTCTGAGCCATCTACCAGAAGCTACATTAACCGTTACAGCAACTCGTGCATGTGCACTACGATTTTGTAGAACTTTGAAGAATTCATATCAGACAGATTGTCCACCTTAACCCACTAATTTTATGTAGACTTACTTGTCCTATTGGAATCTAACAAAATGAAGTTAATTTCTGGAAATGTGGTTTGAAATTATTTGCAAATGTTGGTAACACCCATTTGAGAGCCATCTAGCGGATGTACTTTAAGCATTTGGGCGTCTGTACAACTCAATTCACAATATTCGTGTAATTATATAAATATTTTAAAATAGTAAGAAATGTTTATAAAATGGTTCCAAAATGTTTAAAATAGTACAAAACATTATAATGGTCAAAAAGTGTTTAGTGCTACAGTGGCATAAGGATGTTGTATGGAAAATTGTTGCAGACAAATAGGTATCCTCCGCCCTAATTTGGTCTATACTAACTTAACACCTTCTTCATCATCATCTATGCATATATATATATTATATATATATAATAAAGGAGCCGCCATTTGCAAGATAGAAGCATGGCTTCATAGCATTTGGTGGACGGGAATTACAATGTATATAGAGAAAGATTTGCGTTTAGATCGGTACTTGCTCAGGTAGCTCAGTTGGTAGAGCACTTGGTCTAGAGAACCAAGGGTCCCGGGTTCAAGTCCCGGTCTGAGCGTATAATTTTTCTCTTTAAAATATTTTATCCATCATTGAGATGTTCGAAATCAATAATAATAATTAATAATTTGTTTCTTCATTATTTAATAAAGATAATATTAAGATTTGTCAATATATTTACCTAATGCCTTTTATATATAAGCAATAGATTAATTCATTATACTTTATTACTTTCTTTGTTTTTTTTATGTGTAGTAGATTCGAGCTGTTATTCTTTGTGTACACATTCTTTCATTAGTTTAGTTTTATTGTATTATTAGACATTAGTCCACCGCTATGGTCTCGAGGTAGCATGCTGCCTTGTCACGCAGCGGGCCTGGATTCTATCCCCGGTCAGGACAGTTTTTCTGGGTGAGGTTTTTACCAAGGTTTTTCCTCACCTGTAAGACAAATGTCAGGAAAACTTTAAGGCCCAAACGGTCCCCGAAATCATATGGCCATCATCATCCTTCACCAGTGTGAAAGCAACAGGAAGCTACCACACCTTCAATTCCCTAGTAAAGCTGCAAAGCATAGCATGAAAATGCTATGATTGCGGTGAAAGACCTGCCCTCGGGCAGAATTACTATGGATGGATGGATTAGGCATTATTTTCTTTATTATTCAGTTTGACAGATAATTAATTGATGTTTTTATTATTGATTTAACACTTCTCACTGAAGGATAAATTATATTTGAAGAGAAAAAATGTTCAAATATAAAGATAATTAATTGTTTTGTATGTACTATTAGTGCAATTTTTTGTATTTAAATGTAACATATGTTTGTTCTGGTAAGTGGAGGCCACATGGCCTTAACTCGATCAAGCTAAATAAATCTATTCAAATTATATCTATTTTTTAACTTTGAATTATATCTATTCTATTCTAATTTATTTTGTTAGGTTAGGAAGGTAGAAGTTGGTGTACATCCATTTCTAATAAACATGTTTGGGAATTTATTGCAAAGGTTGGTCATATCGATTTCACACATGTTTGTCATCTAGTGGAAGTTTCATTAAGCATTCATGCATGCCCACTGTGATTCTGTAGAACTTATAAAAATTCATTGACCAAAGTAATATAACATTTTTTAGAGTAATTTGAGTAATTGAATGACAAATTCTAAGGTTTTTACAAATTTGCTCTACGATTTTCCATACAACATTCTAAAAAACTTTAGGATACGAGGGTCATACTGAAAGTCATGAGCGACATTTTTTTTAAAAAAATGTAATATTTATTTTAGACAAACCAAGTACACCATGTTAATCTACAGACCTTTGTGCTACTTTTCAACATAGTCTCCATTTCTTTGCACACATTTTGTCCAGCGTTCTACAAGCTTGAAAATTCCCTTATGATAGAAAGTCCGTTCCAGCTGCTCGAAGACACTGATGCACTGCTTTCCGAATATCCTCCAGCGTCTCGTAGCGTTGGCCTCCCATCTGCTCCTGCACAGAACCGAAAAAATGGTAGTCGGAGGGTGCCAAATCGGGACTATAGGGATGATGTGGAGGAGTTTCCCACCCAAATGTCCTGATCTTCTCCACAGTGGCACGAGCAGTGTGAGGACACGCGTTATCGTGTTGCAGAATCATCTTCCTTCCAGGGCGTTTGTTGTGCAATGCATGACGGAGCTTCACAAGTGTCTGGATATAGCGGGCAGCATTTATGGTTTGTCCAGGTTCAAGAAATTCAACCAGAATGCAACCTTGCGCATCCCAGAAGACGCTGCCCATAACTTTCCCAAAGATTGCATCTCCTAACACTGCTGGCACCCATGCAGGCATCTCCATAAGCACATTGAAGTCTTTGGTGAATATCAACAGCAGATTGTTCCTCTTTAACAAGGAATTCAATGACAGCGCGCTGTCGAAACGAAACATTGATGTCTGCCATTTTGGAAACACTGCGTGTGGTCACATGATAGAAGCTATGACGCAACAAAACGGCAATGTTGTGTTATAAAGTCTGTAGATTACGATCCTACAGTTGTTTTTGTTACATTGTTGAAATTTGAATTTTAACAATGGGTTGCTCACGACTCTCAGTATGACCCTCACACAATAGTAGTACATATGCACAAGGGTTACTGAGCTTGCTCCATAGATGGCAGGACTATCTGTACAATAAATTACAAAACATGCTTTCAAAAAAATTACGATAACTTCACGAACTTGTGATTTCGTACCCTAACAGAGTAAATAATTTACATAGTATTTCAATAAACTTCAAACTAACTTGATATACACTAACATATCCCTTCTTAACCTAACAAAATAAAAAAGTGGTAGTGCAATTTCGTATTGTGAAGGTTGGTCATACCAATAGCACAGATAGTCCTGCCATCTGTTGACAAAAACTTGCTCATGTGCACTATGGTTCTATAGAACATACGAGGAATGATCAAAATATTTTACATACATAGGCCTAGATAAATATTTAAGAATTGTAAAAAAAATTTTAAGAATCATTAGAAAATGTTAAAATAGTAGTAGATATTAGTAGAAACGAAAATGTAAATATTGCAACAGTGTCGTGAATTAAGTTATGTAGATAGGAAATAACACTATGAGGTTTTTTAATATTGTTTATTTTTTATTATTTCACTCCTCTCATACTTCATAATTCATAGCAGACCCAGGGTTTCTTCACATCATTTGTGACATTCTCAAAGCTGTGTCACGTTCACAACTGACGTCCAACGCCTTCTATCCTGCAGACTGAACTCCGCGCCATCTGGTGGCCGACCGAAGAATTTCCAAATCAGTCCTCTCTCCTTATAGCCGGGTATTTCAAAATTTGGGAAAAAATTTACATATGCAAGAATGAAAATATAACTTTGAATTTTGAAATACCCAGTTATAAGGAGAGAGGACTGATTTGGAAATTCTTCGGTTGGACATCAGTTGTGAACGTGACACAACATTGAGAATGTCACAAATGATGTGAAGAAACCCTGGGTCTGCTATGAATTATGAAGTATGAGGTGAGTGAAATAATAAAAAATAAACAAGTGTCATGAATTTTGAATTGGTGTAGCATAATGAGAACTAATGTATAGTTGAGTCTAAAACGATAACCCAATAATTTGACAAAAGTTGTTTCAGATATTTTAAAAATTGTCACCTAATGGAAAATATTGAACCAAAGTATTTATATATATTTTTTTTTTTACAGGGGCAATGTGCCATAATTATGTTTGATGTTACATCTCGAGTGACGTACAAAAATGTTCCCAATTGGCATCGAGATTTGGTTCGAGTCTGTGAAAACATCCCCATTGTACTGTGCGGAAACAAAGTAGATATCAAGGATAGGAAAGTGAAAGCAAAAAGCATTGTTTTCCATAGAAAGAAGAATTTGCAGGTAATAATTCGTACACATTTAAAAGTCAATTTGAATTGTAGAATTGATTCAAAGTTAAAATTGGGAAACACATTATGAGGTTCTTAATTATAAATTAATGAGTCATTTTTTACATCTTACCTCATATTTCATGTTTTATCAAACACGGTAACTATGAATATCCGGTAGTCATAATGGTGGTTGAAAATGAATGACAAGATCATTTGAAAACTATAGTTACCGTGTTTGATAAAACATGAAATATGAGGTAAGATGTAAAAAATGACTCATTAATTTATAATTGTAGAATTGATATTTAGCAAACTACTATTCCATTATAGTTCCATATTTCAAACCATATATTAATTTAAGGAGCTGAAACATGGACAGTGGGAAATAATTTTAATTTAAAGCTTTTTTTTAATATAGTTATTAATTTTTTAAGTGAGTTTAATATAAATATTTTGAGAAGAATTCAAGAGACAGAGATGGGGTTTTCAAAAAGCAAACTAGATGAGATAGACTACAGAACTCTAGAATAACAGAAAGAAGTTAGATAAAATACAAGACAAAATAGAGGATGATAGAATAAGATGGTACATGGCCATGATAAAAGAATGAATATTTGAAAGACACCAATTCAAGGACTTGAATTTAGATTGGGAGAGAAGAGATCGGCTGAAATATAGATGGGAAAGAAAGTTAAGAAGAATGTTGAGAAAAGATTAGTTGAATGGATGGAAGAGGACACATGGAATGACTGTAATGGAGGCTTTTGTCAAAAACTCGGAACAGAAAACTTAATAAAAAAGGATAATCATCCCCTATAATCTACTTCCCTCAAATCATGGTTAATATTATTCTCCTGCCATATTCTTGGTCTACTGACTGGGAATTTTCCCTCTGGTTTCCCTACAAGAACCTTCCAAGTCCCTCTTTCATTCTCTATTCATACCATGTCTTACTCGTTGCAGTCTACATAACTTAACTGTTATTATATCTGGTTTCCAATAAAGATCATGTAGTTCACTATTATGTATAGTCTTCTCCGTTTTCCTGTGTGTTCATCTCTGCTTGATCCAAAAAATTTCTTGAAAACTGTAATCTTAAATACTCGTAATCTTTTCTCCTCCCTTAAAGAAAGTGTCCATATTAAGTTATGTAGGTAGGAAATAACACTATGAGGTTTATTTTGTTTAGTTGTTTCTTGACTCACCTCATACTTCTTAACTCCCTCGCAGATCTAGATTTTACGAGTTGTGAACTTCAACAGCATTGAGAATGTCACAAATACAGTGACGAAATCTAGATCTGCGAGGGAGTTAAGAAGTATGAGGTGAGTCAAGAAACAACTAAACAAAATTAAGTGTCCATATTTTGCATCCATATAATAGAACTGGGAGAATAACAGTTTTATATATTGTAATCAATGGTAAAGAGGAAAATGTTTGCCTAAACCGGGAATTGAACCTCGAACTTTCAACTTTCTGTGCTGATGCTCTGACCACTGAGTTAATTCAGGCTACATTCCCATCCAAGCATAAATCCTCCCTTTACCATACTCTCTTGGTCCCACCTTCAATGCAATGAGTCATCATTAATTTACTAATTTCTATCATAGTAATAGCTTTAGCTTCTCAATATTAATTTAATGAATTTTATATATCTTGAGTTCAATGTTTTTTTAGAGAAGTTGGGATGACAAGAGTCCCTGTATTGAATAATATCATGCATTTCCAGCATTGAGCTTATGTTCAATTTCTTGGTGCATCTCATTCCTATTTGTAATTATTGTTCCTAGGTATTTGAATCCACACACATCTTCAAAATTTTCATCATTTCTCATTAACTATCCATTTCCATTATATAATGTATTTCTGTGTGTGAACATATACATTCGTATAATTTTATTGATGTTTACTTCCAGTCCTAATTTCTTAATATTACTCAATAGTGTGTACATGTTGGTCCTTAGTATCTCCTCGCTATCATCTAATAATACTACATCATCAGCATAAACTAACCACTTATTGCCATTGAGTTCTAGGCCTTCATCATCCTCTAAAGATTTGAGGACATGCTCTAGTACAACATTGAATAGTAGAGGAGATACTAGATACTGTGTCTCCTTGTTTTAACCAATTATGAACTTCAAAAGTATCCAAAAATTGTTTGCCCACACGCACCATACTGTTTGTGCTATTTAGACACATTTGAATGTATAGCTTTTTAGCAATTCGGAATTCTAGCAAAATACTATATAACTTCTCCATTTTAATTGACTTGTATTGCTTTTTTGAAGTCTACATATAGCTGATGCATAATGCCATTATATTCTCATTTCTTTTCTAAGGTTTTACAAAAAAAATCTGGTCTGTTGTAGACCTGTTTTTTCTATATCCACATTGATGATCTCCTACGTCCTCAATATATGGAGTAATAGAATTTTGTATGAAGTTGAAAGTAATGAGATGCCCCTTTAGTTGTTGCAATCAGTTTTATTTCCTTTCTTATAGATTGATATGATAATAGCGTAGTGGTTAAAGCAGTGTGCTGAAGGTCAGGGTTCGAGTCCTGGTCGGGTCAGGATTTTTAAACTGATCCAAACCTTCTGGTGGCACCTTGGCCCTAGGGTCAACTCAGTCTCTAACAGAAATGAGTACCAGATGCTAGTTCGGGGGATGCCGTTATGCAGGCTGACATAATGTGCTGATCATCTAGAAAAAGTGGGAGCCTTAACCTTCTACTACCGCAAGGGTCTCCTATGGCCTGTAGTGGGATTACTTTACCTTACAATAATAGATTTTTTCCATTCATTTGAAAGAGCCTCTTTTTCCTCAAATCATACTAAGCAACCGACATAACTTGTCCACCAACTGGGATCCCATCTGAAATTGAAGACGTTGTTAGTTTGTTAAAATCATTTAGGCCTTTCAAAACAAGTTTCATGTTCGTTGTGTCAATTTTTCTATCACCACTTCAATCTCTCTCAATGTACTTGGTTCTGTGACTAACATTTTCTGCTATCTGTAAGTCATCCTCATCAATATCCTCTTCTACATGCATATTTAGTAGCTGATTTAATTAACTTTTCCATCTATCAAATTTACTCCTGGAATCTGCAATCCCCATTTTCATTCCTAATTATGATTGTTTTAGCCTGAAAACCTTTTCTCTATCGTAATTCCATTATGTAATTCTCTGATGTTGCTATTTTTTGCATTTATTTCAGGATCATTATTCTTCTCTCTCAAATATTCCCTCTTTTTACTTTTTATTAACCTATTGGTTTCCAATCTAATGCTACCCAATTCTAAATTTACTTTATTTGGCTCTTGTAACCAATTAATTTTTTCTAGCTTTCTTTTCGTTACATTGTCGGCACAGTCCTCATTAAACCATTTCTTGTTTTGCCTTTTTTTTAAATAACCTATGCTTTCTGATGCTGACAATTTAATAGCATCCAATTCTTTAAGTAATCAATTGATTTTGGTGTTTACTAGATGAAAATCTATTGTTTGTTTAGCAATTAAATAAAACAAAACTTTTAACAGTTTTATTTTATTTAATCGCTAAATATCCCATTCTTTATTTACTATATATCAGTTTTCTTCTTTGGTTGCCACATTCTCATCTGAAGATTCCAGTATTTCAAATCCATTCGCAATTTTAATCTGGTATTCTTATCGCAGTTCATAATTTCTTTAAGTTTTTTAATTCAAATTTTTCAGAATTTTGTTCCTCTTTTAATCCTTTAGGTACCATGAGCTGATTATATTGGCTCTGATGCTTCTTTCCATTACCTGCCAGATAATAAAATTAAACTACTTGCAAAGCCGATCACATTGGCGGATGCGATTTAAATCACACAAGATTTTACCAGTGGCATGCAGAAGGTTAAACAGTAACCATTCTCTGATTTTCACAATGACCAGATGATGATCCATCTAACATTTTTGATGCTGCTGCTTGCCAGTATTTGTTCACTAATACATGATCTATCACCATCTGGAGATGTACAGATGTATTTATAAATATTCTTACACTGGAATGCTGTTAACTCCTATCAATAAGATTCTTTGATATGGCAAAGGTGACTAATATGACCACCATTCTCATTACCAGGGATTGGATTTATATGGATTAAAAATCTATGGAATATGTAAATATATATGCAATTATTTTTATCAAAATATGGAATTAAATATGGACTTAAGATTATCAACAAATTGCTATCTACACTAAATATTGGTACATTTCAATAAACTAAACTAAGGATATAATAATGGGCATACCTTGTCTTTTTATTAATATGTGAACTCCTATAATTAATACGTGAGATCATAGTTTTGCTTGACAGTTATTAAATTGAAAAATAAGCTAAACTTTTAAAACATTTGGGGAAAAAAACTTGTGAATTGACAGTTTGAGAAAGATTTACATTCAGAGGAACAAATTTAGATCCACAAAGTTCCCAGCGATCAAGATTCAATCTCAAGAGTTAAATCAGCACCAGATGATGGTTTTGTAGACGAGGTTTGACAGTCGTAAAAATTACTGAAAGTGAGAGGATGCCTCTTGAAACTGCAGTACCGTGCTTTAAGATCATAGTTTATAGATGAGATACGACTTATTTTTTTAAATAATTATTAATTTAAGTCTAAGGAACTCACAGTTTGGGGGAGAAATTTCACATCCAGAAAAATGAGTTCTGAAAGTTTCGGGGGAAAAGGTTTAATTTGGAAGTTCATCGGTCAGCCACCAGAAGGAGTTTAGAAGCAGCCTTACAGGATTGCCAACCACCAATTCAACAATTAGATGGAACTGAAGGTGATACACAGGAGTATCAAAACGTGTCTTAGAAAAATCTACAATTATGAGATGAGATATTAAATTCTAACTCAATTATTAACTAAATATCTTAATGTGGTAGAATGGTAAAGTACTGTAGTCTTGCTGAAAATTTGCTAAGTCTGAGAATATTCACAGACTTATTCTTCATATTTTGGTGTTATATTTTCTATGATGAATCAGACGGACTTAAGAACAGTGTAGACAAACCTCTGTCCCTCTAATCTGAGATATGGCACTTAACATCATAAAATTACAAATATTGTAAAAACTGGTAATCCTATAAGTTTGTTTATTCCAGTATTATGACATCAGTGCAAAGAGCAATTACAATTTTGAGAAGCCTTTCCTGTGGTTGGCAAGGAAGCTTATTGGCGATCCAAATCTTGAATTTGTAGCAATGCCTGCTTTGGTGCCACCAGAAGTCACCATGGATCCCAACTGGCAGCTGCAGATCGAGAAGGATCTCAAGGTTGGTATATATTGATATGCATATTACAAATAGAATTAGGTACCAATAGCAAGGCAACTAATTTTGGATCGGTTAACCAGGTTTGATTAGATTAGATTAGATTAGATTTATTTAGCCTGGTGGAGTTAAGGCCATGTGGCCTTCTCTTCCACTCACCAGGACAAACATATATTACATCAGAATATAACAATCTTAATTAACTCTAATATTAAACACTAAGTAGAAATTTGATCAAAAGATAATATCTAATATATTACGATCTATAATACAACCAGTTAATATTAGTTAAAATTAAGACTAAAACTAATAATAAAATGTATACAAGCAAGGCATATTAAATTGTCCCTGTCTAGTGTATATAAAAAAAACAGGAAAATAATGAGATATAGAAAACTAATTTTACGATTATACAATATTTAAAACAAAACAAATAAAAATATTTCTTATTCTTAATATTATTTTCATGTTGTTCTAGAAAGATATGGTGATGTTATGTCCACTTGAGTCATGTAGTCTTCTCACTCTGAAAGAGAAGTAAGAACTTTCATGGGGGGATAAAACTTTTATCTACTCAGATCACTCGTTGAGAAATCTTGGGACACAGAAATCCTTCAATAACTTTATTGGCATGTTAATGTAGTATCTTTATATTACATCCTTAATTTTAACAAATTTTGAAGTAATGAAGCTGTTGAGATTCTCATGTAAATGTTAGACAAATTTTACATATCTTGATTGGTCCTGATTTAATAAAATTACTATGGGAGGTACCGCTATGAGGTAAATTATCAATTTATATGAATGAATCTGATGTTTTCACATCTCACCTCATAAAACATTTTGATTTTCACGAGGCATCTCCTCCATTATCTGCTAAACTAAACTATTGAAATTGTGCTGTCAACATCAACTGTGTGTGAGCTTCAAGATAAAATCTTGCTTGCAGGAACTTTTTTCTAATTATGTGATTAACAGACTATGAGCTCAAAGTGTGTTATATAATCACATTATTAGAAAAGAAACAAACATTAAGAGAAACCTATGGAACTGACAATTTTGGAAAAGATACACTTAGCAAAAAAAGAATGGGCCGACTCTTGATTTCCAATATTTTATGTTCTAATGCGTGATTCACACTAGTAAACTAATTGTATAGTAGAGCTACAATACATTTCCCTTCTTCCTTTGAAGAGCATTCTTTTAAGCACAGCAAGCCAGCAAATGCTTAGCTCAGTGGTGGCTTGATTCGTATGCAAGAGGTCACATGTTTGATACCCAATATTTACATCTGCCATAGAACATTACAACCTTTTGTGCTATCACGAAATTCTAGGGAATCATCACTGTGATCCTCCATCAATCTACAATTTATAAACTATGGTGAACTCCGCATTCAGAGGAGACCCCTCCAATTTCTATTATTATTATTATTATTATTACTACTATTGTTATTTTTTATTATTATTATTGCCCACCATCTCTGTGAGCTATTATTAGGATGGACTTGATGTATACAAACTAAATGTTTTAATTGAATGGCAAAACTTTTTCCTCACTAATATGTAAATAAAATACATAATAAATAAGTAAACACACAAATATATGAAACTATGAATTAAATTAATATTTTTATTACCTCAACTCATATCCTTTTTCTTCTCTAGACTGCAGTTTCGGAGCTATATCTCCATCATCAGTAGCCTCTTGTGACGAGAGGTTAATGATGATGGAGATATAGCTCCGAAACTGCAGTCTAGAAGAAAAAGGATATGAGGTGAGGTAATAAAAATATTAATTTAATTCTTAAATTAAACCTCTTAGTGTTTTTTCCCCTGTGAAAGTTAAATGTATGAAGCTATATTATCCTTTAACACCACAAATTTATAGCATTATTATTAAAACATGGTACTGCACACACAATTAAATTTATACCGGTAGCTAAATGATGTTATAGTTTACGAAGGCAGGGATATTACTTAATATAGTGTAAAGTGGACGTAGATTACATGGCAGGAATTAAATGTTACAGGATGTATTTTGCAAAAATACAAATGAATAAATTAAAACATTGTCGAAGGATTTGAACCCTGGCTCTCATATATATTTCATCTTTTTGTAATTGGTTTAATGATCTACACTTCTCAAATGTCAGATACAAATTGTGTAAGTCCTGGTTGTCTTGTTTACTCTTACACTATGAACGAGAGTTTGAACTTTTTGAAATGTCACAATTTGAGTAACACTCGTACATATCTAGAAACATGTCTCCTTCACTGTCCTTTAATTATTTAAGACCATTAAAACAAAGTACAGCATATTTAAAACATTTAATAATGCATTACCCTCGTGAACCACAGCATTAGCTCTTTGAGCATGCGGAGTGGGCTATAATAGGGACTAGCAGCTCGTTCTCTCTCTCTCTCTCTCTCTCTTTTTTTCTTTTGCTAAGTGTACATTCAGAAGAACAAATATGGGTTCATGAATTTTAAAGTTCTCAGTAAGCAAGATTTGATCTCGGAAGTTCATTAAATCCACACCAGAATTTTTTGGAACTAAATTCAGCAAATAGCAATCAATTAAGTAAAGAAAGTTGAAGTTTAAATTTAATTAATGTTGGGAAGTAAACATTATGAGGTATAATCATTAAAAATCATCGGAGAACATATTGTTTAAATAACTCACCTCATAGGATTCATGCTTCCATGATATCGCGATTTCAAACATAATCATGTTCATCGTCAGCCATAACTCCGACTGTTGAAATTCTTCGGCCGTCAACTATTCTATTGTCGCCATCTTCAGTGCTGCTATCTATGGTTGAATTTATGAACTTCGAAATCAATGTAATTTCGTTAGGGATATCAAAATTCATTGATCTATTTTTGTTTTTCTGAATGTATATTTTTTTCCAAACTGTCAATTCCAAAGGTTTCTCTACTTGTTTTAAAAGTTTAGCTTCTCTTCCAATTTTATGATGTTCTAATAAACTATGTGCAGCAATTGCAGATTTTTCAATTTCACAATTTTTAATATTTCTGAAATGTTCTTTTGTCCGAATTTCCAAATTCCTTTTTGTTTTTCCTATATAAACTTTATTGCAATCTTCACAATTTATTTGATAAATTCCAGATTTCTTACTGTCTGGAACTTTGACTTTTTTATTGGTACTTAGAAGATTACCCAGACTAAATTTATTTATTGGTGCCAAAAAAATGTTGTATTTGTCAAAAAAATTTTTTTTTTTTTTCCCCCTGAAATGCATAGGAAATTTCAAAAAAATTTTGACAAATACAACATTTTTTTGGCACTAATAAATAAATTTAGTCTGGGTAATCTTCTAAGTACCAATAAAAAAGTCAAAGTTCCAGACAGTAAGAAATCTGGAATTTATCAAATAAATTGTGAAGATTGCAATAAAGTTTATATAGGAAAAACAAAAAGGAATTTGGAAATTCGGACAAAAGAACATTTCAGAAATATTAAAAATTGTGAAATTGAAAAATCTGCAATTGCTGCACATAGTTTATTAGAACATCATAAAATTGGAAGAGAAGCTAAACTTTTAAAACAAGTAGAGAAACCTTTGGAATTGACAGTTTGGAAAAAAATATACATTCAGAAAAACAAAAATAGATCAATGAATTTTGATATCCCTAACGAAATTACATTGATTTCGAAGTTCATAAATTCAACCATAGATAGCAGCACTGAAGATGGCGACAATAGAATAGTTGACGGCCGAAGAATTTCAACAGTCGGAGTTATGGCTGACGATGAACATGATTATGTTTGAAATCGCGATATCATGGAAGCATGAATCCTATGAGGTGAGTTATTTAAACAATATGTTCTCCGATGATTTTTAAAATTGAAGTTTGTTAACTAGCACAGTCATATCATTAGGATTGGATGTTAACCTTAAGTGAAATTTTAAAGATCAGTACAGTGAGTGGCCTCAATGTTTTATCTTTTGCAAAGAGACTTGATATATTTAAGTGAAGTTGTATTACCTCACCTCATTCTTCTTGAAGAAGGATATGAGATGAGGTAATAAAATGTTACTTAAATAAATAATACCTCATAGTGTTAATTCCTAAAAAAAAAAGATAAACTTGATATATCCTATTAACATAAAGGAGAGTGGTGTTCTCCAAAAAAGGTAGAATCTGACCTTGGAATGGGGGTTTTACGTGAAACCCGAAATTTAAAAAAAATGTTCTAGCAGCCTTGTTTTCCTACTACTGAACTGAATACATAGGATTCAATTAACAAAAGATAGACATGTTCTTCAGTTAACCTGAAAAAAATTAGACTTGCTCAGGAATTTGCTGTATTCCTAGCTTATAAATGGAGGATCGGGTGTCATATCCCACTTTCTACTAATACTAATGGTTACAGATCTGCTAAGACCAGTCTCTTACATCTCCCAATAGAGACCCTCATTTTGCTAATTTTCCTTTTAAGTTAATTTTGGTGAATTATGTTTCAAACGGATTGAGACCGTAACAGACCACTAGATCTATCACATGAAAGGAAGAAGATGTTTCATAGCATATTTTCTTTTATATATATATGTATATATATATATTTATTTATTTAATTTCAGTTACGTTGGAACAGACCACAGGTTACAAAACAGTATTACCTAGCTTTTACGTTCCCGCATTTAACATTTTCCCACTTTATACAACATTCTTTAAAGGTTCCTTCAGTTTCCCTATGTTCAATGTATTAAAATCCTCAATTTTACATTTCTGCAATTTTATTTTCCTACTATTTATGTTGCATCACATTGATCTTCAGCGTTAAAGATCGGATGTATTCAGTTTAATTGATCTTGCATCTGTACAATTGATACGGACCAGAGTAAGCTCGTCTCTGGTAAAACATTTTTTTTTATTTCTCAATAAAATATTCATAGTGCTACTTGCTGCACCTCTTATTTACTCTTCAACATTTTTCACAGTTTGTGAATATCTTAAGGCACAACAACTTCAAAAGTGAAAGTTTTGGCCTTCTCAACAATCCTCCATGCCAATCTGTCTCTTGCCATGTTCAAATTAGTCACTTTCATTTTCTTCAGATCATTCATTTGTCATCTGATCTTTGGTCTTCCTACTGCTCTGCCTCCTATAGGTTCCCATTTATAGAGAGCTTCTTGACCAGTCTCTAATCATATGGTAAGATAATTAAAAAGTATCTCGGTATACATGTGGCTAGAATGCACACCTGCCCCAACTGGAATTCCAGGTTCAAATCCTGGTGGTGGGCCATACTGGGATTCTCCTGTTTCCCAAATTTCATCCCACTTACATTCTTCCTTCACCTCATCTCATGTTAAGAAAAATAGTTTGGTTGGCATCCCAGGTGTTGAAAATATGTGATTGTGGGGATCTAGTGGGGTGGTCGCCAAGTGCTAGCTCATCTGAGCAATAAAAAAAGCCAGAATGGGCTAACAGGAAAGTTGTAGTCCCTCCTCGTGGCAATGGACCCAACCCAAAAATGGCTGTGTGTCATGAAAGAAGAAAACCTGATGTACCACATCTAGAAGACAACCTTCAACTTAATATAGTAGATTTATTGCATTCATCCATAATATACTGGGATAGATCTTCCAGGTCGCAATTCTCAGGGCAGTCTGTCCACCTAGTCTGAATAAAGAACCGAAGATTATTAAAAGTAATTGTTAATAACTTCCTTCAGACTACATGTTGTGTGGTTGAGTTTATATTTTGACCTCATTTATGCAGCCAAGTGAAACCTCGGAACAGGGTCTAGTCCCTGTAATCATCATCCAATTTGTGCCCTTGAATGGTTTGTTATTGGACATGTCCAATGGATAAAGTACTAATGTCATCCTGCCAGGAATCATGACCTGTCTTCTTCATCACATTGCAATCCAGGACAACAGGACTCAGAAGTTGAACACAAAGGCAATGTTGCCATACTAACTGGATCCACTTGTTTTTGCCATCTACTTATCGAACCATCCTTCTTTCATTAGCACACACAATCACACATTTCTGGGAGGCTCCATGGCACAAGCGGTCAGATGTTCATCTCTATTCACTTGGGTCTCAGTTGCTCCATGGGGTTCTTGGCATTTCTCTGGTTTTCCCCTGCCACAAATTTCATTTCTCCATGCTCATCTCGTTCATTTTGAATTATTTAATTTCATCTGCTCCTGTGAGGTGAATGAGCCATGATTGGTTAGCATCCTTGTCATTCACAAACCTCCAATGTAAGGGGTTTCATCGCATCTCACCCTCAACCCAACCCTGACTAGGACACGAGTGCAGAAAGTTTTTATATAGTCGTGCATTTTTTTCTCTCTCTCTCTCTCTCTCTCTTAGCACCTACCTAATAGATACAAATAATTTGCACTGTCAGTATAGGTATCTTGGTACCTTCCTACTTTATTATTGTAATTAATGACCTAAATTGTAAGCTAAAGGGATATATTTTGTAGAATGAAAAAACAAATTCCGTGTACTTTTAGGTAAATCGGTAATCATAAGGATTTGTCATTTTTGTAATTGATTTTTTGTGTGTTACAGGAAGCTCAAGAGACTGCTCTCCCAGAAGATGATGAAGATCTCTAAATATTTTGTGTTTGTTTCAGTGCAAAAATTAAAGTACAGCAAAATAAATCACGTTTGCCTTGTATATTTACATACTTGATGCTGAAAATGTTATAAAAAAGTACATATGTTGAAATGAATAACTTCTTTAAGATTGGGGATGTATTTGAGAAAAAGTTAGAATATTTGAGTTGAGTGTTAGATGTGCGACGTGTGGGTGGAGTGCATACTAGAGGACTGTTTACTATTTTTATAGACATGAATGAAAATAATTGATGCATTTGGATGTTTTGTTTTTGATTATGTTGAACAAGAAATATAACTTAAATAGCAGTTGCCAAAAACCTAGAAATGTCATTTTTTCAATTTTGTGTTTTTTCTTCTTTCTTCAGTTGTATGCATTTTAAGTTTGCCTTACCTCATAGGCAAAAATCTTTCAATAATTTGACAGTCTGTAAACATCTTATTTAATTTTTTTTTAAGCTGGTTGATGTATCCGCTAAGAATAATAAAATTTGTACTGGCCTGTGTTAAATCCATATCTTCAATCTAAGCATTTATCAATAAAGTTACCAGGAAAAACAATGTCATTAAATTTTATTCTTTACAACAATGGGGCCAATTGCAATAATTTTGACATTGTCTTTGTAATTGGCCTTGCATTGAAAGTTCGACAAGAACAAAATAATTTCCTCTTTCCATATACATTCCCGTTTCCTGTGAAGCTGTCTCAAGAAGAAAGTTACCATGGTGGATAAATGCCTATAAATTATTCTGTCCTTGGCTTACTTTGGTAATATATGGGTGGAAATACTATTGTAAAAAGTACAAATATATAATTTAGTAAATATGAAGAGTACAGGGGAAAAACAATCAAAGTCCACTTTTGATGAAATTTTGGCCAAACATTTATATAAAATAGGAATCTACACGAATCCAAATTGTCCTCTATGCAATAAAGACGAAGAAATGAATGAAGAACACCTACAAACCTGTGAAGTATTACCTGTTGGATCCACAATAGAGAAATATTGGAGAGCAAGAACGCTAATGGCTTCGGTGCCAAGGCCCAGCATTTGAAAACAACTTTTGGTGAAATTTGAGATTCTGGTACCAATGGATTGTATGTACCTAGTACTATATTCCAAGAGGTTCATACGTGGATAAACTCACTCGTAATCCATTAAAAATCAGCATTGAAATAAAGTGTCCAGGGGAAAAACAATCGTAGTCCACTGTCAAATGGAAAAACAATCAGAGTCCATATACAATTTAAATGAGAGTAATTTTGCACTGCTTCTGGAGAGTATGAACTTTTTATATGTTGGTCAGCTTGGGGTTTTTTAAACTTGTTACATACCTATGCATTGTTGTGGCACTTATTTTTAATGGTAGTAAACTGCATTGTTGTTCAATGAAGCCTTTTTTTACTGGTGTGTAGACAAGCAATTTATTTTTCAACATGGAATCAAGTTAACCTTTTTTTATATAGGAATTATCACTGTGAGGTTCAATTCAATATTAAATTAAAAGATTCTTACCTCTCCTCACATTATTCTGTTAAGTAGATCGCGATTTCAGGCCTATAGCAGGCCCATCTTCAGTACACTGTTGTTGACCGGTGTTATGTCGCTCGGAAGAATCACTTCTTCGAAGATCGCGATCTACTTAACAGAATAATGTGAGGAGAGGTAAGAATCTTTTAATTTAATATGGAATCAAGTGTTAATGTTACTCGTACAGTTCATCAGAGTAGGTGAAAGAAAATACCTAAGCATGGTAGAATCCATGATGCGAGTAAACGCATAAGAGTGATGAGTCATGTTCCTGGTGAAGATTGCAAATGCAAGAAACAGTGTTACACAAACATTTCAAAAATGAACGTAATGTATTAATTCGTGAATTCAATTTACTGGGAGATAAGAATGTACAGAGTGCACATTTGTGTTCACTAATTTCAGTTTTGCCAGTGAAATGAAGAAGATAGCAACCTCAGAGACCACTCTTACTCTTACAAAGTACGTGTACAGAGGGATGTAAAAGCTGTTGAAATTCCAGTTTGTTACAAAGTCTTCATGAGTGTGCAGAATATGTTAACAGTCAAGAAATCCCTTTCTACTATTGGGCATGCTCCTATTGACCGGAGAGGTGCTTATTCTAATAGACTCATGGAAAAGACAACTGAGGCTGTTGAAAATGTTATGAAACATATCAGTTCCCTTCAAGGCCGCCCTTCTCACTACAGTCTTCACAAAACATCTAAAATGTACCTACCTGAAGAATTAAACATCAAATGTACACAGAGACATTTCCAGTGTCTTGTGAATATTATCGGGACTTATTTCAGCAAAATTTAATATTGCTTTTGGATATCCTAGGTCAGATACTTGCTCAATACACCTCAATTTCCTAATAGATCTCTCATTGAGGTGATGTGCTAACCACATGTATCTTGTTGACATGTTGGCAAATAAGTGTAAGTGTCAATAAATAAAAACAAATAAAATGAAAGGGTTAATAAAATATTAATTATTATATCTGTGGTCTCGAGGTGGAATACTGTCTTGTCATGCAGTGGGCTTTGAGGCCCAAACGGTCCATGGACATCATCTAGCTTTTATCACCATTGTTACCATCAATATCATCCCCCTGGGTGGGAAGCTACCACACCATAATTCCCTAATGAAGCAGCAATCATAGCATGAAAATTCTATGATTACAGTGAAAGACCTGTACTAGAACAGAACACTATAGAATATAGTAACGAAACAAAGAATGATATAGAATGGCATCTTTCATCGGTTAATTACAAGTTATATTTAATTGTAGATGGAGATTTCCTAATACTTTCATCAATATATAAGTTAAAATGCATTCAATTTTTAAATTGTTGCTAAAGGTTTACTTATAATTTATAATTCTAAACTTTATCTATTTATCCTTCATTCATATTTTTAAATTAAAGATTTTCATAATTCCACACATCTTACTTACTTACTCACTGGCACTATCGAACCCGTAGGGTCATGGCCGCGCGGACATAAGCTCTCCATACATCCCTATCCTGAGCTAATGCTTTCCAATCATTCCCTGTATAATCTACTCAGATTCACTATGTACAATATTTATAAAAGTTGGAGAATCTAAATTTTATTTGATATAAATTCATTTATATAATTACGGAAACTTGTTGAATGGATTATCTTGGTTAATAAACTCCCGTTGGGGTACATACATTACTATTATTGCTATTATTATTATTTCTAATTTTATTTTTAGTATCATTATTATTATTATTATTACTATTATCCCTCTATTATATTTTTAATTTTTTTTTTATAATTCTACACATCAAATTCGCCACGTAAATTTGTTTTAGAAGTTGGAAATGTCTGAGACGTGATTTTTGTCTATAAACACAAGATCCACGTCGGTTTTGAAAGAAAGGTTAGTTATGAGACCACACAGTGGGACACTTTACAGATCTTTCTTTTCGGCAAAATAGGGCATTCACTAGTTCGAAAGAAGGGCGTAGCTGAAGAAAAAAAAATACAAAAGAGTTTCTCCTTTCACTAATAAGTAGCTAACTCACTCCACATGCCTGTCGTAAATTATGTCATAACATGAGGGGGAGATTTCTCTACCACAGCAAGAAAAAAAGTTCTCCAGAATGTTTTACAAACTCCGTATAGGCCTTGAAAATCATAGATATATCAACGCGTAATGTATGACAATCTGCATTTGGATATTTAAAAGTCCAGGTGTATCAACACGTCCTGCATCTGGGAAAGGAACGCCATGTTTAAATGTCCTCGCTGATGGGTTAACGGTTAAAACCTGAAGTTACTCTAGTTGTGGCTTAAAAGTTACGGGATAATCCATATTAAATCGGACAGCAAAAAACTCTTGCAATTTATTTTTTTAATTTTATGTATCCCTAAATATAGTGAATAAATTTATAAACGTATTTAATATCAAAATATAATTTATACGTTCATAGTTATGACGATCTAAAATTATCGTAAATATGATAAACTTAAAACATTTTTTTACTAACTAATATTTCCGAAACAGTAAACAGCAAAAATTTGTTTCAAACATATTTATATATAGGTGATATGTAGTTTAAGGATGTTATTTTTATAATTAGGATATTTTTATTTTTGGTGTTAGTTTTCTATTTTAGGGTGGTTTACTTCAGTAAATATCAAAAAATGAAAACGAAAAAAATACAGGATATTACTCATGTAATAAGGATTAATTTCCAGCAATTACCTTCTTGGAGGGATGAATAGTTCAGACAATATATGTGTTTTTTATTCTATTTTCGTTTAAAACCTGGCAGATCAAAGAAGAGCTGTTTCGCTTCACAACCAAGGTTGCACGCATAGTTTTTACTGAAACAGCTGGCCTGCTTTATCAGTGATTTTTTCAACTCTCATTAAATCTAGTAAAAAAGTAAAGTGATCCCACAACAGGCCCGGAGGCCCTTGGGGTAGTAGGAGGTTAAGGCTCCCACTTTTTCTAGACAATCGGCACTTTGTGTCAGCCGGGTTGTCAGCCCTGCGTGACGGCCGTCTTTACCCCCAGAACAAGCGTCTGGTACTCATTTCCGTTAGAGGCTGAGTCGACCCCAGGGCCATAGTGCCGCCAGAGGGTTTGGGTCAGTTTAAAAATCCTGACCCAACGGGACTTGAACCCTCGACCCTCCGGCTTGTAGCTCAGTGCCTTAACCACTACGCTACGGCGTGCCCCCATTAAATCTAGTAGATTATTTAAATCATTTGAAAAGTTCTATTGTTCTGCTTATATGAACACATTACTGTTTTTCCACTACTTATATGTAAACAATTCATTCTTGATAGCTTCTAAGTGTGGATTGTCCGCACGTTGTAAATTCTATCGTCCAAAAAATGACTGAATACACTTATTAATGCATAGTTTCACTCTCTACATTACATTATAACATTTCTTTCAGAATATATATATATATATATATATATATTAATGTGTGATTTTTGTAATTAAGTGGGCAGTTTGTACAAAATATAAAATAAAATAACTGTAAATATATGCAACGAAAAATATTAACAGACTTCCTTCAAAAGTGCATGCCTGATGTTATATGTTCTGCTTAATGGAACAGTATCGTTAATTTATAAAAAGTGGCGATATTTTAATTCTTACGCAGTAGATGTTTATTTATGGAATTTAATTGCTGAAGCGAGAAGTAACGAGTTCTGTTACTTACGTTTACTGTGAATTATTAAATAAATTATTTATTTTGATACAATTTTTTTTTCATCACAATTTAAATCTCATCAGATGATAGACAATATTAAAATAAATGGTTTGTATTCAGATACAAAAAGGAAGGCTGAGTTAAGGAAAGAGTGGAGAATGCTGCGTTTGCAGTGAAAAACCTGCTCTTGGGCAGAACACTATGATTGATTGAATTTAAATCTAATGTTATAATAAAAACTCTTACATCATTAATTGAATAAACTGGTATAGATTTTTATTATGTTATAATTACTAATTTCAATCTTAAAATAATGTTTTATTCAGTGTACTGTATTACACACTGAAAGCTATGATGAAATAGTGTTGTTATAAGATAACCTTCCAAATAAAACCGAATATTTTAATACTCGTACCACTTCCTATCAAACGATAACAATGCAGAATCAGCAAGTCTTCCTTATATATCTGCTTCTCCATAAACAATTCTCGATTTTTTAGTAGACAGTTAATTTAAATCAGTGCGTGTTTAATGCACCTCATCATTTTAAGTGTCACATATAACAATAGTTTAACTTATATCGTGCATTTTAATATCATCCTTGATATGTCATGAGTAGGGGATGCAAGATCAGTAAGTGATGCCAAAGCCAATAAAATATATTTATACCTCTTAAATATTACTTGTAATAGCATGAAAATTGTTATAAATTATTATCGATAGCTTAACATTACTTGCAAAATTCACCATCAGACGTTAGTGTAGTGTACAAGTACAGAATATTACAACACATTACAAACTACTCTTTTGAAAATAATTTTTAATACGCATATAAGATTGAATTTGTACGTGCTTAGTAATTTAAATTAAACTATACATTAGCCAAAAACAACACAAAATTAAACACCTACTGGAGATATCAATAAAGATTGTTACATTGAACGATGCTCACCAACATGTGAGATCATTTTGTAGCAATTTATTTCAAGCATGAGGTTCTTCTTCATAAATCTACGACATGAGACTCATGGATTTCCTTCCCTCTGGGAAAGCTACATACAGAATTGTTACACCTTTAAAATTCCATCGATTCCTAACGAGTTTGAACCCACGAACCTCGGAATCGGAGGCATGTAGAGTAACCACTAGTCCACAAAGATGATGATGTAATAATAGTAATGATAATAACAATAACAATGTTTAGAAGTGCACAAAGGACTATTATCAAGTAGCTCTGTCATTGTATGTACGAGCGAGCGATCTTTACTCACGTGAAAGGTATTGCAGGCAGTCTACACATAGGAGACTTTAGGGAAAATAATTATTTTTGGTAGTTTCCTTTCATCCCTCCACTTTAATACTAATTACAATCAATTAACTGGTCATCAGATAATAATCTGGTATTTTTTGATTTTATAAAATTGTTGGTGGGAAAGGTCAATTGCATTTACCCCCTTCGGAAAAACGTAAATATTAGCATACTAATTTTCAAGCGATAGAGCATAAAATCATCTATAATGTGATTATCTTCCCAAGTTGAGGGAGTAGTTATACTTCGAGAAATTTATTTTATAAAATAGACTTTTTAAAACAATACAATAATTTGACAGCTCTATTACTATTTAATTACATCAAACGAAGACCTGAAAATCGGTTCAGATATTCAGTATATCATATAGTTTCACTGAAGAAAAATTGTAAACTTTTAAAGATGTGAGTTCAATTTTCACAATTTTTTTTGCCGATTTCGTATGGAATGTCCCTTACACAACATGTAGGCATAGTGATAGCAAAATCAAATGCATTCCTAACATTTTTACATAACTGTAAATCAGGTATTTGCAGTAAATATTAATTTATTGTGGAAATAATGTGATAAATTCCCAGTGTTACACATATGCAGCAAGTGTCATAATAGGGATAATTTAATTTTAAAATAATAATATTATTATTACAATGCTGCAGAAATAAAGGAAACAATAATAGGCCTAACCTCAAAACCTGTTATTACGGAAAAGTTAGGTCAAACTCCTTGAAATATTTTGCGAACCAAGGTTGGGAAACGATGCCATAGACAATTGTGGATTATATATTATATAACAACAAAATTGCAGATATATTTGATTCAAGGGTATTACGAGGCCGAGAAATCTCTTAGCCCAACAAGGATTAAACCAAGATGGTATAAAAATAAAAAGGATATACAAAGGAATCAAGAAAAATCTTTTCGAGCAAGTCTTTTTAGAGACCAAAGCGTGAAATGGTTATATCAAAGAAGATTAGATTTAATTATGAAAGACAAACTAATTCAAGACAATATAGAGAATGAATGGGAGGCTCTTCAAAATATTTTAAATCAGGCAGCATAAGAAAGTCTAGGTATGAAGAAAAAGTGGAAAAGGGATAAGAATATGGGATGATGAAATCAAGAAGGTTATATTAGAAAAATGAGAGGCATACAAAAAATATATCTCTACGCAGAGAGAAGAAGATAAAATAGAATATAAAAGAAAATGAGCAATTGCCAAAAGAGAAGTTCGGAAAAAATATAGAGAGAACTGGAAAGAATTTGTAGCTTACTTGGAAAATGATGTATATAGGTTCACCATAGACTTAATTTTAAAATGGTAAATAGTGAATTGAAAGAAAATGCTAAGGTAAATGTTATCTCAATAAACACTTGGTCACTATATTTTCAGAAATTATGGTCAGAGACAGTAGAACCTCTTAAACTTCCAGAGGAAAACAAAGATGAACAAATTGAAAAATAATAAGGCTCCAGGAGAAGATTCATTAGATATTTAACCATTTAAATATGCAAATAAAACATTTTTAGAAAGATTTCTTCTTTTTTTTTTTTAAACACAATTTGGAGTGGAGAAGATGTACCCAAAAGATGGACTAAATCAATAGTAATGCCAATTTTTAAAAGAAGAGGAGATATAAAATCTTGCAAAAATGACAGAGGTATATGTTTATTAAACACAGGATATAAAATATTTGCTAATATAATTAAGAACAAATTACATAAATATTATGGAAAACTTGTTCGTGAAGAGCAAAATGGTTTCCGGAAAGGAAGATCTTGTGATGGGTATTTTTCATTAAATTTATTAATTGCGAAACAAAGATAATTCAATGTGGAAACTCATATTGCTTTTAGATTTGGAAAAGGCTTATGATAGAGTACATAGAAACAAACTATTAAAAATATTAGCCACAGACCAGGTTCCACAACAAATGATATTGAACCTGTACAAATCTAATTTAATTGCAGTATCACAATGGCAGGAAATTTATACAGGAGTGAGACAAGGATGCCCTCTATCACCACTTTTATTTACCATATATATTAATCAGATAGTTAGAGAATGGAGAACAATGTCATGGACATATACAATTGAATAGAAATGTGAAATTTTCACAGATGATGTAGCATTAGTGGCGCCCTCAGAGGATGAATTACAATACACAGTATATAATTTTAACAAAATAGCCATCAAATACAACATGAAAATCAATACACAGAAAACAAAAGTTTTCAAGGAAAATGCCGTGTATGTAGCAAAATTTGTATAGATTCAAAAATACTGGAAAGAGTAAATTCATTTAACTACCTTGGATATACATTAACATATTTGGATGAAATAGACATAAATAAAATTATTAATTTTAATAAAACCAGGGGAATAATAATCTTAGTAATGGAACCTTCACTAGTCCAGAGAGATACCAGCATACTTACTTACTCACTGGCACTATCGAACCCATAGGTTCATGGCCACGCAGACATAAGCTTTCCATACATCCCTATCCTGAGCTAATGCTTTCCAATCATTTCCTGTATAATCTACTTCCCTCAAATCATAGTTAATGTTATTCTCCCACCTCATTCTTGGTCTACCAACTGGGCGTTTTCCCTCTGGCTTTCCCACAAGAAGCTTCCATGCAAGTCTTTCATTCCCCATATGTGCAACATGTCCTGCCCATCGCAGTCTACGAGACTTAACTGTTCTTATTATGTCTGGCTTCCTATAAAGACCATGTAGTTCATTGTTATGTAGTCTTCTCCATTCACCTGTCTGTTCATCTCTCTTTGGTCCAAAAATTTTCCTAAGTACTTGAGATACCAGCATAAGGTTATACAAAACCTTAGCAGGACCTGCACTTTGCTACGGCAGTGAGTCATGGACTTTGAGGAAAGGTGAAGAGAGCAGGATAACTTCTAGTGAAATGAGATATGCAGCAGGGTATACCAAATGGAATCACAATCGCAATGATGATATTTTGAAGGAACTACGTTTAGAACTGGTCATTGAATACATACATAGATACCAGAACAACTGGATGAATCATTTGCGACAAATGAGTTCCCAAGGCCATGCTTCATTAATGACCAACAGGGAAGAGATTATAACAAACCTATAGACCTAAGACTAGGTTGGAGGAAGAAGAAGAATAAAAATTAAAATTCTAGCCACTAGAGCTTCTAGTTAATTCCTAATGATCTGATTTTTCTAGTTAACAAACTTGATCTTACTTTTCTTAATCCATTGCTATAATATACCAAGTTTGATTGTGAATCAATTAAAAATTGCAGCCAGTAGGGCATTAACAGACTTTATTATGCTTACTTTTAGTGCCTAATAAATAAGATTGTAAATATTTTCATGAGCATAATCTCAATCAGAATTGCTAAAAATAGTGAGTGGATATGTCTGAGTAATATTTAAGGTTTGATTTCAGGTTATACCATAGAATTTTTTCTCGATAAAAGGTTTGAGGGATATCCACTCAGCCATGTGAATACAGTAGAACCTCATTTATCCATCTCTCAATTAACCAAATATCGGTTTATCTGATTGTCTTTCTGCTCATTTTCATTTCATTAATTTATATATTTCCTTCATGAAGACTGAAATACGATCTGAGATTTTAATAATGAAGATTTAATATTGATCATTGTGTCTGTGTCACTACAGTGTGGGACATTATTAAAAACAAAAACTTCCCATGCAATTACATGCCACATGCTGAGAAAGTCTTCAATTTGCCTTGGCCCTTTTAACTCTTGTGCTACAGTTCTTGTAGATGCATTTCAACTTACAAGAAAATGAATATTCAATTAAATAAGAATTTAAGCTCTGCTCATGTGAAATAAATTTTGTTAAATGAGAGTAGGATATATAAGGATGGTTTTAAAAGTTCTCGGAATTACAAACAGAGGTTACTACTAAGATACCCTGATTCTGACATAATAACTAGTTACCTTCATGAATAAACATGTGGCATATCAGTGATCTGGAAGGAGTGCTATGGTGCAGATGCCGCCTCTCTATTGTTGTTCCCATGTAGTGATTTTTTAATAAAAAAAGTTACAACCAGTGATAAAGTACTTTGTAAAAGAAGGTATGATAGCAAATTTAATTTGTGCATTTTCAGAACACACTGGAGGACTTGCTCCATATTCAATCATTACGAATTGGACCAATATTTGGCCAGGAGAGCTTAGAAGATTATTGCATAGTGCTTGCAAAAAATGTGTCACTACCCCAAAAAAGATGGCAAAAATACATGAAATGGTCTTGGAAAATTACCATCTGAAAGTGCAAGAAATTGCTGAAACTATAGGTAGGAACATCATCTGAACGAGCATATCACATTTTGGCTAAGGAATTGAGTACAGCAAACTCCATGTTAATCCTTTTGTTATATCAGATTCTGAGGATACTCTATTTCCAACCTTAATACTTGCTTTACAATCATACATTCTTTTTATAAAATATATAAGAGATTTAGGTATTCCAAACTTCTCCATTGCCACCCAAAGCTTGTTGATGGGTACAGAGTCATATGCCTTTTCCAGGTCTATAAATGCCATATGAACTTCTTTTCCAACATTTTTCTGTAATCAGCCTAATCACAAATATATTATCAAGGCACGATTTACCTGCTGTGAAACCTGTTTGTTCTTCTGATATTTTATTTTGTATTAGTTCCTCCAATCTAATTTTAATAATTGCACTTAACATTCTACTAACTGCTGCCTTCTATAGTTTACTGGATCTCTTTTATTCCCTTTATTTTTGTATATTGCACTAATATACAATGACTTCCACTCATCTGCAATAGGATCTCCTTCTATCACTTGGTTAAAAAGTCTAGTTAAAATTCTTATAATTCCTGAACCACCATATTTAATTAGTTCCATGGTTATTCCTCCTGGACCTGCCGCTTTTCCATTTTTTGCTCTTCTCAACACGTTTCCTACCTCCTCTTCTGTTATAGGTTCTATTAAGTTACCCTTTCCATTATCCAGTGTAGCATAATCTATAAATTCTCTCCTAGTTTTTGTTAAAAGCATTTTAAAATATTTCTGAAAAGTTTTCATTGGTACTAAATTTGTCATATTATCATTTCGCATGTTTGTAATTGTCCTCCATGCCTGGGCTGACTTTGAATAGCCTACTGTATGTTCGATTTCTCCACATTTCTTTTTTATGCTTCCAGACTTCTGCTTTAACCTTTCTTTTAAGTATGTTATAACTTTGATAATCTTCATCTTTCTTGGAACTTAAATATTTTTTATATGCATTTTTCTTTTCTGTTACATCAAGTATTTCCTTATTCACCCAATGGTTTTATGGTGTTTATCATTTTCCAGACCAAGTGCTTCTCTTGCTGCTTCATGTAGGGCCTACATATTTTTTCAAATGTTCATAAGTAACGACAGAGTTCCAATCTTCATCAAATTTTAATTTTTCGGTGAGGCGTTGGGCATATAGATTTTTAATACTCTCATCCTGTAGTAAATGTAGATTATGTCTACATTTTTCTAATTAATTTTCTATTTTTATATTTTGATCTTTATTTACCTTTTGCCTGTTTATAGGGCATACTGTCCTAGTTGACAGCATATAATGATCCATTCACATTCGGGTCCTCGATTCGCTCTAACATCTTGAACTATAATATTTCTCCATTTCTCACTATTACACAATCAATTATCGATCTTAGACCTTTAGTGCGTTGTTCCCATGTATATCTATGGATGTCCCGATGTTTAAACATCGAATTCATAATAATTAGGTCATTCACTTTGCATTTTAAATGTTGTCCATTTTTATTCTCAATATCTTCTCCATATGGACCAACTATGTCACCTGTCCCCTTTCCAACTCTGCTATTCAAATCTCCCATAATTATTAATTCCTTCTTTTGAGAAATCTTTTCTACCAATCCAGTACATTTTTCAAAGTAATGTTCCTTTATTACTTGTGATGCATAATTTGTTGGGGCACATGTACCTATTATTACTAATTCTTTACTATACATTGTTATTTCCATAACTATAAATCTTTCATTTATTTCTTCTATTTGTTTTATTGGGGATTTCCATTTCTTCTTAATTAAAATTGATACTCCTCCTTTAGCTCTCTCCGATTTTTCCACTCCACTCCATACATGCATATATTCATCAATCATTTCTTGACCTTTCCCTTTCTGTCAGAACTGCTATATCCACCCACTTCCTTGTAATTTTGTTAAGTACTTCATTATTCTTAGTATTCCAAACTTGTATGTTCCAAGTTGCCAAAATCATTGTCCTTTTTCTTAGCCAAAGTCTATGCCTACTGATCTGTCCGGCTTTATCTCTCTTTGCAGGAAACGTAACAATTATTATTTATGGAAAGGGTTGTCAGCCCTTCGCCAACCCCCGCATTTGGGGGACCTAACCAGAGCCTCATTTGGGATTCGTATTGGGCCTTCTTGGCTACCGTAGCGGTCACGGGGAAATTAGTCCCCACCGCACATCACCCCAATAGGCTATTCCGTACTTCCCCATGCCCATCCCTCGGAACGTGGACCACTGAGGTGGATTTTGAGGGGCCATTGGGACTGAGATATGCATGGAAAATAAATAAAAAAACACGGATAATCCAACTAAGTTATTCTACACTAAACATCCAATACAGTAAATTAATGAGTCATTTCTACATCGTACCTCATTTTTCTTTAAACACGGGGAACTAGTTTTCAAGAGAACCATCTCATAATGTCAGTTGAAAATGAGAGAGATGGTTCTCTTGAAAACTAGTTCCCCGTGTTTAAAGAAACATGACTCATTAATTTATGAATCAAGAACCTCATAATGTTATTTCCCATTTATTTAACTTTTACAGGAATTAATCACTATGAGGTTTAATTTATGATAAAGTCAAATGTTTCCTACCTCTCCTCATATAAATCTTGTAAGTAGATCACAATTTCAAGACCATAACGGTCTCATCTTCAGTACAATCTTGGTGACTTGGCTAATTTTATTTTCAAGCATCGGTGCATTTTCGTCTTCACTTTCTCCTTCCCCTCCCTCACGTACTTTGTTGACAATAACTGCGTCATTCATTGTACTGTAGTCTCAGAGTGTTGGCGAGTACTGTTAAACACGCCAGGGGAGGGGGTTGTGAGTGAAGGTTACTCTATTGTGCAAGTTTTTAAGCGCATTTAAAAATAAAGACTTTTTCAAAACAATACAGAATAAGTACAGTATTTATCTTCATTTTTAAAAATACAGTAGGAAGAGTCATGCCCGGAAAATTGGGAGTTTGCTGTATCTTCTATACGGGTGTCAAGATTAACATAAGATCGAAAATACATCAGAGTGCAGATGTCTGGACCATTTTCAGAAAAATCCACAAATTTTTGCACTGGTACATGATCACAAACGAGGCACGATCCCACGACTATACCTCAGAAACAAAACAACGGTCAAAACAAGTTAATTCATCACCAAAGAAAGCAAAAGAATACAGTTGGCCAGAAAGGTCATGGCAATAATTTTCTGGAATGTGGAAGGGATTCTGTCGATGCTTATCATCCGTCTGGTCAAACAACTATAGGAGAATAATATGCTTACCTCCTGGACCAACTAAACCAAAATATAAGAAAAAAAAAGCCAGGTATAGGAAAGAAGGAAGTCGTCTTCATCAAAACAATGCACACTCACCATGAGGTATGAATTGTTACCAACCTGCCTTTATGACGACATCAGATTTCCATTTCTTCCTTAAGCTAAAAAATTTCCTTGGTGCATGAAGATTCTCTTCAAATGAAGAACTGATGGCCAGAGTTGATGAGTATTTTGCATGCCTTCAGGAAGCTAATTTTTGAGATGGAATATAGGCATTAGAAGAATGATGGCTCAAGTGCCTTAGTATTCAGGGGAATACGTTGTAAAATAAAAATAGTTTGAATGAGATCACTTTTTATTATGCATTTCATTCTGAGAACTTTTCAAAGCACCCTCATACTTGTAAGTAAAGAGAAAACTTTTACATAACATAAAAATAACATTTTAATAAATGTTTCTTATCACATAAACGAAACATCACAAAATACAGCTGCACTTATATGATGCAATAACTACATTATTTGCAAATTGTAAAGAACACACACTAATGCATGACTTCTTTGAATGTAAACATTCGATATCTCCAATGTTCAGTATCATTCTGCAAATTACAGTAGAAATAATTTTCAGCTTCCTGCTCATATTTTAATTACTCAGTGTAAAAAAATCTTGTCTTGCATAATGAGAGATTCCTCCTCACATCCTCTATAGGGACAATTACAAAAAAGAATCATATCTAATTTTTAGGTTATCACAATTAGGTATTTAATTAATTGAATGGATGAATGAGTCACTTCTTATCATGTTTTTCCAAACACGGGAACTGCAGTTCTCAAGAGAAGTCCCTCTTATCTCCAGCCACATTACGACCATTATTTATTATGTAGTCATAATGTCGGCTGAAGATAAGAGGGACTTCTCTTGAAAACTGCAGTTCCCATGTTTGAAAAAACATAAGTATGAGGTAAGATAAAAAGTGACTCATTCATTGAATTAAGAACCTCCTAAGGTTATTTCCCATATTTAACTAAGAATTTAATTAATTACTAACAAACTTTGTTAAGTCATGTGTCTAGCTGTTTATAACATTTTTACATACCATATTATCCAAAATATAGGAGGCTGAGCTATTTTAGACAATTTTTATACTATTTTCATTTATGAAAAGATATAATTGAGGTCGTCACCCTAACAAAGGCATATAATTGAATATGATGTTCTGAAATAAATGAAGTTTAAAGTTTGGTAAACTACTTTGGTCCAACTTATTCAATTGAAGGAAAATGGAGTATCTACCTTGATATACATTACTCTGACCAACATCATTAATTGTATTGTATTGTATTGTATTGTGTTGTAAGCCTATATTTCCCCTTTATAGAGATTTAGGCGCTCTTCCCCTACAGGGAAGAATTTTTACCATAGTAATGTAGTTACACTTGTTTTCGTGTAGATGTCATTTTGAGTGGTCAGTGTTCTGCCTCATACTGACATCTAGGAAACCAAGGTAGTATTAGGACGGGATAATTCGGTAAATTTTGCTTAGAGGCCTTTTCATTCAGGCTTAAGGATTTTTTACGAGCCTGAAAATCTTCAGACTCGGGACCCACGGCTTAAAGTCCCTCCCGGAGGACTTGCTCCTTGGAGTTTTCTATCCTAAAAAAATCCATCGACCCCGGCCAGGTTTGAACCCGCAGCTCTCGGGACCAGAGACAAGGAGCATAACCACTAGTCCATCGCAGCCAACAACATCATTAATACAGAAAGAAATTTTAACAACGTAATATATTAAAATAATAGTCATTTCCTTTCTTTTCAGTATACACCCTTTTTAGGGTAATGTAAAAGTTGGATGGAAATTTTATTATTTTACAAGATTTTACATAGAAAATAATGAATGTCCAAAGTTTTGAATGCATCCCATTTAGAACACAAAATATTAACATATTTTTCTAATTAGAAAACTGAAAAAGTTAGCTCTCTCAAATTTTTGAACTAAATATCAAATGCTACAAAAGCCACTGGTAATCTAAATGTTAACAAAATAATAACTGTATCTAAATAAAAATATCTTGGTTAATATATAGCACATGTTCATCATTATGCCTTCAGTTTCTTCAACTGGAGATCCTAGTTATATTAATGTTTTATTTTAGGAAGTAATATTTTGAGGTTCTTTTAATTATATTTTTTGAGTCTGTTTATCTTATCTCAATATTAATGTTGATTTGTTCTTGAACATGTTTCGATTAGGTCCTAGGTTTGACTCTTCTATAATCTTCATGCCAGTTCCTCGTGTCTTCATTCAAGAAGGGAACCAAATTCCTAATTTAATTTTTCTTAGTCTGTTTAAGCAGAATGTGCTTCATCTTTGGGAGTGTGACAAGGCTACATACTCTTTTTTCAAAAATATGAATTTGTTGGATGTATTAGCATATAATTTAGAAGCAAACACTCTCCCTGAAGGCATACAAAGAATTTGGTGGTATTTGTGAATCTGAAAAAGAGACTGCTTACTTGTTGGTTTCTTTCATGAGATATGGATTCAGTGTTCTTTCAAAATTCAACTGTCCCATAGAACTGAATAAGGTTGCATTTTTTTCAACAAGATGAAATAACTTCACGATATTCTTTATCAGTTTCCACTGTCAATTTTTTTTTTGCATCTTAGTACTTTATAAATAAAAATGTCAGTCAAATTTTGAATAGCTGTGGCCTGCAACTGAAAACATATGCAACATTTTGACATTGTGCACTTTTGAAAACCAAGAAATAAATATAATTCATTTTACAGTTTTATTCTGGCTCAAAATACCATCTGAAAAGGCATATCTTTATTATGTATGAGATGTTTACAGGCTAATTTCTTCCTTTGTTGCCTTCCATAGTTTGAGAATTGCTGTGTTTTTAACATAACTGCACGAAGCACAAACTATTGTAGGCAGCTCAGATATACACAACATTTTAATATATGAGAGAACAAGATCAGTACTTTAAGACCATGCAATCGCCCTAAAAAGGCATATACTACCATAATACGTTGTTAGGGTGACATCCTCAAATTAGGCTTAATAAATAAATATAGACTACATCAGATTTACCTCATACTCAATAATGAGTTACATGGAAAGCCAGACGTAGATCAACATGCCCCTACAGACAATTAATTTGGCAAGACAAGAGAATACTTATGGTAAAATTAAATGTTTCTTACCTCTCCTCATATAAATCTTCTAAGTAGATCGCGATTTCGAGACCACAACAGTCTCATCTTCAGTACTTTTTTTGGAGACTGTTGTTATGTTGATCGGAAGAAACTCTTCTTCTTTCCTCTGTTGGTGGACCGATGAACCTCTGGATCAGGTCAAAATTTGCGGGAAATTTTGAAATTGATAAGTTCCTGCAAAATTTGACCTGATCCAGAGGTTCATCGGTCCACCAACAGAGGGAAGAAGAAGAGTTTCTTCTGATTGACATAATATCAGTCGCCAAAAAGTACTGAAGATGAGACCGTTATGGTCTCGAAATCACGATCTACTTAGAAGATTTAAATGTGGAGAGGTAAGAAACATTTAATTTTACCATAAATTAAACCCCATAGTGTAAAAGTTAAATAAAAAGAAGAGAATACTTGTTTAGTTGACTATCAATATAAGTTTTTTTATTTTCTATTACATATTTCAAGATAAAAAACAGACATTTACTGTAATTTTCTATTTAAACAAATATAATGTAACAAAACATCTGCAGAGAACTGTAGTAAAAACATATAATACAAAAATCAATGAAAATGTTCACCAATTAAAACAAGTGATGAACTATTTTTCTGATATATATTCAAGATTTATGGATGGGTTGGAGAAAATGTTTTTTATATCTCACCTCATAAAGTTGCATGGTTTCAAAAGTCAATTTTACTTATTGTGAAAACATGCAACTTTATGAGGTGAGATATAAAAAACATTTTCTCCAACTCATTCATAAATTGAAAATACCTCACAGTGTTAATTCCACTTTAATTTTGATTAAATAATTCAAGATCTTATTCTTCATTAATTTGAAAATTTAAGAAAAATGGAAGGTAATAAATTTTATTATAACATTTCTGATTAATGAATTCAAGGTACCTATTTACATTCAATACTGGATTTAATCAATCCCCACATCAATATTATCCAATCAAACAAAATTTATACATATTTACTTTACCAAAACCTTTGTGTTTTAATTTCTAAAATTAATTTGCTACGCTTTGTATCTTGTGGAGACAACTCCGATGTTAAGTCAGTAAAAAAATAAAACCTCATAGTGTTACTTCCTTTAGGTGTCGTGAGCTGATTAGATCGGTTCTAATGTTTCTGTACATTACCTGCCAGACAATATACTTAAACTACTTTGTAAAGCTGATCACATCAACGGATGCAATTTAAATCTCGGACACAAGAGTTTTACCTGTGGGTTGCACAGGGTTAAGAAAGATCACAAAAAAAAGAAAATATAGAAATTAAGTATTAAATGTGCAAAGTAGCTCATTACATTTGAAGAGAAAAATTCTCGTCTAGATCAAGACTCGAACCCGGGACCTTTGGCTTGCCGGGCCAAATACTCTACCAACTGAGCTACCGAGGCGAGTTGCGATCTAGACGCAAATTTTTCTCTTATATACGTTGTAATTGCCTCTCGCCAAATGCTTTTGAAACCATTGCTTCTATCTTTGCAAATGGCGGCTTCTTTTTTAAGAAGACATTTATTGGGAATTTTTCTCTTCAAATATAATTTATCTTTCAGTGAGAAATGTTAAATCAATAATAAAAAAACATCATTAGAAGCCTTACTAGCTTTATAAAGTAATGTTAAATTCCCAATAAATTTCTTAACTAAGAAGCCGCCATTTGCAAAGATAGAAGCAATGGTTTCAAAAGCATTTGGCGAGAGAGAATTACAACATATATAAGAGAAAAATTTGCATCTAGATCGCAACTCGCCTCGGTAGCTCAGTTGGTAGAGCATTTGGCCCGGCAAGCCAAAGGTCCCGGGTTCGAGTCTTGGCCTAGGCGAAAATTTTTCTCTTCAAATATAATTTATCTTTCAGTGAGAAATGTTAAATTAATAATAAAAAAAGTAGCTCATAATGAAGAATATCAGCAATTCAAATATTATAAAATTTAGGCACTCTCCCAATTCTGGATCTTGATAAAACAAACATCTCTGATAACATATGAAGACAGTACTGGAAAAAAATATTGATTTTCAACAAAATGAGTTGTTTCTATTTAGTTTAATAGTACACCTTTATTTTCATATATTTTTATTTCATCATCATCCATGCAAGCATTAGGCCATGTGGCCTGCTTTTATCTGATGTGCCAGCGATCTTTTGCATTGAGGATAGTAATGAACATAGCTTTTTATTTAAGATTCAGAACTAGTGTACATTGATAAAGCTAGATAAATATAAATTATTGATAATTTTATTATATATGTGTATGTTTGTGTAATAATACAGTGAATTTCACTTGACCTGTGGCCAATAGCGGGAAAAGTGAATCATCAACTCAGGCTGCTGCCCACGCTAGTGGCCACAAGTCGAGTGAAACTCACTGTACTAATTATAAGCTTGCAATATTAGGCATAAGTTAATCAACTATCAAGACATTATTTTTGGGTTTAAACATGTAATGTGTAACCTAAGACAATAAGCCCACATTGCATTCATATCATATCAGAGTGAATTGTGAAAAATATTAATAAAATATAACTTTCCATATTATTTAATATCAAAGGGTAGGAATATACCAAAGGGAAAAATTGTGTTTTGATCTCTTGGTTAATTTTATTGTGTACATATGTAAAGGAAATGTCACAAAAAGCTTTTTTCTTTATATTGATCAAATTGTTAAGTTTGTAAAGTAATATTTCTTTCTCTCTTTCAGAGAAAAATACTGCATTATTTCTCTAGAGAGAATATGTACTTCACCCAAATTTTGTTTCAGTCATTAAAAAAAAAAGAAAAGATTATAAACAAACAAAAAATTAAACTGTCACATAGTACAATAAAGGTAATTTCTCAAAGTAAATATGAAAATATTAAATAAAACTTTGGAACTGGTAAAATTATTAAAGATCTTATTGTGATAATGTTTATTTATAACATTTTGAAATATTCTGATGTCAATGTTTCGAATAAACAAATGTTATAATATAATGTTGAAATGTACAGGATGTAATCTCTAAAACTAATAACAAAAATTGTCATATAAATGCAAGGAAACTGATCTAGAATACATCTCTTACATTCGGAGAAGACATGCACTTGACGACTGCATTCACGTTCATACAAACACTTGACTTTACACTTAAATTTCTGTCTTTTTACTTCTGTCCTGCAGCAGCAAGTCGAGCTTTCTTTCCTTCAATAAGTGAAAGCCTTTCTCTCTCAGAAAGTTGTGGCATCACTTTTGTCACGACTCCTGTTCCAAGAGTTAGGGCTCCATCTCGCAGCGTAAACCTCTGACCTTGTTCCACTACCATAGGTCTAATCATTTTTAATACTAACCTGAAAATAAAACACATGAGATGGCAAACTTAATTTAGAAATACAGAAAAGTACTGCAAACTACTCTTCAAGTTGATTGAGAGGGTGATGGGTAAGTTTTAGAGACAAAGGGATGGATTGTACAAAATTAATAATACTCTTCTCTAAACTAATTTTAACTAACCCAAAACACAAATGTAATAGATGGCTTTAGAATATACACACACACTAATTTCAACTCAACTTCAAAAGGATTGAGAGGTTGATGAGTTTTACAGTCATAGGTATGATTTGATCAAAATTCATAATATTGTTTTTTAAAGAGTACTTTTAACCCAACTTCATATGGATTGAAAGGGTGAGTGAAGAGTCAACATTCTTCAGTTATAGGGATGGATTGTTCAAAAATTCTTATTTAAAGTATTTTTAATGTAAACTCAACTTCATGTGGAATGAGATGGTAGTGAACTAACATATGTGGTGAATATTACAGACATAGGAATGGATTGTTCAATATTCATAATCTTCTTCTTTAAACTAATCTTAACAGAGAAATACAAACCCAACTTCAAGAAGATTGAAAGGTCGTGCAATTAAATAAATGTTGAGTTTTACAGACAGGGATGGACTATTAAAAATTCATACTACTCTACTTTAAAACTAATTTATTATAAAATCAACTTCATGTGGATTGAGATGGGAATGAGTAAAGTGAGGAATTATGGGAAATTTCACGTTTTAAACTATTGAACACAGAGACAAAGTATCTTTACATTTTATGATAATAGAATCAAATAAGACCTACAGAAAATTTCATACTTAATAATATTTTGGCAAAATGTTCATATTTTAGTGAAAATTTAAAACACCTTCATATTTCTGAACTTTCAAATTGTGGTATTTCTTTTTCAATAAAAATGATAGGAATTCATTAAAAATGTCTTTGAAAACTGTAATTCTGAAATTTTTTGACACTGTAATATAGTAAACAAAAATAGCCGTACTGGCATTTATAATGTAATGTATAATTCCCAAATATGTCTTCTTAATATAGGAGCCGCCATTTGCAAAGATAGAAGCAAAGGCTTCAAAGCATTTGGGGCGGGAATTTCAACGTATATAGAGAAAGATTTGCGTTTAGATCGGTACTTGCTCAGGTAGCTCAAATGGTAGAGCACTTGGACTAGAAAACCAAGGGTCCTGGGTTCAAGTCCCGGTCTGAGCGTATAATTTTTCTCTTTAAATATGATTTATCCATCATTGAGATGTATGAAATTAATAATAAAAACATCGAAAATAGCCGTACTGGCATTTATAATGTAATGTATAATTCCCAAATATGTCTTCTTAATATAGGAGCCGCCATTTGCAAAGATAGAAGCAAAGGCTTCAAAGCATTTGGGGCGGGAATTTCAACGTATATAGAGAAAGATTTGCATTTAGATCGGTACTTGCTCAGGTAGCTCAAATGGTAGAGCACTTGGACTAGAAAACCAAGGGTCCCGGGTTCAAGTCCCGGTCTGAGCGTATAATTTTTCTCTTTAAATAAAACAAATATAATTTAACTTTTATAGGAATTAATCACTATGAGATTTAATTTATGATGAAATTAAATGTTTCTTACCTCTCCTCATATAAATCATCTAAGTAGATCACGATTTCAAGACCATAACGGTCTCATCTTCAGTACTTCTTCAGCGACTGATGTTATGTCAATTGGAAGAAACTCTTCTTCTTCCCTCTGTTGGTGGACCGATGAATCTCTGGATCAGGTCAAAATTTGCAGGAATTTCAAAGTTCATAAGTTCTCCTTTGTTTTTTTTGAATGTGGATCTTTTCCCAAACTGTGAGTTCCTTTTGTTTGTCTATTTGTTTAATTAGACTGGCTTTTGATTCAATTAAATGTTTTTCGGACCAAGCATGAGCAGCTACTGCTGACTTTTCCACTTCTCCATTTTTGATGTTTAAGATGTTCTTTCACCCTTGTTTTCAAAATTCTTTTCGTTTTTCCAATATAAATTTTGTCACAATCCCTGCATTTGATCTGATAAATTCCTGATTTGTTCTCATTTTTATTGGTTTTAATTATCCTATTAAGGCTGTATTCATTCTTTGGTCCTAATCTTATATTAACATTTTTTGAAATTTATGGTGTTTCAATGGGCGGTAAGTGAATTTCTTGAATTTTATTTTTTTCTGTTTCTTCTGTGTGCTTCCATTAATTAATTTTTGCCTTTTAAATTTATTTATTTTCTTGTGTACCTTATTTTCTTCATAACCGTTATCTATAGCAACGTTAATTATGTGTTCTTTTTCATAGGTATATTTACCAATCTATGTGTCAAACTATTGAATACTGCCTCTTTGTGAGCAAAATGGTTGAATCCTGAAGCTTTAATATAGTTGTCTATATGTGTATTCTTTCTGTAAATTCCAAATTCTATCTTGTTTTTTTCGTTTCTTCTTAAAGTGAGATCTAAAAATGGGATTTGTCTTTCATTTTCAGTTTCCATGGTAAATTTTATAGTTCTACTCTGAATGTTCAACAGCTTTAAAGCATCCTCTATTTGCTTATGATTCACAATAGCAATTACGTTGTCAACGTATCTACTCCAAAATTTGACAATCAAAGTATGTCCAGTCGTTATTTTCTGCTCAAAATTTCCATAAATAAATTGACCAGAAAGGGTGATAGAGGGTTTCCCATAGAAAGCCCAGAATTTTGTTTGAAAAATTTTCCGTTATATGTAAAAAAACATTTGTTCAATGCACAATTTAGTTAGAATTATAAATTCTTTTTCTAATTTTTTTTTTATTTAACTATTTTTCCAAAATTTCAAGAGTGGTTTCTCTAGGGATGCTGGGAAACAATGAAACTATGTCAAACGACACTAATGTGTCTGTTGGTTATATTTGTCTGTTCTCTAATTTTCCTATCAGTTGAAACGAGTTATCTATTGATAGGTTATCAAATTCTTCCATTTTCTTGTATTCATTGCATAACCACTTTGATATTAGGTATGTAGGTGACCTTATACTGTTGATAATGGGCCTCATTTTATCTCTGCCCTTGTGATTTTTTGGGAGACCATGCATTTGTGGATTTTTAGGATTAGGGACTTTCAGTTTGAATTTATCTTGTTTCGTTAAATTTTTGTTTATGTTTTTGAAGGTGTTATCAACTTCTTTAATGCATACAGATTCTAAAACTTTTGCATCCTATTTTTATAATTTTTGTTATCCATGTTACTAACTGATTACCTTTGTCAGCCTTTGTGATTATTGCATTTTTATTGTTAATTTCTTTAATTATTTTCATGTTTCCCAGTCCTCTTTTGAGATATTTCTTGGTATTTCCTTAATTTCTTCTATTACTTTACCACATTCATTTCTAATTAAAATTTTTTCTTCTGTTTCCAAATCATCTATTATTACTTCTACATCAGCTACATAGTCTTCAATTTTGTTAGAATAATTCACACATGTTTTGAACCCTTTTTCTAAACTTTCTAATTCTCTATGGACGAAAGATTTTGAAGACAAGTTAATTACATCATTTCCACCTGTTTTCCTTGTTTTTGAAGTGTTTTTCTTATTTTTTTCTTTGCTTTCAAAATCTTTCATCAATAGAGAATTAGAAAGTTTAGAAAAAGGGTTCAAAACATGTGTGAATTATTCTAACAAAATTGAAGACTATGTAGCTGATGTAGAAGTAATAATAGATGATTTGGAAACAGAAGAAAAAATTTTAATTAGAAATGAATGTGGTAAAGTAATAGAAGAAATTAAGGAAATACCAAGAAATATCTCAAAAGAGGACTGGGAAACATGAAAATAATTAAAGAAATTAACAATAAAAATGCAATAATCACAAAGGCTGACAAAGGTAATCAGTTAGTAACATGGATAACAAAAATTATAAAAATAGGATGCAAAAGTTTTAGAATCTGTATGCATTAAAGAAGTTGATAACACCTTCAAAAACATAAACAAAAATTTAACGAAACAAGATAAAATCAAACTGAAAGTCCCTAATCCTAAAAATCCACAAATGCATGGTCTCCCAAAAATTCACAAGGGCAGAGATAAAATGAGGCCCATTATCAACAGTATAAGGTCACCTACATACCTAATATCAAAATGGTTATGCAATGAATACAAGAAAATGGAAGAATTTGATAACCTATCAATAGATAACTCGTTTCAACTGATAGGAAAATTAGAGAACAGACAAATAGAACCAACAGACACATTAGTGTCGTTTGACATAGTTTCATTGTTTCCCAGCATCCCTAGAGAAACCACTCTTGAAATTTTGGAAAAATGGTTAAATAAAAAAAATTAGAAAAAGAATCTATAAAAGAATTTATAATTCTAACTAAATTGTGCATTGAACAAATGTTTTTTTTACATACGAGGTGTGATCAATAAGTTTCCGGAATGAGGCCATAAACACAACACAACACTTCAAAGTTTCTATTCAGCACTGTCACCCTCGAAGTAGTCACCTTGGGAGTTGGTTCACCAACAGAGGGAAGAAGAAGAGTTCCTTCCAATCGACATAACATCAGTTGCCAAAGATGAGACCGTTATAGTCTCAAAATCGTGATCTACTTAGAACATTTATATGAGGAGAGATGAGAAACATTTAATTTCACCATAAACAAATATAAATTTGATGTTTTTATTATTAATTTCATACATCTCAATTTCTCTTCAAATATCCATCCATAGTAATTCTGCCCGAGGGCAGGTCTTTCATGCTATGCTTTGCAGCTTTACTAGGGAATTATAGGTGTGGTAGCTTCCCGTTGCTTTCCACACTGGTGAAGGAGGATGATGATGATTTTTCAGGGACCGTTGGGTCCTAAGCTTCCTGACATTTGTCTTACAGGTGAGGAAAAACCCCCCTAAAAAACCTCACCCAGGAGTCTGTCCTGACCGGGAATCGAACCTGGACCTGCTGCATGACAAGGCAGCACGCTACCTCAAGACCACAGTGGTGGACTCTTTAAATAAGTAAAAATACCTCTGTATCCCATCTTGAACTAGACAGATGAATTTGATAAAAAGAAACAACTGGATGAAAATACTTGGAATTACCAAGTTAGATGGAGACTTTTGTCCGAAACTCAAAACAAGATGTTCCTAGATGAATAAGTTGAACAACAATGTTAGAATAATAACCACCTATCCTTCTCTAGTCACATAGTGGCGAGTTCCTTCATGCTACCTAAAGGCAGTCCTTACATTGTGAGTGCATTATAACATTTATATGTAGGAAAGACTGCTGCTGCTAAATTTGAAGCAGTGCTGGAAATATACGATCTTATTCCACACTTTAGAAATTAGAGGACTTTTTGTAGGTAAGGCCAATATTATTCACACTTTAATAAAACTATCAAATATAGTGTGAAACAACTATAATCCCATAACATCATGTGGCGTGGAGTATAGTTTGTCATAGTACAAATCAATTCTGACAGACAGGCACTATAGTCTGCTATCATAATTTATATAGAAAAAGCTTCTAACTGTGTATTATGAACACAATTCATAATTGAATTGTTCTAAGCACAAGTAGATCAAGACTACACATTCTGCTAGGCCCATTTCAGAAAAAAAAAAATTAAAATAATATATATTTGAAAAGAAAAGTTTTCGCCTAGTCTGAGACTCGAACCTGGGATCCTTGGCTTTCTGGGTCAAGTGCTCTACCAACCGAGCTACTGAGGCGAGTTGCAATCTAGATGCAAATTACAACGTATATAAGAGAGAAATTTGCGTCTAGATCACAACTCGCCTCGGTAGCTCAGTTGGTAGAGCACTTGGCCCGGAAAGCCAAGGGTCCCGGGTTCGAGCCTCGGTCTAGGCAAAAATTTTTCTCTTCAAATATAATTTATCCTTCAGTGAGAAGTATTAAATTAATAATAAAAACGTCAACTATTAAAATAATACTAAATACATTTTCCCATTCATGACCAGCCTCATGGGCTAGTGGTCAGCGTTTTTGACTACAGTTCATGAGGTCCCAGGTTTAATTCCCGGTCAAACCATGGGAATTTTTCCTCAAAGGAAATTAATCCTGTGGTTGCCGATGGTCTGGAATTTAGGTTAAGAATTCTCCTGGTGCTTCATTATCATTTATCACCCATCATATCATCGGGGTAATGTAACTCCGCCTTCTAGGTGCCCCATTTCAGAAGTGGGTTGCAATTAAGCCAGTGCCAGGAGAGAATACCAGAAATGTAAAAAAAAAAAAAAAACCTGGGGCATTGGAAAAAAAAAAAAAAAAAAATCTCCATTCATGGTTAAATATGGAAAATATTTGATATGATTAAATATATGATTCAAAGAAAGGAAAACAATTAAAGAAAATTACATATCCTGAAATATATAACAAATTTCAAAATATTTTCAAGAAATTCAATATTACATTGACACCGATAAATTAATTTAGCCTTGGTAATCTATTAATAACCAATAAAAAATTGAACACCCCAGATAGTAAAAAATCTGGAATTTATCAAAATAGTTGTAAAGACTGCAATAAAGTATACATAGGAAAAACAAAAAGGAATTTGGACACTCACACAAAGGAAAACTTTAGAAATATTAAAAATGGTGAAATTAAAAAACCAGCTATTGCAACACACAGAGTTTGTTGGAGAGTCATAAAAACTGAAAAAGGCCAAACTTCAAAAACCTTTAGAATTTACAGTTTGGGAGAAGATATATATATTTAGAAGAACAAATTTAGATCCATGAATTTCAAAATTTCCGGTGAACAGGACCTGATCTTAAAGTTCATAAAATCAACACCATATGGCAATGTTATAGATGGAGATTCTAACGATAATCCAGTAGTTATAATATCGGTTGAAAATGGGAGGAATGTTTCTCTTGAAAACTTCAGTTCCCGTGTTTAAGAAAGCATAAACTATGAGGTAAGATAAGAAATGACTCATTCATTCATTGAACATTTCACCATGTTCATAATTTAAGATTAATTAACTTTTAACATATTGTTTCACCAAATATAACATACTGTGTCCTGAACCAATTGGAGGCCTAGGTGGCTCAGATGGAAGAGCATTGACATAGAAAGTCAAAGGTCCTGGGTTCAAACCCCAGTCTAGGCATATATTTTTCTTTTCAAATATATTTTGTCCATCATTAAGGTGTTTAAAAACGAATAATATTAACATTGAAAGAGGCACTACTGGCTTTATAAGTAATGTTTAAATTCCCAATAAAAAGTCTTAACAAAGAAGCCGCCATTTGCAAAAATCGTAGCAACGGCTCGTAGCATTTGGGGTTAGGGAATTAACTATGTGTAAGAGAAAAATACGTGTTTAGATTGGAGGCCTAGGTGGCTCAGATGGAAGAGCATTGACATAGAAAGTCAAAGGTCCTGGGTTCAAACCCTAGTCTAGGCGTATATTTTTCTTTTCAAATATAAGTTTAATGTTATTAATATTTAATTTTGGGAAGTTATATTTTGAGGTTATTTTAATTATATTATTTTTGGTCTGAACATCTTATCTCAATATTAATGTTGATTTGTTCTTGAACAAGTTTCAAAACAATTCTGTTTTATCGTCAGCTTTTCCAGACTGGTTTTATAAATGTTGCATTATGTTGCACAACCTGGATGTCGATGTCAGCTCCATCCTGTGGTTGGCAAAGAACCTCCAAACAAGGTCACGCTTCATCGGTATATCAAAATTCATAACTCTGTTTTTGTTCTTCTGAATATAAATTTTTTCCCAAATAGTCAGCTCTTTTGTATTTTCTAACTGTTTTAATAATTTAGTGTGTGAATTTATATTATGTTTTTCAGACCAAACATGAGCAGCAACTGCAGATTTTTCAATTTCTCCATTTTTAATATTTCTTATGTGTTCTTTGGTTCTAATTTTTAGGTTTCTTTTTGTTTTTCCTATATATATCTTTTCACAACCCATGCATTCAATTTGATATATTCCTGACTTTTTATTTTTATCAGTTTTTTTCATTTTTGTTGGTTTTTATTAGTTTATTTAAACTGTAGTTATTTTTTGGTGCAATTTTAATATTAAACTTCTCAAATATATTTAATACACAAGTGATCTTCTTGGTGATATAATATTAAAATATATATGTAGTCAATATGCCCATTTCACCAATTAATGTTTTAAAATGGTCAACAAGTTTCTACAGCCAAGCTGTCATTCTCAAGACCAGATATTGACTGAAGACAGAATTGATAATTATCAATTCTGTCTTCAGTCAATATCTGGTCTTGAGAATGACAGCTTGGCTGTAGAAACTTGTTGACCATTTTAAAACATTAATTGGTGAAATGGGCATATTGACTACATATATATTTTAATTCTCAAATATATTTTGGAATTTATTATGTACCCAAGGGTGATATGTGAATTTCCTATATTTTTTCATATGTGGTTCTTCTTTTACAAGGGTACTTCTGTTTATCATTTTTTGTTTTTTATACTTTTCTATCATTTTATGTACCATTTTTTCGTCAAACCCGTAGACTATTTGGGAAAAAAATTATATTCAGAAGAACAAAAACAGAGTTATGAATTTTCATATACTGATGGAGCATGAACTTGTTTGGAGTTTCTTTGGCCAACCACATCCAAGTTGTGCAACATAAATAAAACCAGTCTGGAAAAGCTGACGATAAAACAGAATTGTTTTGAAACTTGTTCAAGAACAAATCAACATTAATATTGAGGTAAGATGTTCAGACTAAAAATAATACAATTTAATGTTATTGTTGCATCTACCGAAGTTCAATACCCTTAGCAACGTAAATAGCAATCATTCAAACTATACCCAGTTACCCACTTTAAATTTTGTCAGTGCTATATTCTTCATAGAAGCCTGTATGTTTTAGTGACCTTGTTTTGTTCCTTGTATATGTGTGGATTTCATAATTAAATATCATTGAATACATTAATTGATAGTATTTTATGTTCCCCAGTAAATGTTACAAACATTTTGGGGAGACCTGCCAGTTGATTATTAATAACTTACGGCTCCTGCATGAATATTAAATGCGTGTTTCGTTCGCTTATAATTTGCACTAAATTGTTGGTTGCATTCCTAGAATGTTGCCTGTTAAGTTGGAGACATCTTAATGTATGGAACTAGTTATTAATCGCACCTGTATTATGTCTTGTAGCCATATTAATAGTCTGTGTTAAGAATGTATTTAAAATTATATTATTTTTGGTCTGGATATCTTACCTCAATATCAATGTTGATTTGTTCTTGGACAAGTTTCAAAACAATTCTGTTTTATCGTCAGCTTTCCCAGACTGGTTTTATTTATGTTGCACCACCTGGATGTCGATGTCAGCTCCATCCTGTGGTTGGCCAAAGAACCTCCAAACAAGGTCACCCTCCATCGGAATATCAAAATTCATAACTCTGTTTCTGTTCTTCTGAATATAATTTTTTTTCCAAATAGTCAGCTCTTTTGTATTTTCTAACTGTTTTAATAATTTAGTGTGTGAATTTATATTATGTTTTTCAGACCAAACATGAGCAGCAACTGCAGATTTTTCAATTTCTCCATTTTTAATATTTCTTATGTGTTCTTTGGTTCTAATTTTTAGGTTTCTTTTTGTTTTCCCTATATATATCTTTTCACAACCCATGCATTCAATTTGATATATTCCTGATTTTTTAATTTCATCAGTTTTTTCATTTTTGTTGGTTTTTATTAGTTTATTTAAACTGTAGTTTTTCTTTGGTGTATTTAAAATCTTACATTCTTTATGAACTGAAGAGTGATTCTCATTTACCAGTGCCATTTTATTGTATTTATTGTGATTTAACACAATTAATGCATTTGCATTCTTCTTTTCTTACTGTGCATTCTCTAATGTGATGATTACCTTGTGCAGAGTGGGCATGTTTGATCACCTCTACACTCTTGAGCACGATGGTTATACTTACTGCACTTAAAACGTCTGTTTAATGCAATCATCTAAGTTGTACATGTTCCAACCTAATTTGATCTCTCTGCCCAGTATTGTCTTCCTTATTACTGACTTTATTTCTATGACCAAGTTTATGTTACCTCTTCTATCTTTAAAGATAAATTTTGGCTGAAAGTCGTCTTCCTTTATATTCAATTCTGTGCTTTGTTCACATATTGCTTACTTCATTTGATCCATATCCATTTCCTATAGAACATTATATATTATCATTTTAGGGTTTCTCAATTTCATTTCATTAGCATCTATTTCTGCACCACATTTTTCATTGATGCTGGAGCATATCTTTTTCTGCATCAGATTTGGTGTTAAGACTCCATTAATATATTCCCATTTGTAAGGGATTTAAAGGTGTATACTCCAGCCTTAATCTCAGTTGGTTAACTTTTTGTTTAATTAGAGTTTTCATATTATCTGTGCTGTCATTCTTCTCACTTTACAATTATTTTGAAAGTTCTTATTTGCTTATGCTTTTGGGGTATGTTCAACACAATTTCGGAACACTTTATTTTTCCCTCTGAAGATGTCTTCGCAGTAGCGTTGTTTTGTCCTTCTGCTAATTTTTTGTTTAAATCAGCAATTTTCTTTTCTTTTACTAGAGTCTCCTTTGCCATAGAATTGAAAATCTCCCTTAGCTTAGTCACAGTATTTAGTATTTTCTGTTTTAGGTCTTTTATTATCTTTCCAAATATATTTGAGAAGTTTAATATTAAATTAGCACCAAAAAATAACTACAGTTTAAATAAACTAATGAAAATCAACAAAAATGAAAAAACTGATAAAAATAAAAAGTCAGGAATATATCAAATTGAATGCATGGGTTGTGAAAAGAAAAACAAAAAGAAAGCTAAAAATTAGAACCAAAGAACACATAAGAAATATTAAAAATGGAGAAATTGAAAAATCTGCAGTTGCTGCTCATGTTTGGTCTGAAAAACATAATATAAATTCAGACACTAAATAATTAAAACAGTTAGAAAATACAAAAGAGCTGACTATTTGGGAAAAAATTTATATTCAGAAGAACAGAAACAGAGTTATGAATTTTGATATTCCGATGGAGCGTGACCTTGTTTGGAGGTTCTTTGGCCAACCACAGGATGGAGCTGACATCGACATCCAGGTTGTGCAACATAAATAAAACCAGTCTGGGAAAGCTGACGATAAAACAGAATTGTTTTGAAACATGTCCAAGAACAAATCAACATTAATATTGAGGTAAGATCTCCAGACTAAAAATAATATAACCTATAACGTTGGTTATAAATTTCTCCACTAGGGTGCATTCTTACAACATTGCGATATTTTGGCAATAAATAATATCGAACAAAAGAAGCAAATGAAACGTACCGATCATTTCTCATTTATTTTCAAACATCGCCATTTACATTAAATATATAAATACGAGGGTCATACTGAAAGTCATCAGCAACCCATTGTTAAAATTCAAATTTCAACAATGTAACAAAAACAACTGCAGGATCGTAATCTACAGACTTTATACCACAACATTACCGTTTTGTGGCGTCATAGCTTCTATCATGTGACCACACGCAGTATTTCCAAAATGACAGACATCAATGTTTCGTTTCGACAGCGCGCTGTCATTGAATTCCTTGTTAAAGAGGAACAATCTGCTGTTGATATTCAACAAAGACTTCAATGTGCTTACGGAGATGCCTGTATGGGTGCCAGCAGTGTTAGGAGATGGGTGAAACATTTTAAAGATGGGAACACGAGTATCAAAGATGAGCCTCGTAGCGGTCACCCACGCTCTGCCTCCACGGATTGCAACAAGGAAAGAGTTGATGCGCTCATTAGAGACGACAGGCGTATCACAGTGAATGAAATCGCTACAAAACTTGCAGTAGGTCACAGTGCAGTGCAAGAAATGATTCACAGCTTAGGTTACCGAAAAGTTAGTGCCCGTTGGGTTCCACGTTTATTGAGTGAAGACCACAAACTTCAGAGAACCATCACCCATAACCTTCTTCAGAGATTTCGAAATGAAGGTGATGATTTTTTGACGAGTATTATGACGAAAGCTGGTTTCATCGCTACGAGCCTGAAACAAAAACGCCAGAGTATGGAATGGCACCACTTGAATTCGCCATCAAAGAAAAAAGCGAAGACAGTGCAATCTGTTGGGAAAGTTATGGGCAGCGTCTTCTGGGGATGCGCAAGGTTGCATTCTGGTTGAATTTCTTGAACCTGGACAAACCATAAATGCTGCCCGCTATATCCAGACACTTGTGAAGCTCCGTCGTGCATTGCACGACAAACGCCCTGGAAGGAAGATCATTCTGCAACACGATAACGCGCGTCCTCACACTGCTCGTGGCACTGTGGAGAAGATCAGGACATTTGGGTGGGAAACTCTTCCACATCCTCCCTATAGTCCCGATTTGGCACCCTCCGACTACCATCTTTTCGGTTCTGTGAAGGAGCAGATGAGAGGCCAATGCTACGAGACGCTGGAGGATATTCGGAAAGCAGTGCATCAGTGTCTTCGAGCAGGTGGAACGGACTTCTATCATAAGGGAATTTTTAAGCTTGTAGAACGCTGGACAAAATGTGTGCAAAGTAATGGAGACTATGTTGAAAAGTAGCACAAAGGTCTGTAGAATAACATGGTGTACTTGGTTTGTCTAAAATAAATATTATGATTGTTTAAAAAAATGTTGCTCATTACTTTCAATATGACCCTCGTATTTAAAAATAACTATAGTTAAATAATGACTTGTGAGTATACAGCTTAAATTTATTCGTTAAACAGTCCTAACAAATGCCACTGTTGATTTCCAAATTATCAATAAATTCATGACTCACGAAGTGGCATTACTTATGACTATTTAACTCATGCCCCAAATGGGAGTCAATGACCAATCACGTTACAATGATTTTTGATTTACAACCAATCACAGTTGTGTTTCACCTCGCTCTTTATCAGCTCCTGCTTTTGTGATAAAGAAAGCTCCTCCTTTTTAATGTTCTGAACAGGTCAAAGCATTATTTTCCCCAACAAATACATTGAATATAGCAAATAATGAAAAGATCCCTTGATTTTACTGAGTTGTTTACTTAAAAAATAAATGAATAACCGTAATGTTGATTATGATATATAGTTTGATGTGTTTCATTATTTCTCCACTTGGGTGCACTCTTACAATATTGCAATCTTATTTGGCAATAAATAATATGATCAAGGTGCAGTGAATGAACATAACCTCACATTTCTGATTTGTTTTCAAACATCGCCGTTTACATTAAATATATAAATATTTTAAAATAACTATAGTTAAACAATGATTTGTGAGTAAACAGCTTAATTTTATTCGTTAAATAGTCCTAACAAATGCCACTCTTGATTTCCAAATTCTCTAGATAAATTCACTCCTCACTTCCTGAGTTGTGAATTTATCGATAATTTGGAAATCACTCGTGGCATTACTTATGATAAAAGGAGCCACATGTAAGAAGTTCTTCCCATCAGTCAGAGACAGATTAAAACTTAAATGCGAAATAACTCCAGAATTTTCTGAAATGGTAACTGGTCATGGATAAAATAAATCACATCTTCATTGTATTGGAATATTAAACAATGCAACCTGTCCATGTAGAAAAGCAATTCAAAACGTAGAACATCTCCTTTACAAATGTGAATTGCAGCAGCATTATAGAAATAAGTTGAAAGAAGAAATCCGCAAAGAAGGAGGAACATGGCCTGTGACGGAGAAAGACCTAATACACAAATATTTAAGACATTTCAATAAATATATAAAAACAATAGTGTACAAAAATGAGTGATTAACAAGTAATGAAGATAAAAAAACATTCAAAGTTAAAACATTGTTTATTTTTTATTTCACTCACCTCATACTTCATAACTCCTAGCAAGCATACCCAGGGTTTCATCACATCCTTTGTGACATTCTCAATGCTGTGTCATGTTGTGTCACAAAGGATGTGATGAAACCCTGGGTATGCTTGCTAGGAGTTGTGAAGTATGAGGTGAGTGAAATAAAAAATAAACAATATTAAAAAACCTCATAGTGTTATTTTCTAACTACATAACTTAATCAAACATGTCAAAAAAAGTACCAAATATGTGATGCTATGTAATGTTATGTTATCTGATTTAATGATTTATGTTATGCATGTAATGTTACTACGGTAATGGGGCATGCTGAAAAAAAAAAAAGTATTTTATGTATTGAACCTCCCAGTATTGATTTATTAAGGAATAAAGTGATCCCACTACAGGCTTGGGAGACCCTTGGGGTAGTGGGAGGTCGAGGTTTCCATCTTTTTAGACAATCAGCACAAGATGTCTGCCAGGTTATTGGCCCTGCGTGATGGCCGCCTTTGTCCCCAATATGCATTTGGTACTCATTTCCGTTAGAGGGGCTATGATGTGTACCCTTAAGATGGCAATCCCATCGTACATTTCACTCTGCGGAATGCCAGTAACGTACACAGAGAAAATACTTATAACTAAAAGTCTCAAAGATAATGGAAACAGGACTGTCCCAACATTGGCAACCTTGGCTAGAAACAGATCGGTAGAGTATTGGCCAGGAAAGCCAAAGGTCCTGGGTTCGAGTCCAAGTCCGAGCGTATAATTTTTCTGTTCAAATATGATTTATCCATCATTGAGATGTATGAAATAAATAATAAAAACATTAAAAGAAGACGCACTGGCATTATAATGTAATATAAAAATTCCCAAATAGATGTCTTCTTAATAAAGAAGCCGCCATTTGCAAAGATAGAAACAAAGCTTTCATAGCATTTGGTGCGCGAGAATTAACAATGTATATAAGAGAAAAATTTGCATTTACATCGGAACTTGCTCAGGTAGCTCAGTCGGTAGAATATTGGCCCGGAAAGCCAAAGGTTCGAGCCCCTGTCTGAGCATATAATTTTTCTCTTCAAGTATGATTTATCTATCATTGAGATGTATGAAATGAATAATAAAAACGTCAAGAGGTGAGGTGTTAAATCAAACTCTATTTATTAATTTATCTCCAGCAATTTATAAATGCAGTTGGACAAAATGTTTTTATGATCTCACTACATAAAGTTCCGTGTTTTCACAATACTGATTTGCCTTCATCATCAGTCACACTCCATCTGTTGAAATTTTGCCATTACCATCATCTTCTGAACTGCCATCTGGAACCGATTTTTAGAACTTGGAGATCAAATTTTGCTTGACAGGAACTTCAAAATTCATGAATCTATACTTGTTCTTCTAAATGTATATCTTTTCCCAAACTGATTCCAAAGGCTTCTCTAAATGTTTCCAATTATGCGATTCTCTAGCAAACTATGAGCTACAATTGTCGATTTTCAATTTCATTTTTTTTTAACATTTCTAGAGTGTTCCTTTGTACAAGTACCTAATTTCCTGGCAAGCAAAATTTAATCTCCAAGCTCATAAAATCGGCACCAGATGGCAGTTCGGAAGATGGTGGTAATGGCAAAATTTCAACAGTTGACATTTGACTGATGATGAAGGCAAAGGCCTTTGAAACCAATATTGTGAAAACACGGAACTTTATGAGATGAGATGTAAAAACATTTTTAAAAACTGAATTTATAAATTTTAAATTACCTCACAGTAAGGTAGAATATACCTCATAGTGAGAATTCCTAAAATAAGTAGTTACCTCACAGTGTTACTTCCCACTGTAATTCTGATTAAAATCTTCAGTATAACATTAGACAATAACAATACTTACTTAGTATCTTCTCCTGGCATCACCATTTCTTTTTCAGGTATAATAACTTGTGTAGCTACATCCCATGTTCTTGAAAACATCTGCAGTTGAATATATGATGTGAAAGGTTTTTGTCGGCCACCTTCTTCCTTACTCAGAATATACACCTACAAAAATATACAGACACCATAAGACATCATCATTAGAAATCATAAGGAAAGATATTAACTAAAGATATGTGTGTGTTTTTGATGTTTTTAGTTTAAATTTATCACTTCTCACTGAATGAGAAATTTTTCTCTTTAAATATAATTTGTCATTCAGTAAAAAGTGATAAATTTAAAATAAAAAGATAAAAAATAAAGTAGTATTACAGTGAAAAGAAGCTGCCAGATGGCATGTGGAACAAAGGTTCATTGCCTTTGGCATGGGGATTGTATAAGAGAGAGAACAATTTCTGTTTATATTGAGATACCCATATAGTCCAGTGGCAGAGTGCTGGTATATAAAATCAGAGATCTTGGATTCAAAACCCAGTCTTAGGCATATATTTTTCTTTAATTACGAGTCTTTTTTGACTCACCTCATATTTCTTGACTTCCATGCAAACCCAGGGTTCTGTCACTGCATTTGTGACATTCTCAATGCAGTGACAAAACTCTGGGTTTGCATGGAAGTCAAGAAATATGAGGTGAGTCAAAAAACAAGTTAAAATTAATTAAAACAAACCTCATAGTGTTATTCCCTACTACATAATATAGTATATTTTTCTCTTCAAATATAATATGTGTGTGTTTTTATATATACACACACACAAACTGTATTTACTCGGATATAAGACTATTTTTTTTAAAATGTGAAACCCAAAAGTCATGAACCATCTTATATATGGCAACTAGGAAATAAGCCCTGTAAAGGTTAATGTTCCAACACTGCATAGTTATATTGTTTATTTTTTATTTCACTCACCTCATACTTCATAACTCCTCGCAAACCCAGGGTCGGACGTCAGTTGTGAACGTGACACAGCATTGAGAATGTCACAAAAGATGTGACGAAACCCTGGGTTTGCGAGGAGTTATGAAGTATGAGGTGAGTGAAATAAAAAATAAACAATATTAAAAAATATTTATATTTGAAGAGAAAAATTTTCGCCTAGACCGGGACTCGAACCCGGGACGCATTTGGCGCGAGCGAATTACAACGTACATAAGAGAAAAACTTGCGCCTAGATCGTAACTCGCCTCGGTAGCTCAGTTGGTAGAGCACTTGGCCCGGAAAGCCAAGGGTCCCAGGTTCGAGTCCCGGTCTAGGCGAAAATTTTTCTCTTCAAATATAATTTATCCTTCTATGAGAAGTGTTAAATTAATAATAAAAATCGTCAATAGAAGCCCTACTGGCTATAAAGTAGTGTTAAATTCCCAATAAATGTCTTCTTAACTAAGAAGCCGCCATTTGCAAAGATAGAAGCTATGGTTTCAAGCATTTGGCACGAGGGAATTACAATGTACATAAGAGAAAAATTTGCGTCTAGATCGTAACTCGCCTCGGTAGCTCAGTTGGTAGAGCACTTGGCCCGGAAAGCCAAGGGTCCCGGGTTCGAGTCCCGGGCTAGGCGAAAATTTTTCTCTTCAAATATAATTTATCCTTCTATGAGAAGTGTTAAATTAATAATAAAAATCGTCAATAGAAGCCCTACTGGCTATAAAGTAGTGTTAAATTCCCAATAAATGTCTTCTTAACTAAGAAGCCGCCATTTGCAAAGATAGAAGCTATGGTTTCAAGCATTTGGCGCGAGCGAATTACAACGTACATAAGAGAAAAACTTGCGCCTAGATCGTAACTCGCCTCGGTAGCTCAGTTGGTAGAGCACTTGGCCCGGAAAGCCAAGGGTCCCAGGTTCGAGTCCCGGTCTAGGCGAAAATTTTTCTCTTCAAATATAATTTATCCTTCTATGAGAAGTGTTAAATTAATAATAAAAATCGTCAATAGAAGCCCTACTGGCTATAAAGTAGTGTTAAATTCCCAATAAATGTCTTCTTAACTAAGAAGCCGCCATTTGCAAAGATAGAAGCTATGGTTTCAAGCATTTGGCACGAGGGAATTACAATGTACATAAGAGAAAAATTTGCGTCTAGATCGTAACTCGCCTCGGTAGCTCAGTTGGTAGAGCACTTGGCCCGGAAAGCCAAGGGTCCTGGGTTCGAGTCCCGGGCTAGGCGAAAATTTTTCTCTTCAAATATAATTTATCCTTCTATGAGAAGTGTTAAATTAATAATAAAAATCGCCAATAGAAGCCCTACTGGCTATAAAGTAGTGTTAAATTCCCAATAAATGTCTTCTTAACTAAGAAGCCGCCATTTGCAAAGATAGAAGCTATGGTTTCAAGCATTTGGCGCGAGGGAATTACAACGTACATAAGAGAAAAATTTGCGTCTAGATCGTAACTCGCCTAGGTAGCTCAGTTGGTAGAGCACTTGGCCCGGAAAGCCAAGGGTCCCGGGTTCGAGTCCCGGTCTAGGCGAAAATTTTTCTCTTTAATATAATTTATCCTTCTATGAGAAGTGTTAAATTAATAATAAAAATCGTCAATATTAAAAAACCTCATAGTGTTATTTCCTATCTACATAGTTGCCAAGAATAATCTTTTTATATTGCATTGTATGCAGTGCCTGTTCAGAAATGGTCCCGGATAAGATGTAACAATAATGAAATAATAGAGATATGTGTTATCCTAAATTCCTATATGTTTTTATCATTTGTTGAACTAATTCTTTCTAATTGTTAACTATTCCCAGAAAGTATTCTGTTGCATCCTTGAAATAAGGTCATGTTTTTTTTGGAGTAAATCTGAGTTGTTCTGAAATTACATTTGAAGAGAAAAATTATACGCTCAGACCGGGACTTAAACCCGGGACCCTTGGTTCTCTAGAACAAGTGCTCTACCATCTGAGCTACCTAAGCAAGTACCGATCTAAACGCAAATTTTTCTCTATATACATTGTAATTTCCGCCCACCAAATGCTATGAAGCCTTTGCTTCTATCTTTGCAAATGGTGGCTCCTTTATCAAGAAGACATATATGGGAATTATACATTAAATGCCAGTACGGCTTTTTTTTTCTCGATGTTTTTATTATTAATTTCATACATCTCAATGATATAATTTTTGTCTTCAAATGTGATTTATCCATCATTGAGATGTATGAGTCCACCGCTGTGGTCTCGAGGTAGCGTGCTGCCTTGTCACACAGCGGGCCCGGGTTCGATCCCCAGTCGGGGCAGTTTTTTCTGGGTGAGGTTTTTCCTCACCTGTAAGACAAATGTCAGGAAAACTTTAAGGCCCAAACGGTCCCCGTAATTATATGGCCATCATCATCATCATCCTTATCATTATCATCACCACCATCCTTCACCGGTGTGGAAAGCAACGGGAAGCTACCAATCCTACAATTCCCTAGTGAAGCTGCAAGTATAGCATCAAAATGCTATGATTGCAGTGAAGGACCTGCCTTCAGGCAGAATTACTATGGATGGATGGAGATGTATGAAATTAATAATAAAAACATCTTCTGAAATTATTTAATATGGAGATCTACAAACATGCACTCATTTATTATTCCTATAGAAAGACGAGGAATTTTTTAAAGGCACATAAACCTAGTCCAGATAAATTTATGGCCTTTACAAATTGTTTCATAAGACAGTTTGATGTGTAGAAGTGGCAGCAGAGCTGGCAACCAATTTTTCATTCACTACATTCTTCCTCTCATGTTTCACTTATTTTGAGGCTGAAACTTTACAATGAAAATTTCTATCATAAATATCTCACGGAAAATATCAATATTTGATGTATTCTTGTTGCATATCCAATATCAAGACAAACATTTTCAAAAGTTAAATAATACAACTTTTCATCAATAAAAGTCAACACGAATCTTGGCTATTGTTACCTTATATATCTATGTTCTTTAACACAGGACCACGGTATTGAGAGCCATCACTCCCATCATCAACTGCTGTCATGACTTTTAGTCAATTGGGTCAAAAGCCTATGTTCCCATTGTGGAGGAATATTTCCTTCAGAACGTATTTTGAGGCATTTTAACAAAATCTTCTTTCCTGTGGCTCGTGTTTAAAACATTCATTATGCCATGAAAATCATTGCAGAATGTCATCACACCGTTATTTGCAAAATTGGGAAGACAATTGAATTTCCTTTGTCTAAACTTAGTAATTTTCATGTCTGATTGCAGTAATTACATTCTTGCAACCTTGATCCTAACAATTCTGGTTTTTTTTTAAATTATGTAGGTAGGAAATAACACTATGAGGTTTATTTTGATTAAATTTGAGTTGTATTTTGACTCACCTCATATTTCTTGATTTTTAAATAATCAAAAAATATGAGGTGAGTTAAATACAACTCAAATTTAATTCTGGCTTTCGTGTACTTATCCCTATAATACAATATATACTTGTGTCATGAAAGGTGGAGTCGAATAACTTATATTTAATATCCATAGCCTGAAATAAGCCATTGAAAACTCAATCCTCAAAACTGGGAATATGAGAATGCAGGCTTTCACGGCCGGTAATCACAATGTTAAAAGATTCCAGGCTATGTGGCCATGGTCTATAACTGGTGTTTCTTCCAGACGTTTCTCCCTCAACTGCAGAGGACATCTTCAGTGGCGAGTGCTTCTAGGTGATGTTACCTTGTAAGACTTTTAACATTATGGGAATATGAGAACCTGATATTGTGATACTTGCCTGAGCCTCAACATGGTCTTGAGCTTTGATTGAGCCTGGTTTACACATCACCATCCCTCGCCTAACATCATCTCGCTTCACACCTCGTACTAATGCACCCAGCTGATCACCGGCTTGGGCTTCTTCTAAGATCTGATGAAACATTTCCACTCCTGCATGCAAGTGAAGAATAGTGAACTCACTCCACATATAACAATTTATACGTTAGCCAAAAAGAACAGAAATTAATACAAAAACAAACTTCTGAGATAAATGTATAAAAAGAGTTATTAAAAGCAAAATTAATTCAACTCAGTTCTACCACAAAACAACAACAAACTTAAAGATATTTACATTTAAAATTAATTTTACATCTTCCTGATAAAACTGCTGTGAGATATTTAAACTTTTATTTTCTTTATTGTCTTAGTAAATACCTTCACCAAATAGAATTAGAGTTCTCCTAAACACATGTTATACCAAACAGTAAACGGTATGGTAATCTGACAAATTAGAGGTATGGGGAAGGAAGATAACTTCACTGTTAAAAGCTGTTGACAAAACATGCATGCATGCGCACGCACGCACACACACACTCTCTCTCTCTCTACATATAAACCAACAAAAATTGTTAAGACTGTTTTTGGCATGTGGTATGATCATAATGGATGAGTTAAAATTTAAAGCTCATATGCAGAGCAATTCAGTTAAAATTCTTAGGCGAGTCAACCTAACTAGTATTTTAATAGCTTTCTCAGTTGTAGATAAAAGGTAAACTAACACTAACAGACCATAAAGGATCCTTGGACAGGGAGGGAGTAATTCACAACTCTTAACAATGGAACTAAAGGAGGAAGGATGTCCAGCCCTATGCTAAGGTCGATTTATGCTGAGGAAAGGTTCCTGTTAGTTATTTTTCAAGAAGATGAATAGGCCCGAGAACCTGTCTGGTCACTAATGACTGAAGAATAATTTACACATTTTTGCTGCCCTGTATTGAACCTATGCCATCCAGCTTGTAATCAGAAAGAGCTTTCATTCATAAATTAATGAGATGTAAAAATGACTCATTAATTTACGAATTAAGAACTTCATACTGTTATTTCCCATACTTAACTATGAAGAGCTTTCATGCCTGATCTACCAGCCCAAAAATTTTCCTCAGTTCTCAATCCAATGGAATTAGTATTCATTAGTATTCTCACATTCTTTTTCATTTAATGTAGAGGAAGGTACCAAATGAGGTAAATTTGGATCAATTGGGTAGTGTTAGATGGGAAACCACGAGGTTACTAAAGACTAAAAAGAGGGAATATCTGAGAGAGAAGATTAATGATCTTGAAATGAATGCCAAAAATAGGAACATTAGAGAATTATATCAGGGGATTAGGATAGAGAAGAAAGGGTTTCAGGCTAGAACAAACATAATTCAAAATGAAAATGGGGATATGATTGCAGATTCCAGGAGTATATTAAATATATGGAAAAGTTACTTTAATCAATTATTAAATGTACATACCAAACAGGATATTGAAGAGGATAATTTACAGACAGCAGAAATGCTAATCATAGAACCAAGTGCATTAAAGGTTGAAATGATGGTAGAAAAATTGAAGCTGTATAAAGCATCAGGTTCAGATGAGATCCCAGCAGAACTGATAAAATCAGAGGGAGAAAAACTGATGGACAAGATATGCCAGTTGCTTAATATGATTTGGGATAAAGCTCTTCCAGATGAATGGAAAGAATCGATTATCGTACCAATTTATAAGAAAGGAGATAAAACTAATTGCAACAACTATAGGGACATCTCATTACTTTCAACTTCGTACAAAATTCTAACAAATATATTAGTAAGCAGACTTACTCCCTATATTGATGACATTCTAGGAGAAACAGGTCTACAATAGATCTGATTTTTATCTTAAGACAGATTTTAGAAAAGAAATGGGAATATAATGGTATTGTACATCCAACTATACGTAGACTTCAAAAAGGCATACAATTCAATTAAGAGGGAGAAGTTATATGTATCCTGCTGGAGTTCAGAATTCCTAAAAAGTTAGTTAGACTTATATGAATGTGTCTAAATGGCACAAAGAGTAGGGTGCATGTAGGCAAACAGTTTTCGGATACTTTTGAAATCCAGAATGGGTTGAAGCAAGGAGATGTACTATCTCCTCTACTATTTAATTTTGTACTAGAGCATGCCATCAAATCTTTAGAGGCTGAAGAAGGCCAACAACTCAACGGTATTAATAAGCTGTTGGTTTATGCTGATGATGTAGTACTATTGGCCGATAGCGAGGAGATACTAAAGGCCAACATGCACACACTATTGAGTAACACTAAGAAATTGGGGCTGGAAGTAAATATCAATAAAACTGAATATACGGTCACACATAAAAATACATTATATAATGGAAATGGACAGTTAATGACAAATGAAGGAAATTTTGAGGGAGTGGCTGAATTCAAATACCTAGGAACAATAATCACAAACAGGAATGAGATGCACAAGGAAATTAAACATAGGCTCAATTCTGGGAATGCGTGTTATTATGCATTACAGAGACTCTTGACTTCCCAACTCTTTTCAAAAAACGTTAAACTCAACTTTTATAAGATTCATGATGTGTTCCGTTGAGGTTTATTCAAAATTAATATAAAATTATAGAATATTCACCTGAAAGGTCCGTCTCCTCAACTTAATTATCATTTAACTGTAGCGCTTTCGGGACTTGTCCCATCATCGGCAGGATTCAAAACTTTTGAATCCTGCCGATGATGGGACAAGTCCCGAAAGCGCTACAGTTAAATGATAATTAAGTTGAGGAGACGGACCTTTCAGGTGAATATTCTATAATTTTATATTAAACGTTAAACTGAAAATAAATAAAACTATTATTCTACCAGTTATATTATAGGGATGTTCTTAGGAAAGTTTTTGGACCAAAGAGAGATGGACAGGTGAATGGAGAAGACTGCATAACAGCGAATTACATGGTCTTTATAGGAAGCCAGATATAATGAGAACAGTTAAGTCTCGTAGACTATGATGGGCAGGACATGTGGCACGAATGGAGAATGAAAGATGTGCATGGAAGCTTCTTGTAGGAAAACCAGAGGGGAAAACGCACACTTGGTAAACCAAGAATGAAGTGGGAGAATAACATTAACTATGATTTGAGGGGAGTGGATTATACAGGGGATGATTGGAAAACATTGGCTAAGGATAGCGATGTGTGGAGAGCTTATGTCTGCATGGCCATGAACCTACGCGTTCGATAGTGCCAGTGAGTTAAGTTAGTTAAAGGGAGGTAAAATGTTTCTTGCTTCATTTTATGAACAATTTGTAGAGATCCGTGAAAGTGGTTTCACGAATAGAACAATCCGGAATTCGCTGAAAATGTTTAATTTTGGTGTTATTTCATATTATCGTATAATTCTGCATTTCATAAATGCTTTTTTTGAGGTTTGTGGGAAGTGGAATTAATAAATGGTACAAGAAAATGAAACTTAGAGCATTTTGCATTATCACGACTAGCAAATTTCACGGATCTCTAATAATTTATTATAGATATTAACTAACCTGTAACTGTACTCTTAATGGTTTTGTTATGGCCAATAAATTCACAGTCAGATCCTTTTTTAAGTTTGCCTCTTTCTAATCTGCCTGTTACAACAGTGCCTCGCCCTGTGAAAAGAAAATAAATCTCATGCAACAAACCAGAACTTCAAAATTAAATTAAACAATAAAACAAACATTAAGTGTAATATGAGGTGTAATTTAATAATAATAATAATAATAATATTTGAACATAAATGTTAACCACAGAAGAGGATGTTCTTACAGCCAGTATAGGAGTGACATGTCTAGGTCCCCAACCATTAGAGCTTGTTTTCTCAACATCGAGTTATTGACAAATATTTTATTGCACATTCTTATATTAAATGGATCAAGTTTGTCTGCAAATCCTGCCACAAATATTGCAGGAAGAGAAGCTGCTGCAACTCACTCACATAGTGTTGTTGCAGATGGAGGAAGGAAACAAACACTTAGAAGCAACTAATTGGATTTTGAGAAGTTTTACAAGGGAGAAATAACTTACTACAGAATTGAAATTTTCAAGGAAAGCCATTAATCTCAATTAGGGTCTGCATTATATATCAGTATGTCAGGTGTGGTTGGTCGGCAACCTTGTCATTCACACACCTCTATATAAGGGGCTTCATCTCATCCCTCGACCCGACCTTGAATTGGACACGAGTTGAGGATATTATATATTATTATTATTATTATATATCAATGGAAGGTAGCCATGTCATAGATCTCAATTTCCATCTCTTTATGCTTCGTTTACAACAAAACTCACTAGCCACACTACAGTCTGGCTATAAATAAAGGGAAAGGCCTCAAGAGGCCCTTGGGGTGGTAGGAGTTAAGGCTTCTACTTTTTCTGGACAATCGGCACTTGATGTCAGCCATGTGTGACAGCTACCTTTACCTCCAGTACAGGCATCTGGAACTCATTTCCATTAGAGGTTGAGTCAACCCCAGGGACACAGCACCACCAGAAGGTTTGAGTCAATTTAAAAATCCTGACCCCCATCAGGACTCGAACCCTCGACCTTCCAGCTTGTAGCGCAGTGCCTTAACCACTATCCTATGGTGTGCCCCCTGACTACAAATACCGATACAAAGTTTTAAAGGAAAACTTAAGATTCGTTTTAGGTTTGAAGTTTGAGCCTGAATATACCACCCTTCATGTTATATTCGATTATTTATCATCACAGCATACCATAAACTCGTTGATTTTGACAGACAACAAAAGTCAGAGATAGGCTAGGCCAATCTTTTAAAAATGAGATTGCCTATTGTAACCTAAAATTTTGTTTTTTAGCTGGACAGAAATTCACAATATAGAAATGTAGCTTTAAGAAAATGTATTGTTTCTATTTTTTTAGTAAAATTATATAGCCAAGGGTTAGTATTAATGGATGTGAGCCTTGAGTGATTTAAAGGAGTTAGCTTGAAGGGATAATTATGTGTACATCTCTCCAAAGACATATTTATGGCTATCATTTAATGGACATAAGGTTTCAAAACCAGAGAGCTGAGACTAATTATAATTGTTAAGCAAAAAGTCCACTAAGAAAGTATTATCTAGTGGTTTATTATCCTCGACCCTTAGGTAAACAAACCATAAGAAAGTAAAGTGTCTTAAAATTTTTTCCAAGAATTCTTACCAGGCCTACAATTTAGAGTGAAATATTATCATCATCATCATCATCATCATCCATGCAAGTATTAGGCCAAGTGGCCTGTTATGGTCTCACAGAAGAATTTTTCATCCAGTGCTTTTTTGGACGTCCCAGTGATCTTTTGCCTTGGGGGCAGTAGCAAAGTATGGCTTTTGGAATTCTATGAGACAGCATTCGTTGAAGATGGGCTTTCCAGTTGTTCTGGTAGTTCTGTATATGGTGAAAAATGGGTTCTACATCCAACTCTTCCATAATTTCCTCATTTCTTTTATGGTCCCACTTTGTGTAGCCTGCTATTTGGCGCATAAATCACATCTCATTTGCTGTTATTCGGCTTCACTACCATATCTTAATACTGGTCTTGAGAACCTTACAAAGACGTAATCTTGTGTTCTTCTGTACTAAAGATGGTTTCATTATACTGTTAATTATCCCCGTTGTTTTTGTAAAATTTGTGATTTTCTTTGATATATCAGTTTCATCTTGAAATGTTAAATTATAACCCAAATAATTAAATTTATTTACTCGTTCTAAAATTTCATCATCCAAAACAATTTTGCTAGGTATAGGGTATTTCCCACAAAAGGCCACCACTTTAGTTTTCTTTGTATTGATTTCCATATTGTACCTTTTTGCAATTATATTAAAATTGTGTATAGAAAACTGTAAATCTCTTTCTGTTGGAGCTATTAATACCAAATCATCTGCAAAAAGCAAAGAGTCTATTTTATGTATTCATATAGACTTTCACGGCCGGAGTTGCTATCTAACTGCACACACTATTTTACCCGTCTACAACGAGAAGCCATCGAAATAATCAAACATAAAAGAAGAATCATTAAAAGTCAACAAAGTATGGATACCGGTTCTAAAAAACGCGAAATGTAAACCTCTACAAGCACAGTCGACTAGACTATCAAACAGCAATCTCAGTAGAACAATGGAAGTCCCTACTGCTGACCAATCAGAAGACAGATATAACTTACAGTCGACTAGACCATCAAACAGCAATCTCATTGGAGCAATGGAAGTCCCTAACGCTGACCAAACAGAAGGCAGATACAACTTACGAACACATCGCGGTGAATGTATAAATAGGACAGACAGCAGACAGAATTGCCAGTCTCAAGACAACCCTTGAGGATGCCAGACGCAGTCTCTGGCGAAACGTCGGGGAACTACAAGCCTCACGATCACGGCCTACAGCCCGAAAATCCTCTTCAAGATCATCATAAGTCTATTTTATGGTTTCTATTAATTTGGATAGAACCGTGTCTCATCTGTCGCCAATCTTGGAGTATTCTATCCACGTATATGATAAAGAGCAAGGGTGAGAGGCCACATCCTTGTCTAATGCCCCTATTAATTTCGGTCCATTCTGTTTGTGTGTTACTGACTAAAACTGAAATCAAATTTGTTTTATAGATATTGTATAAATTTAAAATGTGCTGTTGTGGTAGATTGTTGTCAGCTAAAATTTCCAACAGTTTATTCCTATTGATATTGTCGAAGGCTTTTTTGAAGTCCACAAAAGCTAAATGTGTTTCTACATTGAACTCCCTGTGTTTTTCTATTAATAATTTCATGGAGATATAACCATCACAGGAGGATCGACCTTTACGAAAGCCATTCTATTCTTCTCTGAGGAGGCTGTTAAGATGTTTGTATAATTTGTTCTTAATTATATTGGCATAAATTTTGTATCCAGTATTTAGTAAGCTGATGCCTCTGCAATTTTCAGTTTTTCTTGTCTCCTTTTTTAAATATTGGTATTACAATAGATTTTGTCCAACTTACAGGAATGTCTCTCCCTTCCCATAGTTTATTTAAGAATGTTAGAAATCTGTCTAAAAACAGAGGATTTGAATTTTTAAACAGTTCAATACTGATTCCATCCTCTCCAGGAGCTTTGTTGATTCTCATTTTCGTTAATACTTCTGATAGTCCTCTGTAATCAAGTCTGTAGAGGTGTTATTGGATGATGGTAAAGTGAGAGTATTTGGAGTTTGGGTCCATAGATTTTGAAAATAATTTGACCATTGTTTGGCTGGTATGACATTAAGTTTGAGATTGTCTTTTGTTTCACAATTCAAATTTTTCAATATTTTGTATGTTTGTGTGAAATATTAAAGTTATTTATATAATAATTTTCTTTGGACAAATGAGAATTATCAGACTGACCCGTAGCCATATGTAAGTTCTAAAAATATCATAATTATTAAACAAGCATTTTATTATGAAAATACAATGGGAAATAACATTATAAGGTTGTACTTAATAAATAAGTTGAGTCTGCTGTATATTGGTTGTTTCTCAGAGCTTGTACAGCCCTGCATGTCGACTCCTACTCCCTTTCTTTGTGGTCCAAATAATTTGCATATTAAATCTCTCTCTCTCTCCCCAGGAAATTAAAAATGTATAATTCTATCCTTGTTCTTCTGGATGTAGATCTTTTCCCAAATGGCAAGTTAATTTGTATTTTCTAACTGTTTTAATAATTTGGTGTTTACATCCATTTTATGTTTTTCTGATCAAACATGAGCAGCTACTACAGATTTTTCTACTTCTCTTTTCTACATTTCTTACGTGTTCCTTAGTTCTAACGGTTAAATTTCTTTTTGTTTTCCATACGTATATCTCATCACAATCTGCACACTTTATTTGGCATATTCCTGATTTTTTGCCATCATCAATGTTTTCATTTTTGTTGATGTTTAAAATCAATGTAATTACAAAAATAATTAAAACAGTTAGAAAATATAAATGAACTTGCCATTTGGGAAAATATCTGCATACAGAAGAACAAGGAGAGAATCATGATTCTTGAAATTCCTGGAGAGAAAAATTTAATATGCAAGTTCTTTGCACCACAAAAAGATGGAGTGGGAGTCGACATCCAGGGCTGACAACTTAAAAGATCATCAGTCTGTACAAGTTGAATATAGAGTAAAGATGCTCTGAAATATGTCCTCCAAGAAACAACCAATGTGAGGTAAGATGACAGCACATTCAACTTATTTATTAAGCATCTTATTATAAATTAATTTGAGTCTGACATCTTACTTCATAAACTGACGATACTATGATGACATATTGAAACATGCTCTCAAGAACACAACGATTTATGAGGTAAGATGTCAGACTCAAATTAATTATTAAAAAGAACCTCCTCATAATGTTACTTCCTACTGTATTTTTATTAATAAGCATTTCATCGTTTTTTTGTTCAATGCCCCAGGATGTCATTTTGGCATTTCTGGTATTCTCTCCTGGCACTGATGTAATTGTAACTCACTTCTAAGGCTCCTGGAAGGCAGAGTTACATTGCCCCGGTGATATGATGGGTGATGATGATAGTGGTGCACCAGGAGAGTCCTAATTACTAAACTCAATCTGAGGTGATTATGATGGCCATATGATGTTTAGGGACTGTTTGGGACTTAAATTTTCCTGACATTTGTCTCAGAGCTGAGGAAAAAGCCCAAAAAAAAACCTCACCCAGGAAACTTGTCCTGACTAGGGGCTCAACCCAGGCTCACTGTGTGACAAGGCAGCACACTACCTCGAAACCACAGCAGTGAATAGCATTTTATTATTGTACAAGTGATATTTCAACTGCATTTATAAAGAATTAAAACATTAGAAATGGTAAATTATAAAAAAGTTACCCCTAGACGTAAAGTAAAGTGATCCCACTACAGGCCTCAGGAGGCCCTTGGGGTAGTAGGACGTTAAGGCTCCAACTTTTTCTAAACAATCGGCACTTGTTGTCAGCCCTGTATGATGGCCGCATTTATCCCCAGAACAAATGTCTGGTATTCATTTCCGTTAGAGGCCGAGTCGACCCCAGGGCTATAGTGCTGCCAGAAGGTTTGGGTCAGTTTAAAAATCCTGACCCCAGTGGGACTCGAACCTTTGACCTTCCAACTTGTAGCGCAGTCCCTTAACCACTACGCTAAGGCATGCCCCCTAGAGCAATGGTCAAAATTATAAAAAAAGAAAATAGATTAATAACAGTAGTGATATCATAGTAGAATTACTTTTAAAATCAATTATCAAAATGAAGAGTATGAAGACTTTAAGAAAAAAATTTATATTTTGACTTTTGGGACATGTTTAAAACATAAATGCTTGGCTGTTTAAAAAACTAACATCAGTGAAACTCATCATATAATAAACAATATATATTTTTCAGTGTTTCAATATTAAATATAAGCATTACTAGCAAATAAAGTAATGTTAAAAATAGAATAACATCATATACCTGGTATAGAGTACACACTCTCTACTGGGAGAAGGAATGGTTTATCAAGATCTCTTTGTGGAGTTGGAATATTTTTATCAACTTCTTCCAGAAGTTTCATTATGGCATCAGCACCTGGAAATACATTACAATTCAATTTGTAATAAAATTGTAAATCTGTAACAACTCAAGCCTTTCAGATAACATTACACAAGAAATCATATGGTTATTCTGATATAATTTGTCAACCTTAAATTTACTTTCATAAATTGATATTACACTTCCCTTTAACAAGAAATTATTCAATTAATCTCAATAGGGCGAATGGAGTCGTCAAGTTTATCTTCATGAAAACATAAAACTGAATTGGAATTGTGTATCTCATTTTATAAACTGAACCTCCTCACCTAGAACATGTTTCTTCTTAATAAATTAATGAGTCATTTTAACATCTTACCTCATATTTCATGTTTTTCAAACACGGTAACTATAGTGAAATATGAGGTAAGATGTTAAAATGACTCATTAATTTATTAATTAAGAACCTCATAATGTGTTTCCCAATTTTAACTTTGAATGTTTCTTCTTCTTCATTACGTGTATCCAGCCATAGCTGATGACACGAATCCACTGTATACTTATGCTATATGTTGCAATGGGACTGCTTTTGAACATGCAGCTTATGTGGGCATTCGAAATGAGTGCCCATGAAATTAAAAGAAAGAGATATAGGAAAGACAGAAATGAACCCTTCGGCCTTGATACCATCAGGGTTGATGAAAACAAGAGGTCAGGCAAGGGAGACTGGATAGGAAATTAAAAAGAGGGATCTGGCACTAGAAAAGGAAGAAATACCAGATCGGTTAAAGAAGAAAGTAAGGAGCAAAACACAAGTAAGTAGAAGCAATATTTTGCTCAGCTTGGGCACCTTGTGGTCGCCATCCACATATCCCCTAGATGGGGACTCCTGAGGGTCTAGACAGGTTTCAAGCACCATCGTTCCCATTCCCAACTAGATTCAAACTCAGCTGAGAATGAGGACAGCAATCTCAGATACATGTCCTGGTGAGAAAATTCAACTTATGAGTTAGGTGTATGTTTTCAATTCAATTTTACTAAAATTGCCATATTTACTCGAATAACCCACATACACATATTCTTAAAAAATTGCTCATGACTTAGGCTACATGTGCTTGAAGTTTGCTGTGCTGGCTCAGGTGGTAGCATGCCTACTTTCTGACTAACAGGCCCAGGTTTGATACCTGATGGCATTGAAAATTTAAATTGTCAAATTAAATGTAAAAATTTTCAATCTCAGGGCCATGTGGGGTGGTTGTGTACAATTTTAATCGATAGACTGTGCACCAGATTCCTGCATTTAATTTGCAAATCCCTCCACAATACATATGTTGAGAAGGAATGTGGTATTGTTCAAATGAGGATGTTAAGCCTGGTGGCCTTCTTGGTGTTTTTTTAGTAGGCTATGTGATAACACCGAGTTTCACTTTCTTCCTTATCATCTCTCATACAACACACAAACTCATCTTATACTCCTCTCTGTACACAATACAAAAATACGTCATTCTACATAAAGTGGTCTACCAAATGATGTATAAATTGAAAGAAGACCACATGTCATATATCCATCCACCATGAAGTGCAGTGGGTGGCATTAGAATACACACTCAAACACTAGCATGATACTGGTGCTTCTTGCATCTATAATTGTTGTTCATTTTGCAGCAAAATCTCAAAATCTGCTCCCAGGGGACACCACGTGGAGGCAAACAACCTTGTCCCCCAGAAATTAAGAAGGCATTCCAAATGGAAAACCTGAAAGAAAACATTGATGAGCTATACACAGAAATAAAATATAAAGGCTGCAAGGAAGCAGTAGCAAAATTCAGACTGATGTCAGGACACGACTGCCTGGCTCACCATCTCCACAGAATACACGTTTTCCAATCAGATAGATGTGTCATATGCAAAGACCCGGACCTGATCATGGACAAACACTACCTTCTAGTCTGTCCAGCTTTAAATCCAACTGCACAACACTCTAAGGACCTTGTTCGCTTGTACTGGGAAGCCAGAGAGAAAACGACTTAAGCATCAAATCTTGCCATTAGAAAACAACAACACCACTTGCATGATATACACAAAACGCCAAAAAGAACAGAAATTATTCCTCATATTCCATGCAAATCTCAGTAGCAAAATTTAGACTTATTACAAAAATGATAATTTGACAAAACACTTAAATAAAACAGGAATTTATATGCCAATTCAAATTGCCCTTTATGCAATAAAGAAAAAAAATGGCTGAACACCTTCAAATTTGCAAAGTTTACCTGCTTGATTCATCACAGAAAAATACTGAAATGCATGTGAGCTAATGGGTTCATTGCCAAATGACAAAAACAACATATTGATCATCTCCGGAAGTGACTGAAATTTAGCATCTACAGATCTCTCAATATGCAAGAAGGCAAATGGAAGAACTTCAATATGCTTGAGCATTAGCAACCAACCAACCAAAATACTGCTTATGACAATGGTCTGCAATAACTTTTTTTCATAAAAATGCAGGATTTCATTCTCTCTGGAAAGATATCTTAAGTAAGCAGTATAAAAGTAAAAAGAAAAACTCACTCATACAAAATGAGTGAGAAATTGAAAATTACTGATGAAACAAAAAAACAAGGTAACAAATGCAGGTAGAAAATGTGATGTTAACATGGCTACCAAAGTAAAAAAAAATGTAATTTATTGGATACTACTACTACTAGCAGCAGAGCTTTTTACAGCCAGGCCAATAAAGTATTCAGATATTAAAGACAAATTTGTAAATACATCAATAAGAAATGGGAATTCGGCTATATACGTTAAAGGCATTAGCCATAGCAAGGGAAATGAAAGTCTTGTAAGTTAGTCTCGAGGTTGGCAGAGTTGGTGAGAAAATAAAATTTCATCAATAAATAAAACATATCAGCGGCTTAATTATGAACTTGTCATTGGCAGATAAGACCCCAGGTTATTTTGAAATTGCATTAGATACAACAGTTGGTAAAAAGAGAGATAGAGAGAGAATGCATCTTTGTAAGGATGGCTGGTTGTGAGAAGTTATGCTATACCACTATGAAGTGCATCACAGATGATGGGAGAAAACTACTTCCTTAATTAATTATCTCAATGACAATGACTTAAGCAGGTGAGATGAATACAAGTAGAAGTTAATATAAAATTATAGAATATTCACCTGGAAGGTCCGTCTCCTCAACTTAATTATCATTTAACTGTAGCGCTTTCGGGACTTGTCCCATCATCGGCAGGATTCAAAACTGGTGTTTCACTGAAGATCTGGTAGAGGGGGTTACATGTATTGGGTTCATTTTCGTTTATCAGGCTGTCGTTGTGAGCTGCTTTCATGATTTCCATCTCTTCGAGTACGTTTATCTTCGCTGGATTATTTTCTCTGTGCATTACTGTCAGGGTGTTTTCAATATTTAACATGCGATGTCCTTCATGAATAACGTGTTTTGCATAGCTTGATTTACCTTCTGCGTGAATGAAGTCTCGAAAGTGTTCTTTGAATCTGATGTTAAAACTCCTGTTTGTCCTTCCTATATAAAATTTGTTGCAGTCCTTACATGTCAGTTTATAAACTCCTTTGCTGTTGAAAATGTTATTTTCTTCAATGTTATTGTTTATTATGTTGTTTAATTTGTTATTGGTTCTGTATGCTATTTTTACGTTTTTATCGGCTTTCTTTAGTGCATTACAAGTCCCGAAAGCGCTACAGTTAAATGATAATTAAGTTGAGGAGACGGACCTTCCAGGTGAATATTCTATAATTTTATATTAATTTTGAATAGACCTCAACGGAACACATCATGAATCTTATAAAAGTTGAAGTAGAAGTTAATAAATAAAATAGAGAGATAGATCATCGGTTGATTAATGTCTTTGACATCGTTTGATTCCCAATAGCCAATTTTGTCGGTTCAATCTCCTGGTTGTAGATGTTTCTCCTTCTTGTATATTCCCAACTCCAGGAGGTTTTAGGTCTTCCTCTGTCTCATCTTCCCTCAGGCCTTCATTCCAAATACATAAAATGAGTTGTAAATTATCTCACCTCATACACTCCATCCATGTTTTTTCACAGCACAGGACCGCAATTTCAGGAACAATCATTCCTTCTTTTAATTAAGAATGAAAAATTAATGCTCGAATGGGACTTGAACCCTTGATCTCTGATTCTAACAACAGTATGATGCAATTTACACTATTTGAGCCACAATAAGAACATCAACCATTTCTTTCTTCTTATACAATTCTTGTTCATCCAAAGGCAATAGCTTTCGCTACCAATACATCAACAGATGTTTTCTATTCAAAAGTATTTTTATTGAGAATTTATACATTCATTTTAAAGCTTCATATTTCAATGTTTTTACTTGGATTAACAATTTCCAATCCTGGATAGAATTTATTTTTTGTTTAAGAAAGAAAAATTAATGCTTGAACCAGGATTTGAATCCTGGATCTCTGATTCTATGCATCAGTATGAAACAATTTACACCATTCGACACATGAAAAGAATGTCAACAACATTCCTTTCCTCTTTTCTTGTTCACGTGAAGACCAATAGCTAAATGAAGCTACTAGACACATGCAACCCGAGGTTGTTCCTTTCTTCAACTATATTATAGACTGTTGAATTTTTGCCTATACCATCGTCTTCTAACCTTCCATGCAGTGTTGATTTGATGAACTTTGAGATTAAATCTTGCTCGCCGGGAATTTCAAAATTCACAGATCTAAATTTGATCTGTTCCCAAACTGTCTATTCCAAGGGTTTTGCCAAATGTTTCAAAAGTTTAGGTTCTTTTTCAATTTTATTATTCTCTAGCAAACTATGAGCTGCAATTTCTGATTTCTCAATTTCACCATTTTAATATTTCCAAAGTCTTTTGTGTTACGTGTCCAAATTCCTTTCCCTCCCCCCCTATATATACATTACTGCAGTCTTTGCAACTCATTTGATAAATTCAATATCTTTTACTCTCTGGGGTATTAAGCCCTTAACTGGGGACCTAGCTAGTGCAGTTCTACAGCTCTGTGGGGAACCTTTTCTTCCTTTAATTTATAATATTATAAAAAATACAGGGAGTAAACATTTGTAACATATCCATCAAATATTATACAAAACAACAACAACCATTAAATATTGGATCATGAATTAAAAAAAAAAAAAGAGAGAGAATACATCCTGACAACAGATTTATCGAAAAGTTTGCTTACCCATTTCTGGATTCTTGCCTTCGAGAGCACACAATGCAGATCCTTTCACAACAGGAACGTTATCACCATCATATCCCATCTCAGACATAAGTTCTCGGATCTCCATTTCAACAAGATCAACCATTTCTTGATCTGCTGCATCAACCTAAACATATATTCAAAATATTCATGATAATTAAGTTTCTCAAATATTAAGTAAACATATATTTGAAGAGAAAAATTCTCGCCTAGGCGGAGACTTGAACCCGGGACCTTTGGCTTGCCGGGCCAAATGCTCTACCAACTGAGCTACCGAGGCGAGTTGCGATCTAGACGCAAATTTTTCTCTTATAAACATTGTAATTCCCTTGTGCCAAATGCTTTGAAATCTTTGCTTCTATCTTTGCAAATGGCGGCTTCTTAGTTAAGAAGACATTTATTGGGAATTTAACATTACTTTATAATGCCAGTAGGGCTTCTATTGATGTTTTTAATATTGATTTAACACTTCTCTTCAAATATAATTTATCCTTCAGTGAGAAGTGTTAAATCAATAATAAAAACATTAAGTAAACATATTAAGTTATGTATGAATTATGAAGTATGAGGTGAGTGAAATAATAAAAAATAAACAATATTAAGTAAACATACTTGAAGAGAAAATAATAATGTGAGTCTGTATAATCTTACCTCATAAAACATTGTGTTTTTTTGGACATGTTTCAATATATAAATGAGTTTGAGAAAATGTTTCTATATCTCACCTCATAAAGTTCTATGTTCTCACTGTTAGACTGAAGATGAAGGTAAAATGACCTGTGAAACTGGTATTATGAAAACACAGAACTTTATGAGGTGAGATATAAACATTTTCTCCAATTCATTTATAAATTGAAAATACCCCATAGTGTTACTTCCCACTTTAATTTTGATTAAATGTTTCAAAATGCTTGTGTATTATCATAAGCTTGTCCAGACTGTTGAATTTTATGTTGTCAGCCCTGTCTACTCCCACTCCAACAACAGTCTGGACAAGGTGGTGATGATATGCAATCGTATTGAAACATGTCCAAAAAACACAACTTTTATTAGGTAATATGATACAGACTCACCTTATTTATTAAGAAAAAAAAACTCCAAGTGCAACAGGCCTAGAAGGCATTTGGTCTACCAGCCGGCTGCTGGTCTCACGTCCACATGTGTTAATCACAGAGGTAGACAATCATAAGTCAGTGTAGGGGTGACATGTGGTCAGCATGTCAGGTCTCCCAGCAGTTATAGCTGGTCTTCTCAACCTGGAGTCGCTACTTATTGTAGCTACCCAAATGCCTCACGATGCTGGGTGGGCACCGGTCCCATACTGGCCGAAATTTCATGAGAAAATTTCTTCTCCCATGGGGACTCGAACCAGCGCAAGTCCCGTAGCTCTGCGCCAAGGCATTTTGCCTTAAACACTCCGCTACGGTGCGAGACATTTATTAAGAAGAACCTCAATTACTTAATATTGTAATTTATTAAATGATTTATAAAATTACAATAGGAAGAAACATTTAGAGGTTCTTCTTAAAAAATAAGGTGAGTCTGTTGCATCTTACCTCATTAACATAAAAGTCACCTTCTTTTAGGATATGTTTCAATACATACTTGAGTATCATCTTCAGCTTGTCCATACTGTTGATTTTTATGTTGTCAGCCCTGGATATAGACTCACACTCCATCTTTTGGTGGATCAAAGAACTTGCATATTAAATGCCTCTCCCTGAGAATTTCAAAATTCATGATTTTATCCTTGTTTTTTCTGGATGTACATCTTTTCCCAAATGGTGAGTTCTTTATCATTTTCTAATTGTTTTAATAATTTTGTGTTCACAACAATATTATGTTTTCTGACCAAATGTAAGCAGCTCTGCAGATTTTTCTACTTCTCTCTCTTTTTTTTTACATTTCTAATGTGTTCCTTAGTTCTAATGGTTAAATTTTTCTTTGTTTTCCCTATGTATATCTTACACTATCAGCACACTTTATCTGGTATATTCCTGATTTTTTTTGCCATCATCAATCTTTCCATTTTGTTGGATTTGATTAGGGGGGAAACATTTATCCTAAGAAACTAATCAAAACTAACAAATATTAAAAGACTGATGATGGCATAAAATCAGGAATATACCAGATAAAATGTGCTGATTATGATAAGATACACATAGGGAAAACAAAGAGAAATTTATTAAATTAATATTGAGAAGCTATTACTATGATAGAAATAAGTAAATTAATGAACACAATTAAATTATTGTAAATCAATGGTAAAGACAAAAATTTTTGCCTGAACATTAATTTAATAAATAATGTGTGGAGTCCCTTCATGTCTTCTTCAGGTAGAAGCCATTCATTGTGTATTTGTGAATTATGATTCATTGCAATTGAATGTGGGACCAGTAGAGTAAGGTAAAGGAAGGATTTCTGCTTGGATGGGAATGAAGCCTGAATTAACTCAGTGGTCTGAGCATAGCACAGAAAGCTAAAAGTTCAGGGTTCGATTCCCGGTCCAGGCAAAAATTTTTCTCTTTACCATTGATTTACAAAGAGAAATTTAATCATTAGAACTAAGGAAAACACTACAAAAAAAAGTAGTAGAAAAATCTGTAGTAACTGCTTAAGTTTGGTCAGAAAAACACAAAAATGATATGAATATTAATATAGTTAAAAATTCTAAAGAACTGACCATTTGGGAGAAAGAACAGGAATAGAATCATGAATTTTGAAATTCCCAGGGAGAGGGATTTGCTATGCAAGTTCTATGGTCTATCAAAAGATGTTGTAGGAGTCGACATTCAGGGCCGACTATGTAAAAATCACAGTCTGGACAAGCTGAAGATGATACACCAGTGTTCACTGAAATATGTTCTAAAAGAACTCAACTTTTATGAGGTAAGATGTAACAGACTCACCTTATTTATTATTAAATGTATTTCATGTTAAATAATAAATTTGTATTAATCACTTACATTTAAATGAAAATTTATAAACAACAATATGTGATAAGCAAACTATCTGAGATGGTAGGGTTTGAGACACACAATAGAAGGCCAAGTGGTTTCAAATCTCTTGGCCGACTAACTTGATTGTGGCATATCCTTCGCTTTCCTCAGTCATCAAGACAGTATTAAGTTGGAGTTTCATTATAGAACACATTCGATATCATTAAATCTATAGAAAAAAAATTTGAAAAGAAAAATATACCTTTTGCTCTAGCATCTGAGCTATCCGAAGCACTCCAATCTAAACGTAAATTTTTCTCTCTTATACATTTTTAATAATTAATTCCCAAGAGCACCAAATGTTAAGAACCATTGCTTGGTCATGCAAATGACGTCTTCTTATTTAAGAAGACTTTTATTGGGAATTTTAACATTACTTTATAAAGCCAGTAGAGTTTATTTATAAATTTGTATAAGTAATTTAAATTTTAAAATACTATAAATTTAAGATTGGTATGTTAAAATTTTACTTTGTAACCTCTACTTTTTTTTTTTTACTTCCTCAGTTAAATACAATAACAAACTAGTATGAATAAAATCAGTGATTATATTATAAAATTGTACAGTAAAACTTGTTTAATCCGGAACATGAATAATGTGGAAACCTGTCCAATGTGAACAAATTTATTGATCCTGGCAAAATAGTAATTTTACGTGTATTTATTTTGCATAAAACAGAATCTGTCCAACGTGGAAATGGAAGGATATTTCTACACAATTCATGACAAAAAATGTTTATAAGGCAGAAAGATAGAGAGAGAAATAAATTATTTTCTACTTCATTGAATTCCCGTTAGGCAAATTAATAATAAGTGATGATTTCTGCCACTGGGTAAAGTAGAGTTTCTACCTATTTCTGGAATTTTCTTTTGGCCTCACTACACACCCTTTTTGCGAAATACAGGTTCATTTAACAAATATTTGGCGTATGACATCTATTTTACAAATAACCAGTGTGCTGTAAAATCTTAAACTAGTTTAAGATCTGAGACTGATCATATATGTATCTTTCATAGGTAGCGTTCTGAATTTACAGTATAAAGATGGCTAAATCGTATGTATCATTGTCATTAAACGAAAAAGTGAAAGTGGTTGAAGATAAAGAAAAAACAAACTCTTAGTATGAGAAACAATGACTAAATTTAAATGTGGAAAAACTCAATTTTCTAAGATTTTAAAACACAAAGAAAAAATAATGAATGAATGGACGCAAGGAAATGGTCAAATGAAAAAAAAAAAAAAGTGGTATGAGATTATTTTAAAAGTCCGTGATCAAAACATCTCCAAATTTTCGGACCGATGCTCCGAAGTCAAGCTCTAGCTGTTGCTATATCTCCAGGGAATAACAATTTCAAGGAATCTTCAGGTTGTTTGTGGACAATTTTAAAAGACAACACAATGTAGTGTGAAATGAAATTTGCGGGGAATCAAAGGATGTGGACGAAAGTATAGTTAGTGAGTGGAAACTGAAACTGCATACTTTAGTTTCAGGATACGAGCCTATGATACATTTTTAACACTGACAAAACAGGACTGTTTTTTCACATGTTACCGTCGAAGTCGCTCGTACATACTATACTTCACTTTCCAACGGCAGCGGAACTACAATTAATCCAAGGTACATAAAAAGACATACGGTGCTCTACAATCTAAGATTGGTTAATAATTTTTGTTTTTGTATAATACGGAATGATGTCTAATGTGGAAAAAAAAAAAAAAAAAAAAAAAAATTGTTCCCATGCGATTCCGCTTTGAACAAATTTTACTGTATTATATATTAGATGTTTACATATATTAATACAGGATGTATATACTGCATACAAATGGTGGACCGCGTGCTCTCATTTTTTGTGTTAAAAGTAGAATTGTGCAAAAGATGTATGTGTTACGCAAAAACTAGTAACAGTTTGTTATCAGGATATTGACTTGACTTATTTGCATTAAAATATCTCATGCCGTAAAATCTTCGCTGGCCTGTGTAATTTGACACACTTATCAGTAATTATACCCATGAACAGAGAAAATCATGAAAAAAACACAATAAACACAGCAATAGAAAACAGGTATGAAGAAAGCATGGAGCACATATTTAAAAAAAAATGAAAAAAAAAAAGAAGTGGAGAAATTTACCAGATTAATTGTAGAGATTGTGACAAAATTTACATGGAGGGGGGAAAGAAATTTGAAAACCAGAATGAAGGAACACCTTGGAGTGTCAAAAATGGGGAATAGAAAAAAAAAAAAATCAGCAGTAGCCGCTTATGCATGGTCAGAAAAATATCAAACTGAAAGAAAGGCCAGTTTAATAAAACAAATAGAAAAAACTAAGAAGTTCATTGTTTGGGAAAAAATCCACATTCAAAAAATTAAAGAAAGAATAATTAATGAATTTTGAAATTCCCGAGGAAGTTTTGATTAGGAGGTTCATCAGTTAACCAACAGATGGAATAAGAAGCAGTGCTCCTAGACGACAGAACATTGGTCGTGTAACTACAGAAGATGTAACCACTAAGGTTACAAAACTGGTCTAAATAGAAGACAGGATATCAAGGGAAGTACACAAATTTTTAATTAAATCTCATAGTGATATTTCCTATAATAAATACAATTAACATAGCTTACTTTTCCTTCTTAAATATAGTTTGGTGAATAGTAATTTTTTTATGTTGTAAGGGATAATCTATAGTGTGCAATTACATTATTGAATTATATCAACTTTTTTGTGTAATCTATTCTATCATAACAGTTCTTTCCTATCCTATTATGCATTTAAAAATGAATGGTTTGGCATAAAAGTTAAAATTATTATGGTTTAGCTTAAACAACTTAATATGAATTTTTTTTATTGGGTGCTAAAATTATACCTTATTGATGAAAATAACAATATGATTAATGCCAATCTGTTTGGCCAATAGTAGATGTTCTCTTGTCTGTGGCATGGCACCATCTGTCGCAGCTACAACCAGAATTGCACCATCCATTTGTGCTGTACCTGTGATCATGTTCTGAAAACAATACATATTTGATTATATATACATAAAAGTTATTTAAATACATTTTTACACTGAAGAATATAAGTATTTGGGAATTAAAATTACTAAATATGGAAAACAAGAAACAGAGATAAGAAACAGGATCAATATAGGAAAGTATGCTATATCTGCCCTAAATGGAATAGTATGGGACAAACATATCTTCAAAGAAACAAAAAAACTATTTTTAATACAATAATCAGAAGCATTATTACCTATGGAGCTGATGTGTGGGATTTAATTGCACAAATGAAAAAAAATTACTCGCCACTGAAATGGACTACTGGAGACGTGCTGCAAGAATATCCAGGAAGGATACAATCAAAAATTCATATATAAAAGAAAAAATGCAGGTACAATATTCAATATTAGATTTTATAAAGAAGAAACAATTAAATTGGTACGGACACATTAGAAGGAAGACTACCTAAGATAATCATGGATTGGGAACCACAGGGAAGGAAAAAGAAGGGTAGACCAAATATTACGTGGATTCAGGGAATCAATGAAACTAAGAGGGAATGGGAAATAGAAGAAGATATATGGATGAACAGACAAGAATGGAAAAATGCATTGAAACAAATGTGTAGTTAACTGTGAACATGGGTACCGGAAAAATGTATATTCATTGTAAAAGCCAGAATAATAAATAAATTTAAAAAAATTTTCGTCTCCTCAAATTTAAATATGTTTACTACAAATGTGCTAAATTTGCATAAGAAATGTGACCTAAAATAAAATGTTCTACAACTTTTCTAAAGATCTACCCTCTTACTAATAATCCATATATAACTTTTATACAAGGTTTATGAGGTGTGATCAATAAGTTTCCGGAATGAGGCCATAAACACAACACAACACTTCAAAGTTTCTATTCAGCACTGTCACCCTCGAAGTAGTCACCTTGGGAGTTGATACACTTGTCCCAGCGCTTCTGCCAATGCTGGAAGCACTTCTGGAAGTCGTCTTCTTTAAATATGTCCAATGCCTTCTGCAATTCGCGCTGGATGACATCAATGTCCTCAAAACGATGTCCTCGGAGCCGAATTTTTAGCCGTGGGAACAGGAAAAAGTCTGCTGGAGCCAGATCTGGAGAATAGGCTGGATGGGGAACAGCAAAGTAAAGTGATCCCACAACAGGCCCGGAGGCCCTTGGGGTAGTAGGAGGTTAAGGCTCCCACTTTTTCTAGACAATCGGCACTTTATGTCAGCCGGGTTGTCAGCCCTGCGTGACGGCCGCCTTTACCCCCAGAACAAGCGTCTGGTACTCATTTCCGTTAGAGGCTGAGTCGACACCAGTGCCATAGTGCCGCCAGAGGGTTTGGGTCAGTTTAAAAATCATGATCCCCAATGGGACTTGAACCCTCGACCCTTGGCTTGTAGCTCAGTGCCTTAACCACTTCGCTATGGCGGGCCCCCGGATGGGGAACAGTACTCATCCTATTTTTGTCCAAAAACTGGCGGACAGAAATTGCTTTGTGCGCGGGCGCATTGTCGTGATGCAGGAACCAGTCATCAGTCCTCCATTTCTCTGGCCGTTTGCGTCGCACATTCTCCCTCAATCTTTGCAACACTTGTTTGTAGTACACTTGATTCACTGTTTGACCCTGTGGTACAAATTCCTTATGCACAATTCCATTAATGTAAAAAAAAACAATCATCATTGACTTCATATTCGATCGAACTTGTTTGGCTTTCTTGGGGGCATGGAGATGCAGGACTCTTCCATTGCGAAGACTGTTGTTTAGTTTCTGGATCGTAGCCATAAATCCATGTTTCATCACCAGTAATAACCTTTTCCATGAACCGTGGGTCATTTTTAAGCTGTTCTTTAAGATCTGTGCAGGCAATCACACGACTTTCCTTTTGGTCATTTGAAAGGAGGCGGGGCACGAACTTCGCAGCAATTCTTCGCATGTTCAAATTGTCTTTCAAAATGCTTTGAACACTTCCAAATGAAAGTGCTAGTGCATCAGACAGTTCTCGTATTGTAATGCGCCTATCGTTTAATACCATTTCCCTCACTCGATCGATATTTTTATTGGTTTTGCTGGAAGTTGGTCGTCCCAGACGATTTTCATCCTTAACCGATGTCATGCCCCTTTTAAATTTCGAAAACCACTCAAATGCTTGAGATTTGCCCATAGCTTCCTCCCCATAAGCTGTTCTTAACATTTGATATGTTTCTGTTGCAGTTTTACCAAGTTTAAAGCAAAATTTGATGTATGTTCTTTGTTCCTCGTAATCCCGCATTGTTGCCACACAGAGAAATCGCCGCATGCACAAAACACGTCTTCACTTCAGAGCTTCTACCAGCATACTGCAAGGTCAGAGAAGGTCGCGCGACCCCTCAAATTCATCACAAGGAAATTCTGAGTGTACAGCCTGAGTGAAAATTAAAAACTCCTCAATGGCATAATTGTTTTGAAGCCATTCCGGAAACTTATTGATCACACCTCGTATACACATTTCAGTTGAAAATTCTTACTAATAAACACTGCATTAGCTGTTCAGTATGTAAGAGGTGTACAACTTTACATGGGAATTGTTATACATGCCTCCAGCCTTGTTTAAGGATTGTGTAACTAGACAAAATGTCTGATTTCAAGATCAACTGATTATTTTCTTATGATATTGATGAAAGTTTCCTTAAATTTAATGCAAATGTAACACTTTAACGACTGTATGATGTATGCACAGGACATACATAATATTAATAAAGCTCTGGGTAGGAAAATAAAGGCATCATTTTGTTACACTCATTCTCGATTAGGCCTAATAATATTTTTAAATTGAACATTGATTCACAAAAGAATATGTTCTACAATAATTGCTGCAGACGAGATTTAACCTGAATGTAGGTTAAATGCTTTTATAATATTATTTTAACAAAACTTTCTTGCATCATTAATACTTAATACACATACCAATATAAAAATGTATTTAATTATAGAGGTATGTTAGCTTGATAGCCTTGTGGTTAGAGCTTCTGACTACGCTCCATGGGGTCCTAGGTTCGACTCCCGGCCGAACTGCAATGATTTTTTTTTCACTTAAAGCGTTATTCTGTTGTCAGTAACATTTTCTACTACTTTTTAACGTTTTCTAACGCATCTTAAAACACTGCATATAATTCATAAGTAATGAGAAAAACTTTTATTAGTTTCCAAGAATTGTTTGAAATTCTTGACGTTAGATGGCAGCACATTATCTGTGAAACTAATTCTATGATATATTTGACATAGCGTAAAGGAAAATGTATATAAATTAAAACATACTTATTTTTTCCGTGCCTCTCAATTGGGGAATCTCTATTAATTCTTATCAATATTAATTTCTTACACAATTAATCACTAGTTGATGTTGTTTTATTTCTGTTACAAACTGCGCGTAATACTGTTCTGATGTCATTAGTGATGACAAATGTGACGTATTGTGTATAACGGTTGAATTGTTATATAGCTCCGGCACAACGTTTATTAGTAAAGAAATTATACATGATCTACATAAGGCTTATACACTGTATAACTAAATAACTGATGAAAGCCAGTATAAGAGATTTTTATTAGTAAGACTGTAAAATTTTAGAGACTTCCATTACAATTTTGGTCTCTTTAAACATATATTGAAATAGTATCTTGCAATCTATCACACAGCTTGCACATGAGTCCATTGATGGATCATGATAATTTGAAATTTTACAGGGTTTGTGATGATATCTGTGCACTGCCAGTTTTGTTACTGCACTGCGTATCTTGTTGTTTGGTCCAGTCCAGTTTTGCTTGAGCATTTCATCTGTTGTGTGGAAATCGTCAGGTATTTCTTTCTCTTCTTTTGTCTTATCCTCTCCAATGTACCTTCCTGTTTAGTAGTTGGTAACAGGAACTTTGTGCATAGATCTTCCATGAGGAAAGTTTCCCGCGCTAACTCATATGCAAGTCTAGATGGGCAAAAGGAGTCTTGCTTTCACTTTTTCTAAGGTGTACACAGAATTGAATATCTCAAAAAACTGTACAAAAAAGTCTGCAACAGCATATGTTTATCTTTTACAGATAACTCACTTTCATTGATGCCAAGATGATTCCCAGGCATGCATTACAGCGCACGGTTGATGGTAAAAACACACTAACATTTATTAAATTAATATTGGGAAGCTAAAGCTATTACTATGATAGAAATAAGTAAATTAATAAACACAATTAAATTATTGTAAATCAATGGTAAAGAGAAAAATTTACCATTGATTTACAATAATTTAATTGTGTTTATTAATTTACTTATTTCTATCATAGTAATAGCTTTAGCTTCCCAATATTAATTTAATAAATAATGCTATAGCTGTGTGGAGTCCCTTCATGTCTTCTTCAGGTAGAAGCCATTCATTGTGTATTTGTGAATGACGATTCATTGCAATTGAATGTGGGGCCAATAGAGTAAAGGTAAAGGAAGGATTTTTGCTTGGATGGGAATGAAGCCTGGATTAGCTCAGTGATCTGAGCATTAGCACGGAAAGCTAAAGATTCGGGGTTCGATTCCCGGTTCAGGCAAAAATTTTTCTCTTTACCATTGATTTACACTAACATTTATTTAGGAGTAGCAATGCATGCCGGGTATTAGCTAGTTAATATTAAAAACAACAAGTGTTATTGTTTATAAGAAGAGTTATCAGTACTAGTTTTGAGGTTAGGGAAGAATTGTTTGATATCATTAGCCTGTATGGAAATACTACAGGGAAAGATATTCAAAGAAGTACTGAAATATCTAAGTACAATCTCAATTTGTCCCAATAGACTGTGGAAGGAACATGTGTGGCACAAAAACTAGTGTTCTTGGAAAACTTAATGCAGAGTGTGAAGCCAAAGGAATTAGTAATACATTGTGTTCAATGTTTTTATCATTCATTTCATACATCTCAATGATGGATAAATCATATTAGAAGAGAAAAATTATATGTTCAGACTGGGGCTTTCTAGGCCAATACTCTAGCGACTGAGCTACCTGAGCAAGTTCCAATCTAAACACCAATTTTTTTCTTATGTACGCTGTTAATTCCCTTGCACCAAATGCTATGAAACCTTTGCTTCTATCTTGCAAATCTCTTCTAATATGATTTATCCATCATTGAAATGTATGAAATGAATAATAAAATCGTCGAAAGAAGCCATACTGGCTTTATAATGTAATGTAAATTCCCAAATAAATGTCTTCTTCAGGTAGCTCAGTCGGTAGAGTATTGGCCTAGAAAGCCAAAGGTCCTGGGTTCAAGCCCAAGACTGAACATATAATTTTCCTTTTTAATTTTGTTGAATTGTTTCTTGACTCACCTCATACTTCTTAACTCCCTCGTAGTTCCGGATTTCTTCACTGTATTTGTGACATTCTCAATGCTGTATCACATTCACAACTGACGTCCAATGGTCTCCTCTCCTGCAGACTGACCTCTGCGCCATCTGATGGCTGACTGACGAACTTCCAAATCAATCCCCTCTCCTTATCACTGGGTATTTCAAAATTCATAGTTATGTTTTTATTCTTGCATGTGTAAATTTTTTTCCCAAATTGTGAGTTCCTTTGGGTTTTCTAATTGACATGCCTGGTCATAAAAACACAGAATAGAAACCAAAACAAAATTACTTAAACAATTAGAAAAACCGAAGGAACTCACAATTTGGGAAAAAAAATTACATATGCAAGAATAAAAACATAACTATGAATTTTGAAATACCCGGTGATAAGGACAGGGGATTGATTTGGAAGTTCGTCGGTCAGCCATCAGATGGCGCAGAGGTCAGTCTGCAGGAGAGGATACCATTGGACGTTAGTTGTGAACGTGTTACAGCAATGAGAATGTCACAAATACAGTGAACAAATCCGGATCTGCGAGGGAGTTAAGAAGTATGAGGTGAGTCAAGAAACAACTCAACAAAATTAAAATAAACCTCATAGTCAAAGTTAAAATTGGGAAACCTCATAGTGTTATTTCCTACCTACATAACTTAATATAGTTATAGAGGGAGATTCCAACGAATATCCGGTAGTCATAATGGCGGTTGAAAATGAATGACAAGATCATTTGAAAACTATAGTTACCATTATATTATTTTTGGTCTGGACATCTTACCTCAATATTAATGTTGATTTGTTCTTGAACATGTTTCAAAACAATTCTCTGTTTTATCTTCAGCTTTCCCAGATAAAACAGAGAATTGTTTTGAAACATGTTCAAGAACAAATCAACATTAATATTGAGGTAAGATGTCCAGACCAAAAATAATATAATTAAAATAACCTCAAAATATAACTTCCTAAAATTAAAAATTATAGTTACCATGTTTGATAAAACATGAAATATGAGGTAAGATGTTAAAATGACTCATTAATTTATTAATTAAGAACCTCATAATGTGTTTCCCAATTTTAACTTTGAATAATTTTTCTCTTCTAATATAATACATTGTGTTCTTCGTCAGTAGGCACTATGTGGAAAATCAGTAGACATATCTTCTGTAATGACACCTGTGATTCCTATTGTCAATTTTATCTGCTCACATGGTCTATGACACCAACAGTTCAAATATTCAAAGTTAAAATTGGGAAACACATTATGAGGTTCTTAATTAATAAATTAATGAGTCATTTTAACATCTTACCTCATATTTCATGTTTTTCAAACACGGTAACTATAGTTTTCAAATGATCTTGTCATTCATTTTCAACCGCCATTATGACTACCGGATATTCGCTGGAATCTCCCTCTATAACGTTGCCATCTGGTGTTGATTTGACGAACTTCGAGATATCGTTGCCATCTGGTGTCAATTCAATGAACTTCGAGATGAGGTCACGTTCATCCGGAATGTCGAAATTCATAGATTTAAATTTGTTCTTCTGTATAAATATTTTCTCCCAAACTGTCAAATCCAAAGGTTTTTCCAAATGTTTTAGAAGTTTTGCTTCTTTTTCAATTCTATGACCTTCCAACAAACTATGTGCTGCAATAGCTGATTTTTCAATTTCACCATTTTTAATATTTCTAAAGTGTTCCTTTGTGCGAGTGTCCAAATTTCTTTTTGTTTTTCCTATGTATACTTTATTGCAATCTCGACAATCAATTTGATAAATTCTTATTGATTGTCGAGATTGCAATAAAGTATACATAGGAAAAACAAAAAGAAATTTGGACACTCGCACAAAGGAACACTTTAGAAATATTAAAAATGGTGAAATTGAAAAATCAGCTATTGCAGCACATAGTTTGTTGGAAGGTCATAGAATTGAAAAAGAAGCTAAACTTCTAAAACATTTGGAAAAACCTTTGGATTTGACAGTTTGGGAGAAAATATTTATACAGAAGAACAAATTTAAATCTATGAATTTCGACATTCCGGATGAACGTGACCTCATCTCGAAGTTCATTGAATCAACACCAGATGGCAACGATATCTCGAAGTTCGTCAAATCAACACCAGATGGCAACGTTATAGAGGGAGATTCCAGCGAATATCCGGTAGTCATAATGGTGGTTGAAAATGAATGACAAGATCATTTGAAAACTATAGTTACCGTGTTTGAAAAACATGAAATATGAGGTAAGATGTTAAAATGACTCATTAATTTATTAAGTTCAAATATTTTCTACAGGAAACAGAATCACTGAAACCTCATCTTCCGTATCATTGCTGTAAGGTGGCTGAGTTGTGGCAAAGTCCTGCATTGTTTATTTTCTTTGCGTACAGATATTGAAATATTCCTGACAGAGAAAAGACAACAAAATGAAGTGCTTCTGACAAAGAGTGGTTATGGAAAGTGGCCTTCATTTCAGATATTGCTGTTTATATCTAAATGAAATCGATAAGAACAGAAAGGAGAAAATAACCTCACATGTGACATATACACTAATTTCAATTTAGGCAGAGATTACCTGGTTGAGTGGTAGACAAGGCCTTAAGGCCTTAACTCTGCCAGGTAAAATAAAGCTATTATTATTATTATTATTTCTAGAAAAAGAGATTGCTACAAAATTGTTTGCTCCTACCCTACCTGTAACTTACTAAGTGCTGAAATGGTTCTAAGTTCTTTGGAAATCCTTTCAGAACTGAAAATGCAGTTTAAAAATAGATTCACTGATTTTGGATGTTAGCTACAGAGACAAGAGTTTTTCAGAACCCATTTTCATGTGATACTGAGCTATACATATGGAAATAATTGACCTCAAAGCTGATTATGCAATGCAGAACAAATTCAAAGAAAGAAATTTGATTGAATTCTACAAACAACTCCCAATGGACCTTTAACAAAAAATAAAAAAAAACTTTTCCAGAGGTTTCTTATCAGTATTTGGTACAAATTATAGATGTGAAAAGACCCAGTAAAAGATGGATAGACCAATTCTAACATGAGATCGGAACAGACCAGCAGGTCTAATCCTTAGTAAATTAATGAGTCATTTTTTACATCTTACCTCATATTTTATGTTTTTTTAAACATGGGAACTAGTTTTCAAGAGAAAACATCTCTCTCATTTCCAACCGATATTATGACTACCGGATTTTCATTGGAATCTCCACCAATAACGTTGCCATCTGGTGTTGATTTTATGAACTTCGAGATGAGGTCACGTTATTGGTGGAGATTCCAACGAAAATCTGGTAGTCATAATGTTGGTTGAAAATGAGAGAGATGTTTTCTCTTGAAAACTAGTTCCCGTAAACATGAGGTAAGATGTAAAAAATTACTTATTAATTTACGAATTAAGAACCTCATAATGTTATTTCCCATATTTAACTATGAGGTCTAATCCTTGATGCTGATGATATGACTTTCTAAAAAAAAGTATGTGAAGTCCTAAGTACTGTAATTTAAGTGATAAACATTTGAGAGACATTTTAATAATAGGTGAAACAAAAATTGAGTCACAAATTTACTTCTTGTTAGAGTCTAAAAAACAATTTCATTGCTCTCATTGAGGTACATTTTAAAATTATTTATCATTTTGTATTTTAGAAAATAAATGTCTGTAATTAAATTTTGAAATAGTAGTCCTCAATGTGCATTAATTATTTATTACAAATATTATGTCCAGAATTGTGTGCTCATATGCCCATATGTGTATTAAGAATTAATATGTGAATTGGTCATAGTTAAATATGAACATCAGAGGTTCTTAATTCAATGGGCGAATGAATGAATGAAAGAGTCACTTCTTATCTTACCTCATATTTTATATGTTTTTTTAAACATGGGATTGCAGTTTTCACTTAATAATGTCGGCTGAAGATAAGATGGACTTCTCATGAAAATGCAGTTACCGTGTTTAGGCTCTTAAAAACTTCCTATCTGGCCCCCAGTAGAAGAAAGTTTGGAAGCCCTTGAACTACACTATTACTTCTTGTCAATTGTATTACCTCTGGTCAGTAACAGGCTTTGAAGTTACCATGTCTGAATAGCTTTCTTCAACCTATAATGCTTTACTAATGTATGTTAATAGCATTCATCTATGAAAACTGTACTCTTCTTGCTTCAATGTGTCCTTGAATGTCACCCTTACAAATTAAATTGAAATGGTGAGTTTTATATTTACCTTGATGTAATCAGCATGTCCTGGGCAGTCAGTATGGCCATAATGTCTATTCTCTGTCGCATACTCTACGTGTGCTACATTTATTGTAATACCACGTGCCTTTTCCTCTGGTGCATTATCAATTTCAGCATAGCCCTTTGCTTTTGCTAGTGCCTTGTCTGCCAAAACTGTAACAAATCAAGAAAATATATTATTTCTTTCAGATAAGCTATCTACAGATTATTTATTAACATGTGAGAAACACTGTAGGCCTATAGAAATAAGGAAGCTAAAATAAGATCTAAGAAACAAGTTTTAGTTTAAGATTGAATTAAAATGTTTCATACCTCACCTCATATCCAGTTTCAGTTTGATGAGACAAAATTTCTGTTCAGCATTGTAAAAACAAGAAAGAGAAAAGAACGAGAACAATGGGATGGATTAGCAGTAACTTCATTATATTTGAAAAGAAAAATATACACCTAGACTGGGGTTTGAACCCAGGACCTTTGACTTTCTATGTCAATGCTCTTCCATCTGAGCCACCTAGGCCTCCATTACTAAACATAAATTAAACATCAATGCTGAAATTGTATGGTCATACGAAAATACCTATAATTTTAAGAATTCTTAGTAAAGTTTAAAAAGAGCAGAACAATGGTAAAAAGATAAAAGATTGAGTTAAAAGGCAGAAGTTTCCAGATGAAAAGATACAAGAAAATACAATTTTGAAGGATATATATGGGAAGACATTGATTAATGAAGGATATTTAAAAAAATCCACTGAAGTGGAATGTCTTGGATGATATTTATGAAAACAAAAATTATAATCAATTGTAGGTTAATACCAGGTGTCTGCAACACAAACTATCAATAAGAAATGGTAATACTTTATGAAATATTTGATGGACGATAATGCTATTTGTGCACCAACTGAATTGATGAGTAAATATGCTCATCACTAGCGCCCAGATGTTTATGACCTAAAAATGTTTATAAAATGACCTAATTAAAATTATAAACATAGCAATTAATTAATAATTATTAATTAGAAATGGTCCACGACTAATAATGATCATTGATTCTAAAACAATTTATGTTCTTAGTAATAATATAAAATAATTAAAAATTAACAATTACCACTAGGTGAATCTCATTTCTACCAAACTAATATGGAAAGTTATTAACTAAACATACCTTAGTTGGCATTGCAATACACCATCTTAGTGATCCTTAAGTTATCAAAAGTGAAGGATCGGCGATTGTCAGCTAACACTGTTTTATACAGGCTATTTGACGCATTGTCTGAAACCTTTTATTTTCATCTAACACAAATTTCAATTTCTCTCTAACTATATTTAATTAATGTTGGGAAGTAAACATTATGAGGTATAATCATTAAAAATCATCGGAGAACATATTGTTTAAATAACTCACCTCATAGGATTCATGCTTCCATGATATCGCGATTTCAAACATAATCATGTTCATCGTCAGCCATAACTCCGACTGTTGAAATTCTTCGGCCGTCAACTATTCTATTGTCGCCATCTTCAGTGCTGCTATCTATGGTTGAATTTATGAACTTCGAAATCAATGTAATTTCGTTAGGGATATCAAAATTCATTGATCTATTTTTGTTTTTCTGAATGTATATTTTTTCCCAAACTGTCAATTCCAAAGATTTCTCTACTTGTTTTAAAAGTTTAGCTTCTCTTCCAATTTTATGATGTTCTAATAAACTATGTGCAGCAATTGCAGATTTTTCAATTTCACAATTTTTAATATTTCTGAAATGTTCTTTTGTCCGAATTTCCAAATTCCTTTTTGTTTTTCCTATATAAACTTTATTGCAATCTTCACAATTTATTTGATAAATTCCAGATTTCTTACTGTCTGGAACTTTGACTTTTTTATTGGTACTTAGAAGATTACCCAGACTAAATTTATTTATTGGTGCACTGAAGATGGCGACAATAGAATAGTTGACGGCCGAAGAATTTCAACAGTCGGAGTTATGGCTGACGATGAACATGATTATGTTTGAAATCGCGATATCATGGAAGCATGAATCCTATGAGGTGAGTTATTTAAACAATATGTTCTCCGATGATTCTCTCTAACTGTTTCCCCAAACTCTCCATTTACATAGTTTATACAATTTTCAGCACTATTGACCCTTTAAATGGCATACCACATTTTGGAGTTATGGTTTATGGCAAAAATGCAAAATTTGATTTAATACAAGTCAATTTACCTCCTATCTCACTATCTGAAAATTGTAACAATGGTATATGCATGCTGTCAACCACATGCCCCAACGTGTCAAAATTGATTCTGGGGGTAAAGCTACACCATAGGCCTTGTCTTTAAAACAATATTTCGGGATATAACTTTAACAAATACTTTCTTTACTGTGGAAAATAGTCTATCTACTTTTGAAAATTTTGATCTAATCTCCTCTGCGACTCTATGAAAGGCACGGGCCAGACAGGTAACATGCACTAGCTTACTGTAAAACGATTTGATAGATTTCGCTGCCTTTACCATGTAAGGGTGCTGCATCTGTTAGGAAGAAGAGTACACTCTCATGTTGTATTCCATTAGGCCAGAGTTAATGTATGGATTTATCAAACAGTTTGCATATCGGAGTGTGGTTAACTGTCTCTAAAACTTCTGAGGTCGGAAGAAAAATCTTTCTATGGCTATATTAGCTACAAAATATCCCTCTGAATTGGTAGTCTTGTCAATTGATACACAAATTTTCTTTCCATTCACACATTCACATATATGGTTTAATATGTATTCATAACATTTTTATTAAATAGTTTTTATGCAATGTTGATTCGTCTGAACAGTATGACCTGTATGGCATTCAAGGAAATCACGAAGTTCAGAATTGTTTAGTTTCCCTAGTGGAATATTTGCACTGACAAACACTTCACATATTTCTTAAAAAATAAAGATGACTTGCTATTTGATGTGGAAGCAGTTTGTTTTAACAGTAATTGAGACACTCTTCTTTTATTCACATTTTTAAGAGCCTGCAAATGTTTTCTTGCGCCCGATATGTTGTTGTACTGTGAAACATTTTTCAGCAGTGACTTTAATTTCGCACACCTTGCAAAATAATATACTCCTATCAGTAGAAAATATTTGTTTACCAAATTATGTTACATACTATCTTAAACGGATAGCACTAGACATTTTGCACTGCACGAAAATAACACAACCAGGCAGAAACTATACTCTGAGACAAAGGGAAAGATTACAAATCAAAGGATTCCCGCATTGGAGGGGAAGTCCCAAATCAATCCACATAGAGGCAGAGCACAGTGGTTTCACGCCATATTGAGGCAATGCACTGTGGCTTCTCACTGACTTGCCTGAGCATAAAAAACAAAATACATAAAAATGAACATTTTAACCATAGATTATTTAAAAACTGACAAATAAAAGTACGAAAATAAAATAAAATGACCTAAAATTACAAATAAAATTTGTAATATTACTTCATCATAAAAATGTGGGAAAAAATACATTTTAAAGACCTATTAAAATCTTATATATTTATTGCACAATGCACTGAATTATCTATCTGCATCATCTCTGACAACTCATAAAAAAGATGACATTTCATCAAAATCCGGGCCTTACTCATCACATTGTGCATTATTTAACGATAATGTTGTATTTCTCTATGTTTAATAATGTTAACATAGTTTCCTGGGTTGGATATACTTATGACAATATAACCACCTCACTTTACCTGCAGGCAAGCCATCACACACTTTCCCTCCTTCATGAGGTCCCTGCATGTACCAAGGCATGCCAATTGGTGCCAGACTGTCTTAATAGAGTAGCCACGTAGCAACGGCTTTCCAAGGCAGCCATAGTGTTTTGTTTATATAGTGGCTGTTTTTGTGTTGTAACACATACATCATGTTGTAAGCTAAATATATATGTTAAAATAACTTCAAAGCATTTCTTTTATAAAATACCAACACCTATGAAGATATCAACAAGGAGTTGAACTATAGCAGAGAGGTTCCTACGTTGGTCTACCATGATAGGGACTGCACTTTGAAGACAAGTACATATTTATTAAATAGAACTTCATAATATATTTCCTATTGTATTTTCATAACATGTTTATATGCTGAAGAAGGCATTATTACAGAAAATTTATGCCACAATTAACAACACACAAAAAGAAGAAAATTGTGAAACCACTGAAAGCATCGTGTGGATGGATCGTCACCTCGTGTGATGCCATCAAAGTTAAACAAAGAAAATAATTATTCTACAGTAGAAATTAATGTAAAATAAAATCCTATAAGGGGACAACTGAGAAAAGGATTGCCATGAGTCACAAGACATAGCTTTCAAAATAATGAAGCACTTAAACTTGTAAAGAGACACAGTTCAGATAAATAATATTATAGAGGAAGAATGGACTAGATTTTATTGTAGTCTATGGACAAATATAGATGAACAAGATATTAATAAATTAATTTAATTAATTTATTAATTAAGAACCTCAATGTGTTTCCCAATTTTAACTTTGAACATGATATTAACCCAACATTATAATCTACAGCAGAAATTGAAATGAAAGAATTAGGTAATGCACTTATAACATCCAAGAGTTAAAAAATCTCCAGGATCAGACAATATAAATAGTGAAGTCTTGAAATATATGCTGAAAAGAATTAAACACATATTTCTAGAAATAATATATGTTGGAGGACTTGTACAATTCCAGCAAATGGAAAAGAGGAATTATTTGTCTCATTTTCAAAAAATGGTAACAGAAATGACTGTATACAGGCATATGTTTATTAAATATAGCCTATAAAGTATTTGCCAAGATAATAACTCGTCTAAATACGAGGTGTGTTTTTAAAGTAATTTCCGAAAAGCTGTAGTAATTAAACGAGAAGATATTTACAAACCATTTTTGTTGCATTTTATTCCGCACACTTTGATTACTTATCAACATAATCTCCACAATTATTGAGGCATTTATTGAGTCGGGGCACAAGTTTTCTATCCCTCATTGTAAAATCCAACTGCCTGCGATGCAAACCACTCCCGCACTGCTGTTTTCACTTCGTCACCATCAGAACATTGGCCGCCAAGGAACGTCTTGAGGTGCAGGAAGAAATGAAAGTCACTCAGAGCCAAATCCGGACTGTAGGGGGGATGGTCAATTTGTTCCCAGTCAAATTTCGTGATGAGATTTTGGGTGTCACGAGCTGTGTGTGTCCGAGTGTTGTCATGAAACAACACAACTCCGTCGGTCAGCACATCTTTTGTACTGAATTGCGTGACGGAGCTTCTTCAAGGTCTGACAATAAGTTTATCTATTAATGGTTTCACTCCGAGACAAGAATTTGATGAGAAGGACTCCTTTTCTGTCCCAAAAACAGTGCACATGATCTTGCGTGTTGACATGCTTTGTTTGAATTTCTATTTCCTTGGCAATGCAGTGTGCCTCCATTCCATGGACTGCTGCTTCCATTCAGGTGACATGTGAGACGAGACACCCAAGCCTTGTCACCTGTCACGATATGGTCAAGAAACTCATCGCCTTGTTCACTATAACATGTGAGAAAGCTTAATGCACTGGAAGCTCGTCTGGTTTTGTGTTCATCGGTGAGCATCTTGGGTACCCATCGTGAGCACAATTTTTTATATCATAATCGATCTGTCACAATTGTAGAGAACACTCGGTGACAATTGTGGGAAATTCAAGGAAAGCAAAGAAATTGTGAACCTCCTGTCCTCATGAATATTTTAATCGACAGCATGCACCAAATTGTCATTGATCAAAGATAGCTGACTGGTATGCTGCTCATCGTGCCCTCGTTGAACTTCCTAACCCATCTCCTGACCATTCCATCACTAAAGGCATCTTCACTATACACCTCACAAAGTTGACGAATGTCAGCTGGTTTGATGTTTCTCACATTCAGGAAACGAATAACAAATCATATCTCACAGTCGGCAGGGTACTCGATCACTTTGAACATTTCAACTGAATTACAAACTTACTCATTACATATGAAAATTTAACATTACATATATTTACATATTTGATCATAATTACACATTTTTACATATTTTAAAGATGTTTTATGTATATTTAAATTAATATTGGGAAGTAAACATTATGAGGTTATATCATTAATAGTGAGTGGAGAACACATTTTAATCGACTCACCTCATACATTTTCAAACTTCTTTCATACCGACGGTTTCAGACAATATCATGGCGCCATGACTGATGAAGGACATGATATTGTCTGAAACCATCGGTATCAAAGAAGTTTGAAAATGTATGAGGTGAGTCGATTAAAATATGTTCTCTACTCACTATTAATGTTTTATGTATATTTACATGTTATACCTCTTAATTAAAAAAAAATATTTTCATAAGCAGAAAATAATTTAAAACAATATTTGTTTACATTAAAAGACTCAGATACCTGACTGTACACTGAAACTGTTTTTTCTAACCTATACAAAAGCTGCTGAGAAACGGTCAAAGAAGAATCCCATTCACTAATCATGATAAACACAGATACAGGAAGAGTGAATACTTGAGTATAGGGTTCCATATAGCAAGATCTCTTTTTAAAAACTGAATGATCTACTCGGTTTATGAATGAAATAGTAGAAATATATAAGGGGCACACCATGGTATAGTTGGTTAAGGTAATATCCTACAAGCTGAAAAATCGAGGGTCGAGACCCGATGGCGGTCAGGATTTTTTAAACTGCTTAATCTTCTGGCAGCATCATGACCATGCGGTCGATTCAGCCTATAAAAAAAATTAATACTATACTATCTTGTGGGGCTAAAGACTGCTATCATACAAGGCTGAAATCTCTTGTCAATTGTCTAGAAAGATGGAAGCCTTCACCTTCCAATATCCTAAGACCTGTATTTATGGGATCATTTTATAATACAAACATCACAATACCCTTCTTACCACATTGTCAAGTATTTAACTGTCTCATTCCTTCAAATCTGATCTATCTTACAGTTAACATTTAATATGAATGCATAAAAAATTAAATTTTAATATATTTATTATTACATATTTTAAGGAATTTTTATGTAATCATATGTTACAACATAAATATGTACACATTCTGCATGTTAATATTACATAAAAATCCTAGCCTTACTCATCATGTATTCCTCTTTGTATAGAATACAACTACACATTACCTATATAGTGTGTTCTGCTGGCGTGGTGCGTAAATTGAAAATTAATGTAATCTATCCAAATCTATAGCATAATGGCACTGGAACATACATTTCACAAACTTGTATAGTATATTTCTGTAGAATTACCTTTTGTGATAGCTGCAGTGAGAGTGGTTTTCCCATGATCAACATGTCCTATAGTTCCAACATTGCAATGGGGTTTGTCTCGAGTAAATACTTTTTTCTCTGTTGCATAATACCGCTGGATGTTAGTTGTTGGCAGACACCATTCTGCTATCTTCACATTATGTTGCTATTAAAATTGTAAAAACATCAATAAGCCATATAACACAAGTACCAAGGAATTCAGAACTCCAAGAAATTAAGTTATAAAGTTAGGTTTTTATGAAAATATACTTCACAAATTGTGGAGATTAAAAATTAGTGTATATATATATATATATATATATATATAGGCCTACATATGTTATAATTAAATTTTGACATTTAGCAATGAAATCCAAATATGACATGAAAAGAAAAATTAATGTCTGAAATGGGATTTGAACCTGGGACTCCTAAATCTACACATTAGTGCTTTTTCGCTTCGTTATCCAGGCAACCCAGTGTAAACATTAATTTTCCTTTCCTTATATACAATTCGGGGCACGCTGTAGTGTAGTGGTTGAGGCACGGGGCTACAAACTGGAAGGTCGAAGGTTTGAGTCCTGGTGGAGTCAGGATTTTTAAACTGACCTAAACCTTCTGGCAGCACTATGGCCCTGGGGTCAACTCAGCCTCTAACAAAAAACGAGCACCAGACTTTGTTCTGGGGGTAAAGGTGGCTGTCATGCAGGGCTGACATCAAGTGCCGATTGTTCAGAAAAAGTGGGAGACTTAAACTCCTACTACCCCAAGGGCCTCCTGAGGCTTGTAGTGAGATCACTTTACTTTATTATATAAAATTCTCTTTCATAAGAGGCAGCGAGACATTGATCACAGTGCCACCTTATGGCTTCTATAACAAGAAAGCATTTTTAATGAGAATATTTTAATTATATAGAAGTAACACACTTTTATTTTGATGTTAAAATAAAATTTTGATATTTAGCAACGAAAGCCAAATATGACATGAAAATGAAAAATTAATGGCTTCGCTATCCAGACATCCCAGTGCAAACATTAATTGAATGCATGGGTTGTGAAAAGATATATATAGGGAAAACAAAAAGAAACCTAAAAATTAGAACCAAAGAACACATAAGAAATATCAAAAATGGAGAAATTGAAAAATCTGCAGTTGCTGCTCATGTTTGGTCTGAAAAACATAATATAAATTCAGACACTAAATTATTAAAACAGTTAGAAAATACAAACGAGCTGACTATTTGGGAAAAAATTTATATTCAGAAGAACAGAAACAGAGTTATGAATTTTGATATTCCGATGGAGGGTGACCTTGTTTGGAGGTTCTTTGGCCAACCACAGGATGGAGCTGACATCGACATCCAGGTGGTGCAACATAATGCAACATAAATAAAACCAGTCTGGGAAAGCTGAAGATAAAACAGAGAATTGTTTTGAAACATGTCCAAGAACAAATCAACATTAATATTGAGGTAAGATGTCCAGACCAAAAATAATATAATTAAAATAACCTCAAAATATAATATTTAATTTTAGGAAGTTATATTTTGAGGTTATTTTAATTATATTATTTTTGGTCTGGACATCTTACCTCAATATTAATGTTGATTTGTTCTTGGACATGTTTCAAAACAATTCTCTGTTTTATCTTCAGCTTTCCCAGTCTGGGAAAGCTGAAGATAAAACAGAGAATTGTTTTGAAACATGTCCAAGAACAAATCAACATTAATATTGAGGTAAGATGTCCAGACCAAAAATAATATAATTACTCAAAATATAACTTCCTAAAATTAAATATTAATTTTCCTTATATACTTCTCTGTCATAAGAGGCAGCAAGACATCAATTGCAATGGCTTCAATAATAAGAGAGCATCTTTTAATGAAAATATATTACTTTATAGTAGTAATACGGTTAGATAGAGCAGTTAACATCCCAGCATTATAAGATTTTACATTCTGGTAATAAATTACTAGAAAATAATTATAATCAATCTCTACAAGGTCTCTTCCTTACAGTTATTTTAGGTCTATACTTTACAGCTCTTCAAGCTTTTGAATACCTTGAGGCCCCATTTACAATTGCAGACTCAGTCTATGGCTCAACATTTTTTATAGCTACAGGCTTTCATGGTCTTTTTTATTTTGATGTTTGAATTAAATTTTTATGTTTAGCAATGAAAGCCAAATATGATATGAAAAGAAAAAAATAATGTTTGCATTGGGATGCTTGGATAGCGAAGACAGTATCATGCTAATATACAGAATAACAGGTCCTGGGTTCAAATCCCAGTTCAGGTAATAATTATTTATACTCATGTAATATATATATATATATATATATATTACAGTGAGTCTCTACAAATGTTGATGGGACATAGTTATCCATTGGTCTGTGGGTCTGATGTGACAGTTACGCATACCGTGAGCACTCAGCAGATATCACGATTTTCCAGCTGCCTCTAGTGTAATTTATCAGTAACAAATCAAACCGACTTAGTCTGAGATTAAACCTCTGAGTAAATGTGTGTATTACTGATCTTATGCGTGTTAATACTACTCACTACGCGAGCATGTGTACATTTTAAACACATTTTTAAGAAATATGAATTCATGTGGAAAAATTACATGTAAATTTCCTAACAGGTCCCTTCCGAGTAGGCATATAATATTAAAATCACTCAATAGGTTTAACATAATAGGTTCTGTGAATAATAAAAAAGCCAACTAAATCCTCATGCTTGATGAAATAGGTGTTGCCTTGGAATAGAGTCCTAGAAAATCTCTGAGGCATTTAGTGCAGCAGACAGGAATTTTGAGATGTACACAAAGCAATGCAGCTAATGACAAATGAGGGAAATTTTGAGGAAGTGGCTGAATTCATATACCTTGGAACAATAATCACAAATAGGAATGAGATCCACAAAGAAATTAAACGTAGGCTCAATTCTCGAAATGCGTGCTATTATGCATTGCAGAGACTCTTGATGTCCCAACTCCTTTCAAAAAACGTTAGAAACTGAAAATATATAAAACTATTATTCTACCAGTTTTATTATATGGGTGCGAAACATGGACTCTTACTTTAAGGGAGGAAAGGAGATTACAAGTATTTGAGAATAAAGTACTTAGGAAAATTTTTGGACCAAAGAGAGATGAACAGACAGGTGAACGGAGGAGACTACTTACTTACTTACTTACTCACTGGCATTATCGAACCCGTAGGTTCATGACCACGCGGACATAAGCTCTCCATACACCCCTATCCTGAGCTAATGTTTTCCAATCATTCCCTGTATAATCTACTTCCCTCAAATCATAGTTAATGTTATTCTCCCACCTCATTCTTGGTTTACCAACTGGGTGTTTTCCCTCTGGCTTTCCTACAAGAAGCTTCCATGCAAGTATTTCATTCCCCGTACGTGCAACATGTCCTGCCCAACACAGTCTACGAGACTTAACTGTTCTTATTATATCTGGCTTCCTATAAAGACCATGTAGTTCATTGTTATGTAGTCTTCTCCATTTACCTGTCTGTTCATCTCTCTTTGGTCCAAAAATTTTCCTAAGTACTTTATTCTCAAATACTTGTAATCTCCTTTCCTCCCTTAAAGTAAGAGTCCATGTTTCGCACCCATATAGTATAACTGGTAGAATAATAGTTTTATATATTTTCAGTTTTAACGTTTTTTGAAAGGAGTTGGGACATCAAGAGTCTCTGCAATGCATATAACAATGAACTACATGGTCTTTATAGGAAGCCAGATATAATAAGAACAGTTAAGTCTCATAGAATGCGATGGGCAGGACATGTTGCATGTATGGGGAATGAAAGACTAGCATGGAAGCTTCTTGTAGGAAAACCAGAGGGAAAACGCCCAGTTGGTAGACCAAGAACGAGGTGGGAGAATAACATTAACTATGATTTGAGGGAAGTAGATTATACAGGGAATGATTGGAAAGCATTAGCTCAGGATAGGGATGTAAGGAGAGCTTATGTCCGTGCGGCCATGAACCTACGGGCACACAAAGCAATGAAATTACTCATAATAAACGCAAGTAAAAATTAGATGCATTATTGTAGAAGAACTGATTCATGTGAATGATAATTTTGTAAAAAGATGTAATATATGTATGAGATAAGATGGAAAGCACTTCCAGCATCTTCTATGATAAGTATGAGCAACGAATACTGTTATTTAATATCTCGTATCCAATCTCAAAAGAGCACTCATGTCATGCAGTCAGGAAGTTGTCACACTAGATCCACAACATTTACATGTATTTACACACACAAGTATTATACAGAATTATACATCACTAGATCCACAAGCAGACACACAAGTATTATGTAGATTGTTGTCACCATAGAAATTACAACTATTTTTATTCCTATGATATCTACACATCCAGTAATGTATAAACATTATTTTTATTTGGTCTTCTTCTTGTATCTTGTAAGCCCATGGTTCCCTTAACAGAGATTTAGGCGCTCTCCCCCTAGAGGGAAGAATTTGAACCATACTAATTTAGTTACACTTGTTTTCATATAGATGTCCTTTGAGTGGTCCGTGGTCAGCGTTCCACCTCATACTGACATCTAGGAAACCAAGGTAGTACTAGGACGGGAAAATTCGGTAAATTTTGCTTAGAGGTCTTTCATTCAGACTTAAGGATCTTTTATGAGCCTGAAAATCTTCGGACTCGAGACCCATGGCTTGAAGCCCCTCCCGGAGGATTTGCTCCTTGGATTTTTCCATCCTAAAAAATCCATCGACCCCGGCTGGGTTTGAACCTGCGACCCTCGGGACCAGAGGCAAGGAGCATAACCACTAGTCCACATTGGCCAATTTTTTTTTATTTGGTACTCACAAGTATTTCCAGAGTTATTTAATAAAATATTTCACTGCATGTTCTTATGAAACTTTTCTATAGCTTGACAGCGAACAAAAGGAAGTGATAATACATTCTTGTCTTGACTGTGCATCTGTCTCTACCCAGATTGGTGTTCTTCCTGCCTCTTTTTTTCAATCAATCAGCATCAATACCCATATTGCTTGAAATGGAGTTGGTATTACCAGGAAAACATAATAACCAATAACATGATGATACAATTGAACTACAAAGGTTACAACTAAATCACATGATCACAGAGGGAAGTATTATGTCACAGAAATCTAGTACGTGCACAGTACAACAGCATGTTGTTTGCTGCCAAACATTCTGCCCAGAGATATATATATTGAGGCAATCACACTACAGACTATGATTTTCACATTTATAATATATGAGGATCTCCAAAACAAAACCATTAAGTCCATCTCTGATCGAAACTGACTTTAAAATGATGGATTGCTACTCTATGAAATGTCCTGCATCAAATTACAGTCTCTGTTCCTTCCCCATTAAAAATGTGATCGAAATTAAGCGTTTGTTTCATAATCCATTCAGTCTACTGGTCCAGTCAGAATCAAGCTTGTTGAGTCAATAGATTTCACATTTATTTTTATTCTGCAGCTGCACAATGTTAATAACTTAATTAGTTCATCCAAGCGAAGGAAGCCTGGATTAGCTCAATGGTTAGAGCATCAGCACGGAAAGCTGAAGGTTCGGGGTTCGATTCCCGGTTCAGGCATACATTTTTCTCTTTACCATTTGATTACAATAATTTAGTAGTGTACTTTAATATACTTATTTCAATCATAGTAACAGCTTTAGCTTCTTAATATTAATTTAATAAATAATGCTATAGCTATGTGGAGTCCCTTCATGTCTTCTTCAGGTAGAAGCCATTCATTGTGTATTTGTGTGAATGATGATTCATTGCATTTGAATGTGGGACCAAGACAGTAAGGTAAAGGAAGGATTTATGCTTGGATGGGAAGGAAGCCTGGATTAGCTCAATGGTTAGAGCATCAGCACGGAAAGCTGAAGGTTCGGGGTTCGATTCCCGGTTCAGGCATAAATTTTTCTCTTTACCATTTGATTACAATAATTTAGTAGTGTACTTTAATATACTTATTTCAATCATAGTAACAGCTTTAGCTTCTTAATATTAATTTAATGAAGAAAGTCATATTGCACTTATCACCCATAAAATTAGAGCAAAGACATTCTACAAAATGTTGAAAGGAACTCCACAAGATTCCATCACACTCTGTTTTGATTTATAACAAGTTTAGCCATCGCCGAAATTACCTATAGGTGATGATTTTAATGCTAGCTTCTATGCAATCTATATTACAGATATTGAGAATAAATCCCCTAATTCTTACTGCTGGGTTGAAAATCAAGCAGGCTGAGGAGCAAAAGAAGTAGCATCAGCTCTTACAAATTTTCTTACCAAAACAAATTTTAATTAAACTGTCTCCACTATAAGGCAATTTTCAAACGGACAGATGTGAGGGTCAAAATCAAAATTCCATTGTTATACATGCTATTTATTGGTGGCTTCTGGAGAAATCACCACAATCTGCCAAAGAGATATGTATGTTTTTTTTTCTGTCCGAGGCCATGAATATCTTCCTGCAGACAGGTGTAATAGAAAAATAATTGTACAGACACTCTCAAATATTGATACCTGAAGACTAGCACAATCTCTATCACAATATGGGCAAAGTATCTGTCTGGTAATAGATTGGAAAGTTCAAGACTTCAAGGGATTTACGTCTAAACTTCATAAGCTGGAAGGGATCAATACTACAGAAAGAGTATGTCTGATGAAAGTAAAAATAGAAAAAATGAATGTAAATGTAGCAATATAGGTGTCATGTCGACATGACGATCAATCTAGGCATTCAAGATAATTGTTAGAGAGATTGTCACATGAAACTTAGCCCTTGAATTTGCCATTTTGTCCAGGTAATGTAAAAACTGAAATTTGAAGACTTTGTTGAAACAAGGATGTGGTGATGAGTGGAGGAACATACCAGAACTTCAGTTTTATGCTAACATTGTTGATTATCAGGGAAAATGACACACAAAATGAAAGATGTGATTGTCTTGATGAGGAAGATGGTTCTGGAATAATATAGCTTTTTGTGTTTTAATTTGCTTATGAATGTCAACAAAGCATAATAATAATCATACATTTAACCATTAATGTTCATTAACAATCATTGTAACACGTAAGAGTTAATTTTGATTCAATAAACTTGATTTCCTTAAGAAAAATACTTTTACTTCTTTAGCATCTGATTCAAAATCTGTTTTGTCCACACTAATGAAACAAAACATGCTAAGTCCGTCCAATTTTTTCTTTCAAGTATTGATAATAAGTTCTAAATTAGATAAAACTGATTTTCCGTGCTAGTCATTTTGATATCACTAAATGGTTTATCTTCACAATACTGTTTCATTATAAATTGCGCGTCCACAAATTTAAACTGTAGAAGTTTTTCAACTTTTCTGAAAATTTATGATTTGCTGATTTAATGGCTTTTGTTTTGAAGCTCCTAATATAATAAACATCTATAGATATTCTATAAAATTGTCAAACCTTTTTTTTTTAATTTCAAGATTGTGTTAATTAACTCACTAAGTACCACATAGAGAACATGGGCATGGCTTCTGGCAACTAACTCAGTCACTCATTGCCACTATTGAACCTGGAGGCTCATGGGTGCTCCATACATCCCTATCCTGAGTTAATATTTTCTAATCATTCCCTGTATAATTTAATACACCTTCTTCATATTATGGTTAATATTATTTTTCCATTTTATTCTTGGCCTACCTATATGTCTTCTTTCATTCCCAATTCATACAACATTTCCTCCTAATATTAGTCTGTTCCTATTATGTCTGATTTCAAATGATATCATGTAACTTACTTATTATTCAGTTTTCTCCATTCACCTGTCTGTCTCTCTTTGGTCCAAAAATTACTCTAAGCATTTTATTCTCAAATACTCAAACTTTTCTCCTCTCTTAAAGTATGAGACCTTGTTTTGCAACTTTATAATATAATTGGAAGAATAACAGTTTTATATATTTTTTAGTTTAACATTTTTTGAGGAGTTGGGATGATAAAGAGTCCCTGTAGTCAATAATAGCGTGCATTTCCAGAGATGAGCTTTTGTTTAATTTTTTTTGCACCTCATTCCTGGTTGTAGTTATTGTTCCATCATACAAAATTCTAACAAATATATTACTATCCAGACTTACTCCCCATACTGAAGATGTAATAGATCAATGTGAATGTAGGGCCTACAATAGATTAGATTTTTACTACAAGACAGAATTTTAGAAAAGAAATGGGAATATATTGACACTGTACATCAACTAACTATATGTAGACTTCAAAAAGGCATATGAATAAATTAAGAGGGAGAAGTTTTACAGTATCCTGCTGAACTCTGGAATTCCTAAAAAGTGACTTATCCAAATGTGTCTAATGGCACAAAGAACAAGGAGCAGGCAGGCAACCAGTTTTCAGATACTTTCGATATTCACAGTGGGCTAAAGCAAGAATATGCACTATCTCCTTGTACTATGAACATGTCATCAAATCTTTATAGAGGATAAAAAAAGGTATTTACACCTCAATGGTATTAATAAGCTGTTTATATTGCTGACGATGTAGAATTGTTAGGCGATAACAAGAGGATACTAAGAGCCAACATGCACATTCTACTGAGTAACACTAAGAAAATGAGGCTGCAAGTAAAAATCACAATATTAAAATTATAAAATTATGTACCTTATAGGACAGGCCTATAAGGCACACCTATTCTTTTCAACATCTACCTGGAAGACCTAATGAAGAACTGCTTCAGAAATATGGGAGGCATAAACATGGGAGGAAGAAGAATTAAGTGCATACGATTTGCTGATGGAACTAAATGACAAGTCCGAGGATTATGGGATGAAGATAAATATAAATAAGACAAAGGCCATGATTATAGGAAGGAAACCAAGGAAAATAAACATGAGGATTAAAGATTGAGGCCATTGAGCAAGTGGAGAGCTTCAAATACTTGGGTTGTACAATCAGTAGTAACATGAACTGCGGTCAAGAAGTAAAGCAGAGGATAGCAATGGCAAAAGAAGCTTTGAACAAGAAGAGAAGCATTTTCTGCGGACCTTTGGCAAAAGAATTACGGAAGAGGCTAGTGAAGTGCTTTGTGTGGAGTGTAGCATTGTATGGTGCAGAGACTTTGACATTACAACAAAATGAGCAAAAACAACTGGAAGCTTTTGAGATGGGGATATGGAGAAGAATGGAACTTATAAAATGGACAGACAAAATAGAAAAACAAAGATGTGCTGGACAGAGTGGGTGAAGGAAGAACAATGCTGGAACTCATAAAGAAGAGGAAAATAAATTGTATTGGCCACTGGCTAAGAAGAAACTGCCTGCTGACGGATGCCCTCGAAGGAATGGTCAACGGAAAGAAAGTTAGAGGCAGAAAAAGACATCAGATGATAGACAATATTAAAATAAATAGTTTGTATGCAGATACAAAAAGGAAAGCTGAGTTAAGGAAAGAGAACATGGGCATAGCCAGCAATGGATTAAGGGGGGTGCAAATTTTTTTGACTATATATCTTCCAGGTACAAACGAACAAATCAAAAACACAATATACAACCTTTATTTTTTAACTTAACCCTGAATATATTTCGGAAGAAAACTACGGCACTATTGAAGAGGAAACATGAAGAGTAATAATGAAGTAATTGCAGAATTTTTAGGCTTGGCGAATTGAATTTTTTGTCAAGATTACTTCTTAATTTTTATACTTAATTGTATTGAAACTATTAACTATATTTTAGCTACTAATAAAGTACAACTACACACACAGTTCGACTCGCCTTTTCGTTTGAGAACATTTTTAAGTACGTTTTGTTCAAATTTTTCAGTATCACTTTTAGTAAGATTTTTTTTATGCAGACTGAGCATACACAGGCCATTAAGGGGATTTTCTGTCATTGTAAAACGGCACCATGTCTTCACTCTTCTTCTTCATCACGGTTTAGGCTTATTTACTAGCCTGTTCCGGCTCCAAATTGCTGCTGTTTCCATCTTTTCTTTGGTCTTCCCAAATTTCTTCTTCCACGTGGTGAATAGCTGTATGCTGCTTATGGTATTCTATTCTCAGTCATCCTTGCCGACTCTTCTTAGGGTGCTAAATGTGCGTTCAATAGATGCTGTAGTGCATGGTAAAGACAGGTATATTACAATTGCTTTTTGATGGATGGGAAAAAATTGCACTAGTACATGATATTATCGAAATCACCTTCTTTATCCTTGTCACTTTGTTTCATCCACATATGGTGCCATAGTTCAATTTCGGTGGACAAACCCTAGATTTCATAAAACTCTGAAATTTTGATCGCCGTTGCTTGGGCATTTTTCAGAGATATTTTTAGGTTCTTAGGGTTCAGCATTTGAAGTTGTTCTCCAAATCTGTCCCTAACAAATATTTTATTTTAGGAAGTAATATTTTGAGGTTCTTTTAATTATTTTATTTTGAGTCTGTATATCTTACCTCAATATTAATGTTGATTTGTTCTTGAATATGTTTCGATTGGATCCCAATCATCTTCAGCATCTAACAAAACTATGTGAAAGGAATCCCAAGTATGGATTTAAGATGGCCACCTTAAAGTAATCTTTGGGATTACATTGTGGATTAGCTCGATGTGTCTGCTTATTGGATATTCTTAGTAGTGTGGTGTTTACACCAAACTCAGAAGCAATACTCTCCATCTCTTTCATGATGCCTTCGGAAATCTCATAACCTTTTTGCGATGATCTATTAACATGCTTTTAATGCTTTCAATATGGGCCGTGCATTTAATTAAATCTATAACCACGGCTTGTAGAGAATTAACGACAGGTTCCAAATAACTAGAATATTTTGCTATCAGGCATAAACAAAAGATGAAAGTACTTCTACTTGCAGCAGCATGCAACTGATCAGCTTGTTTTTGGCTTGGTGGGTTTTCATCTGTGGCAATCATTTTCAGACCGTTCATCGATTCAAAAAAGTTTCTCAAATATCCCAATACTTTTTATATTTTTGCAACGTGTTTCGCAGAGCATGGGGATGTTTGGGACGTGCTGTCTTCTCGACGGCGACTCTCGTAAAAAGTTTATAAAATCCTTAATTGTAGCTATCGCGTCTCACCTCAGGCACACTATACCTTTGGGGAAAAACTTGCACAGACGTTTCTGGTCCCCCTTGTCTTTTCCTGTCATTGTTGAGCAGCCGCCATAGTCCTGGCCGACACATTTTTGTGGGTCAATGTCTACCTCTTTGAAAAAACTTAATTTCTGCCACAATTGATTGGGCGTCTATTCTTTTCAGTTCAACAAAACCCAAAAACTCGTCGAATTTTATTCAGTTTCTCATCAAAAACCGCATATCAATAGACTCTTGCACCTTTCCAAAAATGTCATAGCATTTATCAGCTAAAGCACTATAAGCGGTGGCATTTTTTTTTTTACATAATCCGCAATCATTTTCTTTACCTCAAGTCACATAATTCAATCAATTCATTTTTAATTTGTAGATAAAGGTAGGTAACATTATTGGCGTTTAAATGAGGTTTTAAGCTTATATCACCAGCATCAATTCTCCACTGAATCAAATCCCTGAAGACGCCTTCGTCCGGTGTTTTACACCTTAAATGCACGTCATGCAAGCCGCAGAACATAATGGTATCCAAGATGGAAGACAAATATTTCAAGTTACTCGCCACAATCTTCAAGCCACTTACATGTTTTGGCTAGCAGTGGCCTCACTTAAAAACAAGCATGCTGACTGCGCAGCTTCCACTTGCCAGCACCTCTCACAATGTTTTTTGGCGAATTAATGCATTTTGAAAATCTTCTGGAAGGGCCTCACTACAAATGACCCTTTAATGCCCCTCACAATATGTGGGGAGAATAGAACACAATTTATACAGAGTGCATCTTTGAGCCTTGAGGAATACTTTAGCCAGGGTGAATAACTGTTGGATCCAACAATGCTTGAATTTCCATTTTAAATATTCAGCATCTTTGCTGAAATTGTAGCTTTCAGATGGACTCCAGCAGCTTGTCAGAATTTTCACTTTATCTTCTTTACTCATTAGTTCTGTTCTCCCAAACCAGTTGCCAATATCATTAGGTTGGTAAATGGTGAGTAAATCTTCTTCTTCGGATGTGATGAATTCTAAACTATCCGGGGGAAAAATAATATTGCAATGATAAAACTTGTGTAGGTACTTACCAAAGAATTTTCTTATATTAATTTTTACTTATACACACACTAATACGCATAGTTTAACATTAAAGTGTGAGTCTAGAACCTTCGAGCAAAGAATGTCAATTGAATAATTATTTGAGCCTATAGAACGTACTAGAAAATATGAGACATAGACATGGCGAACCTCTGACCAATATAAGGCTGTAAAAAAGACATCCATTACAGAAGTGTGTGCGGCCAATGAAAAGTAAAGGTCAAGCGAAGCTTCTACAAGCATCTAGGTGTCGAAAAACAAACTCAGGTACTCAACTGAAATTCAAGAAGTGAATGCTGTGTTAGCCATTCGTAATAGAGGTCTAGAATTTTCTAGCGTACTGGTGATGCTTAAGTACATTGGGACAGGCACTTGATACATTGGTATATCACACTGATTGGGTTTGGCAGGCTTAATAGTATTACTATTTTTGATTGTTTACAACTATTTTTAACATTTTACGCCTAATTTTGGATAGAAGAAAATCTCAGTGTTAATTGCACCCACGATGGAGAATGCTGAGTTTGCAGTGAAAGACCTGCTCTTGGGCAGAACACTATGTATATGTAATTTTAATATTGTGACTAACACCTCAACAGAGTTTTACTATGCATTTTATTAAAGCAAATAGAAAGCAATCAAACACTGGTTGAATTCTTGAATTGCATGCTATAATGCTTTAGGGACTTATGTCATTCCAACTTCTTTCAAAATGTTAAAATTAAAATATATAAAACTGTTATGCTCTCAGTTATATCATATGGATGATAAACATAGACCATTACTTTAAGGCAGGACATGTGGCACAAATGGGGAATGAGAGAGGGACTTTGGAAACTCCTTGCAAGAAAACCAAATTGGAAAGCACCCAGCAAGTAGGTCAAGAATCAGTGGAAGAATAACATTAATCAAGGTATAATGGAGGTAAATTTTACACAGGATGATTGAAGATGTTGGCTCAGGATAGGGATGCATGGAGAGCTTATATTCTCGTGGTCATGAACCTACAGCTTCAGTAATGCCAATGCGTTAGTTAGTTTAGGTATTTGAATCCACTTCTTTAAAACTTCCTGCATTCATTAACTGCCCATTTCTATTATACACATATTTCTAAGTGAGATCATATATTTAGTTTTATTGATATTTACTTCAAGCCCGAGTTTCTTAGTGATATCCAACAGAATGTGTGAATTGGCTTTCAATATCTCCTAGCCATAACTTAATAATGCTACATAAGCAAACACCAAGATTAAAATCTTTGAGTTATATGTCCTCTTATCCTCTGAGGAATTGATTGGATATTGTAGTACAAAATACAATAGAAGAGGAGATTGTGCATTTTCTTGCTTTAACAAATTTCAAAAGTATCTGAAAACTGTTTGCCTTCTTCTATTTGACATATTCAAGTAAGCCTAATTATCTTTTAGGAATTCTAAATTTTAGCAAGAGACTATTCAACTTCTTCCTATTAATTTGATCCTATCCCTTTTTGAAATTACACACAGTGCCACCATATACCTATTTCTTTTCTAGAATATCTGATCTATTTCCTCTAAATCCACATTGATGATCACCAGAGACCGGAAGTTTAGGTATAATAAATCCTTAAAATTGGCAGGCAAAAAAGCATTATAAATAGCTAAAATAGGTAGGAAAAAAGGCATTATAAATAGCTAAGATAGGCAATAAAAGGCAATTAGAAAAACTTACAAACTGAGATTTTCGACTCAATGTTGCAATTACTGTTGGAAGCAATGAAATCTTCCCAGTAGCCTTGGACAGTACATTTTTGTGTTTGATTATACTGATATGTTACAATATAAAATGATTCTTTTCATAGTTCACTGACTGCTCGCATATTTTGCATGCATGCTACCGTCAGTATAAAATGCGTCAGATCCAAAAGTACTAATGTAACTTTATATTTTACTGCGTAAAGGAACACTGAATTTTGGCATCTTGCTGCTAGCTACAATAGTGTCACAATGAACACTGAAAGAAAAATTAAGTTAGACCCGCACTCATTTTTGCCGTTTCAAATAACAACTTTCTGCTATTTATATATTTCTTGCACGGCGGCACTCATTGTTGCCTTTTCAAATAATAGCTTTCTGCTATTTATATACTTTTTGCACGGCGGCACTCGTTGTTGCGAAGAGAATAATTATGGACTGAAAGACAATAATATATATTCGGTGAAGTCACTTTCATTGTAACGGTTATAGAAATTTACTTCGTAAATTAGGCATTTATATTTAAAAAGGCAACACAAAACTGTGGCATTTCATTCACCAAGGTATAATTCATACAGATTCACTTCAAATTGAAGATAGATTTAACATATTTAAAAAGACATTCTGCCAAAGTTCCAGTCTCTGATGATCATCCATTATGTCATCAATGTAAGTAACAAGCCTGAATACCAATATATTTTTAGAATTTTGTACAAAGTTGAAACTAATGAAATACCCCTATATTTTCAATCAGTTTTATCTCCTTTCTTATAGATGGGTACAATAACTGATTTCTCCCTCCCCCATTTATTTCGAAGAGGCTCTTTTCCCCAAATCATGCTAAGCAACCAGTGTGTCTTGTCCCCGATTTCATGAGTTCTGCTTGGATTCATTCTGATCTTGATGTTTACACATCTTTAATTTTTCTATCGTCATTTCATCCTCTAATGTACTCAGCTCTGTGACTAATATGTCTGCTGCCTCTAAGTCACCTCAATATTGTGTTTTCCATGTGTACATTTAATAGCTAATTAAAGTATTTTTTTCCATCTATTTAATATCATCTTGAAAACAGGTAATGACAACAATCTGTACAATTATCAAACTATACATGGTGTAAGTTATTATTCCTTACTAGGTCACACACAAATAACAAAAATTCTAAAGACTATTTACAGAAAAAAATATTGGAACTGAAGTTGTCAGATGGTGTTATTGGTAGCGCTGGCTATTGGCCTTCAGACGATAGAAAATTGTATAAGAAGAAAGAATTGTCGACTTTCGTGTCAGAGCTCGAATGGTATGACAGTTATTATGCTGATGTATATAGCTAGAGATTTGGGGTTCAATTCCTGGTTTGAACATTAATTTTTCTTTCTAAAATAAAATACTGTCCAGGACTGGAAAATGTTAAATTAATCATAACATCAAAATATTTAAAAAAAAATGTTCTGAATAAAAGTTGTAAGAGTGCATTGTTGGTATCGGCCTTCAGAAATTAGAGAAATGTATAAGAAGATAGAATTGTTGACGCTCATGTTGGAGCTCGAATGGTGGTAATGGTTGTCATGCTGGTGTGTATAGTCTGAGGTTCAAGACCTGGTTTGAGCATTAATTTTTCTTTCTAAAATAAAATTCTGTCGAGGACTGTAAAATGTTAAATTATACACCGTGTCCTTAAAATCTGGTAACACTTTTCTCATTTAATTACTCAAAAACGAAACATCATACAGGTTTTGTTTATATGTCGTATGAAAGAGTATCTCAAATGGTTTTGGTGTGTTTTTACAGGCAATGAACATAGTTTTCACATTAACCGCAGTTGGTGTGTTTTCAATATGGCGACTTCTGGTGCAGAGCGTGCCTTCTGCGTGTTGGAGTTTGATAAAAACAAGAGTGCTACAGATGTACAACGGAAGTTTAGGATACAACTGAATAAAGCAGCAAGTCAATGTGTATGTGCCTCCTTTACCACAAAATGGACGAGACCTCAAGCGCAGGATTGAAGAAGTTGCTACCATTGTATCTGAGGATATGTTCAAAAGAGCATGGCAAGTACTGGATTACCATGCAGACATATGCCGAGTTACACATGGTTCCCATATTGAAGGATTGTGAACCCAGACATTGCACAAAAAAACATTTGAGATACTCTTTCATATGACATATAATCAAAACCTGTATGATGTTTCGTTTTTGAAGTGTTATTGGACTTTAAGGACACGGTGCATATTAAGCTTTACTGCTTAAAAGTAATATATATATAAATTCTAAAAAAAAAAAAGAATTCTGGATAGAAGTCGTCAGAGGCCATTGTTAGTAGCGCTGGCTATTGACCTTTGGATAATAGAGAATTGTATAAGAGGATAAAATTGTTGATGTTCATATCGGAGCTTGAATTGTGTAATGGTATACTGGTGTATAGTCGGAGATCTAGGATTCGAGCATTAATTTTTCTATCTAAAATAATAATCTCCATTGCCTTCTTAGGAAATTTGAAACATATTTTTGATACCACAGTTATCTAAAAACAATCAAGTTTCTGAAGAAAGCAATGACAATTGTTATGCTGGTTTACGTCACTTTCTTTTTTCTTTCTGTAAATATACTACAGACAAGTTAATAATTCTGCAAGTTCTTAGCTTTTTTACTGTTTTTTTGAAGTCTTGCAGTCATTAAGCTAAATGTACAATCTAGCTGTAGTTTCTTTGGATGTGTCTCATGATCAATACTTACATACTGTTTAATCTCCCTGGCAAACAGTATCTGCTTCAAAGTTCGTCGTACAACTGAAAACAACAAAAAACTAAATAATTGTGTCTATATAAAAGGTTGAAAATATATATATATATATATATATATATATATGCATATATATATATATATATATATGCATAAATTTTAACTAAAGTTTTCTCGGTGTAAATATAACCAAAATGTCTAGTAGACATTTGATAGCAAGTTTCCTTGGGCTGAAAAAATAAATATACTAGTTAATTCATTGCATTACTTAATCACCATGAACATTCAGTTTTACTTAACAATGAATATTATTATTAGTTTTGGCTTGATATTTCCAGATCCCATGGCAATTTTTTGTACAAGTTAAATTTTAAAAATCTAATGATGAAAGAATATCTGTCATGTAGGGAGAAAATTCTGTAGAAATGCCCCCCCCCCACCCTCCTCAAGAAACTGTACTCTTACAGTTCAAATTATGATTACATTTTACCACAAGACATTTTTGTTCAACATTTGTACATTTATCATCATCATCATCATCCATGAAAGTATTAGGCCATGTGGCCTGTTACAGTCTCAAAGAGGAATTTTCCATCCAGCGCTTTTTTGGACGTCCCAGCGATCTTCTGCCTTGGGGGCAGTAGTGAAGTATGGCTTTTGGAATTCTATGAGACGGCATTCGTTGAAGATGGGCTTTCCAGTTGTTCTGGTAGTTTTGTATATGGTGAAGAATGGGTTCTACATCCAACTCTTCCATAATTTCCTCATTTCTTTTATGGTCCCACTTTGTATAGCCTGCTGTTCGGCGCATAAATCGCATCTCATTTGCTGTTATTCTGCTTTCATCTCTTCTTCGTATTGTCCATGCTTCATTACCATATCTTAATACTGTTGATGACAAATTTTTCTAAGTTCTACAGAATTGCAGTGTGCATGCATGAATGCTCTAATCTTTATGTAGCTTCCGTTAGATGGCTCTGAAATAGGTGTTACCAACTTTTGCAATAATTCCAAAATGTTTATAAAAATGGATGTACACCAACTTCCCACTTCCTAACGTAACAAAACAAATTACATGCATATTATTTAACAAACTATAAACCAATCTTATGTACACTAACTCGTACCATCTGAACCTAACAAAAAAAAAGTTAATTTAGCTGATGTTTCCATTAAGTGCAGTGAAATTTTTCTAAGAGTGAGGCAGACACCACGCACATGCACCAACAGGGTTTTATTTTCAAATTATTTCCCACCATTTACAACAAATTTTACATTTTTTCTAACGATTATTTGAACATATTTTTCTATGATATTTAACTATATACGTAACATGAAGACGTGGCAGCCATATTGATTTTAAAGAATATTCTATACAACAATAGTGCAGCCAACATAGGTTATGTACTTCAGAATTTGAGAACTTACTATTTATTTTTGGGCATTGCATTCTTTCACAGGTTAGAGTACTTAAATTGCATTAGGTTAGCTTTTAGGTTGGTCTTTCACAGGTTAGAGTACTTAAATTGTGTTAGGTTAGCTTTTAGGTTTGTTAAATAGCATGTATAATGTTGGCTGCATCGCGATATTCCATAGTGTAAACCACTTCGCGTTTGTTGGCGCATGCGTGTGGTGTCTGCCTGGGATTTAAAAAAATTCTCACTGCGCTTAATGGAAAGATTATCTGTTAATTTCTTGAAATTTGGTTTGGAATTGAAAATGCTTAAACACTTATTTCAGAGCCATCTAGCAGAAATTACATTAAACATTTGCGCGTCTGTAGAACTCCATTCACAATATTTGCGTAATTTCTTAAAAATCATAAGAAATGTTTAAAGAACTGGGATAAAGTATACTATTTGTTGTCTCACATGAATTCTTCTAAATTCTACAGAATCGCAGTGCGCATGCACAAGTTGCTGTAATGGTTAATGTAGCTTCCGGTAGATGGCTCCGAAGTCGGCGTTACCAACTTTCAGAATAAATTCCCAAATGCTAAAAATAAAATGGATGTAAACTAACTTCCCATTTCCTAACCTAACAAAACAAATTACATGCATATTAAGTTATGTAGAAGGAAATAACACTATGAGGTTCTTTAATATTGTTTATTTTTAATTATTTCACTCACCTCATACTTCATAATGCATAGCAGACCCTGGGTTTCTTCACGTAATTTGTGACATTGTCAATGCTGCGTCACGTTCACAACTGACGTCCAACGGCCTTCTATCCTGCAGACTGACCTCCGCGCCATCTGGTGGCCGACCGAAGAATTTCCAAATCAGTCCTCTTTCTTTATAACCGGGTATTTCAAAATTCATAGTTGTATTTTCATTCTTGCATATGTAAATTTTTTCCCAAATTGTGAGCTCCTTCACAAATTACGTGAAGAAACCCAGGGTCTGCTATGCATTATGAAGTATGAGGTGAGTGAAATAATTAAAAATAAACAATACATGCATATTATTTATGTATTATCACCTCACTATGATGGTAGTCCATTTATATAAAAGCAGGTGCCACGACAATGCTAGACAATGATTAACATGCGGAATTCTTATAGTGGCTGCAGTATTTAATTATACATAACAGCTACGGGAAAGCAAATCGAGCCGCTGGACAACCATCATAGTGAGACTACTATACACTAACTTGTCCCATCGGAATCTAACAAAATGAAGTTCATTTCTTAAAATATGGTTTGGAAATATTTGCGAATGTTGGTAACACCAATTTGAGAGCCATCTAGCAGATGTTACATTAAGCATTTTCGCATCTGTAGAATTTGATTCACAATATTTGCGTAATTATATAACCTTTTCAATATTTAAAAATCATAAATGTTTATAAAATGGTTCTAAAATGTTTAAATAGTATGAAACATGTTTAAAAGTTTATAGTGCAACAGTAGCATAAGGATGTTGTATGGAAAATCGTGAGAGACAAACAGGGAATCTCAGCCAAGAACTGTTGCAAAATGTTTAAAATAGTACAAAACATTATTACAAATAGTAAAAGTGTGTAGTGCAACAGTGACATAAGTATGTTGTATGGAAAATCGTGAACGACAAATACTAGACTTGAGTCAACTAATCTTGTGCACATTAACTTTTTCTATCGGAACTTTACAAAATGAAGTTAATTTCTTGAAATATAGTTAGGAATTAAATGTGAATGTTGGTAACACCGATTTTACTGCCATCTAACGGAAGTTATATTAAGCATTCCTGCATCTCATGGCAACACAGTACAATTTGTGTAAATACATAAATATTTAAAAACTGGGATAAGGTGTACTTCCCGTCGCAAATAAATTCTTCTAAGTTCTATAGAATCGCAGTGCGCATGCGCTAGTGCTTCATGTAATCCCAGAAAGATAAATGCAACATCCAGTAGTTGGTGGTATATGTATATGAAATCAGTATGACCAACATTGACACAAAATTCCCAGAACTTGTCTAAATATGTATAATTAACACGAAATTAACTAGTGGAAATATGATTTTACGTGGTAACCGTCCGGTATTTTGAATTTTTCATGGAATAACAGATATGAAGAGGTAATTTATTTTACGTATCAAATCACATTTAAAAAGCAAGGAACCTAAAAGCTAACCAAACCTAAATCAATTACTGTAACACAAATCAATTACTCTAACGTAGGTGAAATCCTGGGAATGTGGAAGTGACGTTGGCAACATCTGGAGTATTTTGGGTTGTTGATGGTGGCAACGTTGGAACAACATAGGAAGAGGAGGGAAAATAGCAGAAAGTAGCAAGTAAGCAATGTAGGACATTCATGTTTTACATAAATATAAAAAAAAGATTGGCTGTTGTACACTTCAGGTCGCAAAAATGTTTCAATTTAATATCTTATTCCACTGATGCACTAACACTTTTAAACACGTTTAAAACATTTTGCAACACTTTTAAACACATTTTAAACATCTTCCAATGTTGCAACGATCTTTTTTTATATTTATATATTTATGTAAAAAATGGTCGTGCTACATTGCTTACTGCTATTTTCCCTCCTCTTCCTATGTTGTTCCAGCGTTGCCACCATCAACAACCCAAAATACTCCAGATGTTGCCAACCATTTCCACGTTCCCTGGATTTCACCTACGTTAGAGTAATTGATTTGTGTTACAGTAATTGATTTAGGTTCGGTTAGCTTTTAGGTTCCTTACTTTTTAAATGTGATTCCACGTTCCCTGGATTTCACCTACGTTAGAGTAATTGATTTGTGTTACAGTAATTGATTTAGGTTTGGTTAGCTTTTAGGTTCCTTGCTTTTTAAATGTGATTTGATACGTAAAATAAATTACCTCTTCATATCTGTTATTCTATGAAAAATTCAAAATATCGGATGGTTACCACGTAAAATCATATTTCCACTAGTTAATTTCGTGTTAATTATACATTTTTAGACAAGTTCTGGGAATTTTGTGTCAATGTTGGTCATACTGATTTCTCATACATATACCACCAACTACTGGAGGTTGCATTTATCTACCTGGGATAATTGGAGCACTAGCGCATGCGCACTGCGATTCTTTAGAACTTTGAAAAATTTTCGTGCGACCCAAAGTGTAGCATATCCAAAAGATTGTTGCAACATTGAAAGATGTTAAAAACGTGTTTAAAAGTGTTGCAAAATGTTTTAAAAGTGTTTAGTGCATCAGTGGCATAAGAAATTAAATTGAAATTTTTTTGCGACAGTTAGTATACCACACCCAAAAAACTGTAAGAAATGTTGGAAAAAGTCTAGTGTTTGTCGATCATAAATTTTTCTAAGTTCTACAGAATTGCAGTGCGCATGCACGAGATGCTCCAATGCTTAATGTAGTCTCCACCAGATGGCTCTGAAATCGGTATTGCCAACTTTCGCAATAAATTCCCAGATGTTCATTATACATGCACATATACAAACTTCCCTGGCTGTACTATCCTTTAGGTCCGGATAATTTTTAAATTTTATATCTTATTCCACTGATGCACTAAACACTCTTAAACACTTTCAAAACATTTTGCAACACTTTTTAACACATTTTAAACATATTCCAATGTTCCAACGAGTTTTTTTCCATATTTATATATTTGCGTAAAACATGGTCGTGCTACATTTCTTACTTCCTGCTCTTTGTCTTTTTCCCTCCACTTCCTATGTTGTTCCAGCGTTGCCACCATCAACAACCCAAACTTGCTTTTTAAATGTGATTCCACGTTCCCTGGATTTCACCTACGTTAGAGTAATTGATTTGTATTACAGTAATTGATTTAGGTTTGGTTAGCTTTTAGGTTCCTTGCTTTTTAAAAGTGATTTGATACGTAAAATAAATTATACATTTTTAGACAAGTTCTGGGAATTTTGTGTCAATGTTGGTCATACTGATTTCACATATATACACCGCCAACTGCTGGAGGCTGCATTTATCTACCTGGGATAATTGGAGCACTAGCGCATGCGCACTGCGATTCTATAGAACTTAGAAAAATTTTCTCCGGACCTAAAGGATAGTATATCCACTTCCCTTTTCCCAACCTAAGAAAGTAAATCACAAGCACATTATTTAATAAATTAATCTCGTGTACAATAACTTGTCCTATTGGACCTTAAAAAATGTAGTTAATTTCTTGAAATACGGTTTGGAATTAATTGTTAGTATTGGTAACACCGATTTCAGAGCCACCTAGCGGAAAGTTACATTAAGCAGTTGCGTGTCTCGCGCATGTGCACTGCGATTCGATAGAACATTCACAATACCGGCGTAATTATAAAAATGTTTAAAAATCTGAAAATATACAAAGAATCGTATGGAAAATCGTGATCGACAAATACTAGACATCAGCCAAAATGTTTAAAGAATCATTGCAAAACGTTTAAAATTGTACGAAATATTACAAATGGTAAAGTATGTAGTGCAATAGTGGCACATTCCGAATGTTGTATGGAGAATCATAAATACTAATAAAATTCATACTAACATTGAGAGTCGCTCTCTAAACTTCTGCCCTATAATTTACCTTTAACTCAATGTTATCCAAAGGGAGAACTCTCCAATTAGTTAGGGTTATGCAAAGGTTGGGGTGTATTAGACTCAAAATTTTGAGTCTAGTACACTCCAATCTTATGCAAATTGAAAATAAAATTATCCTCAATTTTTTTTCACATGTTTAAACTAACCTAACCTCGATGAGATAAGCATTTAACATGTATAGTACTTCTTGTAAATGTAATTTACAAAATAATAATGGGTTGTAGATTCCGATATATTTACATCAAATAACACTTTACAAGGATAATAAATGCTTACCGGGGCTCAATATAACTCTTGCCGAAATATATGAAGCCATTTTCAATTTTTCAGTTTCTATACTTTCTCGCGATTTAACGAATTTTCTCGAATTTCTTCGGTCACAAAAACATGGATAAATTTTAACAAGCGGCTAGATCCAGTACGTTAGGAGAAAGGATTTTTAATAGCATGCTATCTGGCGTGAAAAGTTAGAACCTCTGGAACTTCGTTCTCTATGCTCTGGAAGCACTAGAAAGTGGGTTATCTCTGCTAGAAACAGTCAACACATAGAGAAACTCTGTGCAGTGAACAATCATAGAGAAATTTCGAATAGAGGGGAAACTGAGTACAGTGAAACCTAAAAAATTTCGGTCGTTTACGATGAACTACAATGAGCAAGCTACAATGGTAGCGCTGTTTCTTAGTAACAGAATATGTAACTAAATAAAACAAATGCAAGGCACACGGCGTCGTGCACAGCGTGTTCACTCAGGATTATGGGAAATTGCCATTTTGTAAATTTAAATTTTTTAACTGCTATCCTTTCGCTCTCTGTAGACGTTACTGTAAAAATTATATATTATCGATAGTTAAAATCATTACTTAGATTTTATTTTACTCTAATTTGTAAGTAAATTCAAGTTTGTTTACGTTTTTAATGTGAATCTATTTTCAAAGAAAACCTACTAGAAGTGATAAAATTCTAAGATTTGTTAGGTTAGGAAGAGTGATGTTAGTGTACAGCCATTTCTAATAAACGTTTTAAAAATGTGACTTTATAATGGACTTCAGATGTACGACATGGCTAAGGTTCTTTAATAAATATTGTATAAAATATGTATGTGAGAATAAGGGGGTAGGTCAATTGTACATATTTATTAAAAGAGCTCATAATGCACTGTGCTGGTTTCCAGCTAAGCCTACGGGCTCATGGACAAACTGTGGGATCACCAGGAGATGAGCACCTGGATGTACTAAAGTCTCACACTGTGGGGCTTGAGGATTCAAGCCCTAGCCAGTCTCACAACGGCTGCAGGATGCGTCCCTGGAGGTAGAACAGGGGAATGGTTGGTGGATCTGTGACAACAGTCCTCCTGGCTAGGCTCGAGGAGCCCGTGGACCAACTGTGGGGTCGTCAGGATTGAGCGACCTGACGTACTATATAGCTCAGCAATTGCCCTGAAGTTGTGACTCCAACACCTTCTCCCTGAGGTGTTGATTTTATTGCTGAGAACCTTGAACATGGACGCGATAGTTAAGGGAAGATAAGTATCTGGGACTTGGAAGTATGGTCTCTGACCGAGGTATCCCAAGGGGTGGAGGCATGGGTCAGATTTCTCCCAATTGGAGATGCGAGTTTTTGGTCCTGAGGTTAATAGCTGAGGAAATGCATGGTTTTTGTTATTAATAGAAGGCAGCAAAATGGGCTGTACTTTCCTTTAGGTCCGAAAAATTTTCCAATTTTATATCTTATTCCACTGATGCACTAAACACTCTTAAACACTTTCAAAACATTTTGCAACACTTTTTAACACATTTTAAACATATTCCAATGTTCCAACGAGTTTTTTTTCCATATTTATATATTTGCGTAAAACATGGTCGTGCTACATTTCTTACTTCCTGCTCTTTGTCTTTTTCCCTCCACTTCCTATGTTGTTCCAGCGTAGCCACCATCAACAACCCGAACTTGCATTTAAATGTGATTCCACGTTCCCTGGATTTCACCTACGTTAGAGTAATTGATTTGTATTACAGTAATTGATTTAGGTTTGGTTAGCTTTTAGGTTCCTTGCTTTTTTAAAAGTGATTTGATACGTAAAATAAATTATACATTTTTAGACAAGTTCTGGGAATTTTGTGTCAATGTTGGTCATACTGATTTCACATATATACACCGCCAACTGCTGGAGGCTGCATTTATCTACCTGGGATAATTGGAGCACTAGCGCATGCGCACTGCGATTCTATAGAACTTGGAAAAATTTTCTCCGGACCTAAAGGAAAGTATATCCGCAAAATGATCTTGGAGTTACAAGGGTTAACAGCATGCAAGACGATGCCTTTGCTTATTGAATAATACAAAAAGCCAGATTTTACTCTTGGATCGAGTTAAGAGGTTTTGATCGTCGGCAACTATATATACATAAATTTAAAACTAAATGTACTCTTAACTTAACACAAAACTGTAATAACATCAAATAATTAGAATCAGATATATTACTCTTTATAACAAGACAGTTTTTATCCCTCTTAACAACATATTCCTCTTTATGTAGCCATTTTCATTAATATTTATTCTCCAGTATTTAAAATGACATAATAAAAGCTTTAATACAAATTTTTCTGTGAACAGAAATTATTATGAATTATAATATTAGAAATTAGACAGTTGCTGATTAGAAAATTAAAAAAATAATGAACTTAATTGAAGAAGAAAAAAAATGTTGAAACAGGGGTGGCTTGTAAAGTGAAAATATAATAAAAATGTATGAAAATTTGTGTTACATCATGTTGAAAACCACTAGATTTTAAAGATTAAAAGAAGGAATGTTTAAAAGAGAAGATTCAGATGTTGAAATGAATGCAAAAAATAAAAACATCAGATAATTAAATCAGGGTGTTAGGATAGAAAAGGAAAGAGTTTCAGGATAGAACAAATATACAGGAATGAAAATAGGGATATGATTGCAGATTTCAAGACTATACCAAATAGATGAAAACAATAAAAAAATTAATAGCTATTAAATGTATTATAGAACAGGATTTTGAAGAGGATGATTTACAGACAGCAGACATTAGTCACAGAATTAAGTGCATTAGAGGTTGAAATGGCGATAGAAAAATTAAAGATGTACGAAGCATTAGGCTCAGATCGTATTCCAGCAGAACTGACAAAAGTAGGAGGGAGGGAATTTGAAATATATCAGTTGTTTAGTATGAATAGGGAGAAAGAGGTTCCTCCAAATGAATGAAAATAATCAATTACTTTATCAATATATAAGAAATGAGATAAAAATGATTGCAAGAACTGTAGATATTTCATTAAATTTCAACTTCGTACAACATTCTGCAAATGTGTTAGTATAAAGATATTATCCCTACATTAATGACATAATAGGTGATTATCAATGTGCATTTAGTGGAAAGAGGTTTACAATAGATCAAACTTTTAGCATAAGATATATTCTAGAAAAGAAATAACACTGTATGGGGCTATTCAGAAAAATGGAACAGACTTCAAACATTTATTTCTTCAAAACTACAAAAAAATAGAAACACAATTCCAACGTTCCTGGAAAGAGAAAAGTTCAAATTTCACTATTTTATGCATTCAATATGAGCACCATGTGTTGCACGACAAATATCAAAATGGTGGCTCATTTCTTGCCACACACAAATCAGCTGGTCTCTAGTTATTGAATTCACAGCTTTAACAATTCGATGTCACAGATTTTCAAGAGTGTCAGGCATAGGGGATAAAAACATGGTATTTTATGTAACCCACAGATAAAAATCACAAGGGGTTAGGTATGGTGACCTGGGAGGGCACCAGCGATGAAGTTGATCTTCTGCTCCTCCTCTTCCAATCCAACAGCACCAATGCAACCATGATTGCAACTTCAAGCAACAGCGCCATTGCGGCCGTGATTGGAACTTCAAACTTTTCTCTTTCACATTGGAATTGCGTTTCTATTTTTTGCAGTTTGGAAGAAATAAAAGTTTGAAGTCTGTTCCTTCTTTCTGAATAACCCTGTGTATCAAATATATATAAAACTTCACAAAGGCATACAATTCAATTAAATAAGAGAAGTTGTATAGTATCCTGCTGAAATTCAGAATTCTAAAAAGTTAGACTTATTCGAATGTGTCTAAATGGCACAAGGAGTAGGATGTGGGTAGGCAATCACTTTTAAGATGCTTTTGAAATTCACAAGGAGATGCACTATCTGCTCTGCTACTCAATTCTGTAATAGAGCTTGCAATCAAATCTTTTGAGAGTAAAGAGGGCATACAAACTCAATGGTATTATTGATCTATTAGTATAGGCTGATGATGTAGTATAAGGTGATAATGAGAAAATACAAAAAGCAACCAGAAGGAAAGTGACTATTAGGTAGGCTAAGAATGAAGTGGGAGAATAACATTAACAATGACTTAAGGGAGGTGAATTATACAGGGAATAATTAGAAAAAATATCTCAGGATATACATGTATAGAGAGCATATGTTCATTTTGCCAGTCAATTACCACTTGATGGCAGCAAACTTGTAAGAAAACCAGATGGAAAGATTCCAGTATAATAATGTGGGAGAATAACATTAACCATTATTTAAGAGAGGTGAATTATAAAAACTAACTCACTGGCACATTCAAGCCCGTAGGTTCTTGGCTGTGCGGACACAAGCTCTCCATACATCCCTGTCAAACTTAATACGAGGGTCATACTGAAAGTCATGAGCAACATTTTTTTAAACAATCATAATATTTATTTTAGACAAACCAAGTACACCATGTTAATCTACAGACCTTTGTGCTACTTTTCAACATAGTTTCCATTTCTTTGCACACATTTTGTCCAGCGTTCTACAAGCTTGAAAATTCCCTTATTATAGAAGTCCGTTCCAGCTGCTCGAAGACACTGACGCACTGCTTTCCGAATATCCTCCAGCGTCTCGTAGCGTTGGCCTCTCATCTGCTCCTTCACAGAACCGAAAAGATGGTAGTCGGAGGGTGCCAAAATCGGGACTATAGGGAGGATGTGAAAGAGTTTCCCACCCAAATGTCCTGATCTTCTCCTCAGTGGCACGAGCAGTGTGAGGACGCGCGTTATCGTGTTACAGAATGACCTTCCTTCCAGGGCGTTTGTCGTGCAATGCACGACGGAGCTTCACAAGTGTCTGGATATGGCGGGCAGCATTTATGGTTTGTCCAGGTTCAAGAAATTCAACCAGAATGCAACCTTGCGCATCCCAGAAGACGCTGCCCATAACTTTCCCAACAGATTGCACTATCTTCGTTTTTTTCTTTAATGGCAAATTCGTGGGTGCCATTCCATACTCTGGCGTTTTGTTTCCGGATCATAGCGATGAAACCAGCTTTTGTCGCCTGTCACAATACTTGTCAAAAAATCATCACCTTCATTTCGAAATCTCTGAAGAAGGTTATGGGTGACGGTTCTTCTCTGAAATTTGTGGTCTTCACTCAATAAACGTGGAACCCAACGGGCACTAACTTTTTGGTAACCTAAGCTGTGAATCATTTCTTGCACTGCACTGTGTCCTACTGCAAGTTTTGTAGCGATTTCATTCACTGTGATACATCTGTCGTCTCTAATGAGCACTTAAACTCTTTCCTTGTTGCAATCCGTGGAGGGCAGAGCGTGGGCGACCACTACGATGCTCAGCTGCTCATCTTTGATACTCGTTTTCCCATCTTTAAAATGTTTCACGCCATCTGCCTAAACACTGCTGGCAGCCATGCAGGCATCCTCCGTAAGCACATTGAAGTCTTTGGTGAATATCAACAGCAGATTGTTCCTCTTTAAAAAAGAATTCAATTCCAGTGCGCTGTCGAAACAAACACATTGATGTCCTGTCATTTTTGGAAAACACTGTGTGTAGTCACATGAATAGGAAGCTATGATGCCACAAAATGGCATTGTTGTGGTATAAAGTCCTGTAATTTTATTACGATCCTGCAGTTGTTTTCGTTACATTGTTGAAATTTGAATTTTAACAATGGGTTGCTCACGACTTTCAGTATGACCCTCGTATCTTGGATAGCAGACAGGATCCTCCTTTGGACTAGAAATCCTGTTCCAAATTCAGGTCTTTCTGCATCCCCGTAGTATAATGCAAAGCTTCCTAATTCCTGACTACTTTCTCCTTGCCATCTAACTCCCTATAAAGCAACTATATCCAAGAGTGATTTATCTAATTTATCTAATACCTCTAGCGCCCCACTATTGTATAAAGTCATAACATTCCTAGGAACATGTCCCTGTGTTTGAGCCTTTGGCATGGATTCCCTGAAGTAGTCCCCACCTGGAGAACTGAATGGGGGACTATTTTACCTCCGGAAAATCTTACTCCAGTGGAACCCATGTCTGCGTTTCTTGACGGTTGAATTTTTACGGTGAAAGATCGTCACTCTTTAGACCAAGGTACTTTTTTCTTCTGGCTTATCACCTTCGACCAGTCCAGTATGGGTAACCCTATATATATATACAGGGATTAATTGGAAAACATTAGCTCAGGATAGAGAGAGCTTATGTCCTTAGTGGCAGTTAGTTTGTTAAACTGTAATGGGCAGAAAACTTGTGGGAAAACCAAAGGGAAAGTCACCAATAGAATGAGGGAGGATAAAAACATCATCTATTATTTGAAAGAGGTGAATTTATGCAGGAAATGATTGGAAAATATTAGCTCAGGTTTGAGATGTGTGGAGAGCTTATGTCCACAGTGGTTACCTAGTTAATTTGTCAGGCTGCAGTGGGTAGGAAACTTGTTGCAGGAGAAACAGAGGGAAAATTCCCAGTAGAATAAAGTAGAATTACACTAAGAAATTTGGACTGGAACAAAACACCAATAAAACTAAATACATGATCATTTATAGAAATTTATTATACAATGAAAAGGACAGTTGATAACAATTGAAGGAAATTTTGAAGAAGTGGCTTAATTCAAAGTCCCGCGCCGTAGCCGAGTGGATAAGGCAGGAAACCTTGGTGCAGAGCTACGAGACTTGCGCTGGTTCGAGTCTCCATGGAGGAAGAAATTTTCTCATGGTATTTCAGCTAGTATGGGACTGGTGTCCACCCAGCATCGTGAGGCATTTGGGTAGCTACAATAAGTAGCGGCTCCAGGTTGAGAAAACCAGCTATAACGGCTGGGAGACTCGACATGCTGACCACATGTCACCCCAACACTGGCTGATGATCATCTACCTCTGTCATTGACACATGTGGATATGAGGCCAGCAGCCGGCTGGTATGCTAAGTGCCCTCTAGGCCTGTCGTGCCAGGAGAGAGGCTTAATTCAAATACCTATAGTAAAAGCACAAAGAAAAGGTGGTCATATTTATGTGAGTTATTTGCATCTACATCATAATGCTTTCAGATAGTCAATTGCCTGCAACTATTGTATATTAAAGAGGTAGAATATGTACTTCCATGATGCTCTGGATCTGCCTGAACCGCCTTCGTACATGCCAAGAGCTTTAAGAAGCGCCGCTCAGTAGGTAGACCAAGAATAAGGCATAAGGATATCATTAACACAATGATTTGAGGGAGGTAAATTATACAGGGGATGATTAGCAAACATTAGCTCAGAATAAGAATGTATGGAGAGCATATGTCTACACGCTGTGAGTCTACGGCTTCAGTTATGCAAGTGAGTTAGAATGATATGGGAGAATAACATTTGGATTTGAGGAAGGTGAATTATACTCTAAATGATTTTGTAAATATTAACTCAGGATAGGGATGCATAGAGAGATTATGTCTACACAGGTATGAACCTCCAGGTAGTCAGTTATCTATTCACGTTGCAAGCCACCACTGCATATAGCTTTGTGTAGTATATAAAGATAGTTGTGAAAGAACTTTGTAATCACAAACATAAAGAGATAGACTAGCAATGTAAGTGGGGATGATGTACAGATGGATGTTATGTACTGGTATTGGAGATATAACTGGATTCAGTTGACTGAATATGGCATTGAATCTACAAGTTCCATAAACTGTAGAATTATGAAAAAGACCATTTGGAAGGCCTAGATGTAATTGTGAAGAGAAGATGATAATCAGATGGTTCAGTCTTAGAAGGGAACTGTTATCCATTGCATGCCAAAATCTACCTTGAAATTTCTCCAAGAAAAGCATTGTGGGTGTACCATGGCCGAGTCTAAAAAAATTGCCATTTTTAAACTGCAAGGTACAGAAATCGAAGCTAGAATCCAGCAATGACAACCCACTGTAAGATGCAGATGGACTCCTTGCATGAGTAAGAGTGGCGTGAAGTGGGGCAGGATGTGGCATGGACAGAGGTAGTAGGGGTTATCCAATCTACCAATTCATGTATTATTCCCTATAGTTTAAATGAGAGATTTAGACTGGATTTTAATGGCTTGCAGTTAAAAAGGCAGATCTTTTTTTTTAAATGGCCTTGGTACATCACAATGTTTCTCTGGAAGAAATTTCAAGGTAGTTTCGGCATGCAATGGTTGTCAGTTCCCTTGTTAGATATTAAAATTTAAAGCCAAACTTTCTGTTTTGCTATGATGTTTTATTGTTTTAATTTATTGTTATTAGTTATTTGTTTACTCGTAATTATGGGCAATGACTTCTGTCAAGTCCCTGCATTTGTATAAAAAAATATTAAATTTACACTTCTTATCAAAGACAAATTTTATTTGAAGAGAAAAATATGTGCTTGAATCAGGATTTGAACCTGTCGTCTTTGTTCAGAGGCATCGGGTTCAAATACCGATTCAGATGTATATTTTTCTCTTCAAATAAAATTCAGATAGTTGTTAGGAAAGTGCATATCGGTGATATGAACTTGATTCAGTTGGCTGAAGATAAGAAACCAGTGGAGACCTGCTATAGTGAGTGGAATATTTAATGGGATGTGACACTATTGCTAGATTTTTCCCCCACCCCATCTCTGTGGTTTAACATTTAACTTAACCTCACTACAGTAAATTGATATAATATTTTCTGCATTCTCAACACACTCTTTTTCTACAACATGTAATATATTTAATAAGTTTTGTCTGTTTAATTCTTACCCTCATGTCGTTTTTTCTGTTAGACATATGTTTCAAGGCTTGTTAGCCTCATCTTCATTAGTTACAAGGTAAGAATTTAACAGACAAAACTTATTATTAAGTAAAACCTTATAATTTACTTCCTATTGTATTTTCAAATGTAATATACTTATTGAAACAGCCTGTTTTTAATTAGACAACAAAGTTATATCTAGGAAAGAATAGCATTTAAATACAGGGACTTCCACTGTTATGAAGGTAAAAATGAGTTGTAATATCATGGGAACTATAGTACTTAAACACATGGGACTTTAATATAATAAATTTGGGAATTTTTACATTATGAGGTTTTCTTAATAAGAATCAAATGAATTGTGAGTTCTTCTTACTTCATACATCTATGTTTTTTTAAAGACAGAACTGCAGTATTGGGAAACATCGGGAAAGAAGTACACCAGATGCCAGTTTAGAAAATAACCGGCATAATGAAAAATTGACAGTCGTGAAAAAAGCTGAAGATGGGATTGATATGTTTCCTGAGACTGCAGTTCTGTGTTAAAAAAATAGATGTATGAGGTAAGAAGAATTCATGATTCATTTGAGACTTTCACTGTTAGGAAGATAAACATTTTGGCTGACTGATGAACTTCCAAATTAAATCTTTTTCCCTGGGAATTTCAAAATTCATGATTTTCCTTTTATCTTTATGGATGTGAATTTTTTCCAAAACTGTGAGTTCCTTAGATTATCTGTTTCAACTAACTTAGCCCTTGTTTCAATCCTGTGTTTTTCTGACCATGCATGTGCAGTTATTGCAGATTTGTTCAATTTTCTTCCCTTCCCCATTTTTAACATTTCTAAGTGTTCTTTTCAATCTTGTATTTAAGTTCCATTTTGTTTCTCGTATGTACATTTTTTCACAGTCTTTGCAATCAATTTGATAAATCCCTGATTTTTTGCCTTCATCAATATTTTCATTTTTGTTGGTTTTTTTATTAATCTATTCAGGCTATAATAATTTTTCGGGTGCTAATTTAATGTTAAATTTGCTGACATTTTTTGAAACTTATTGTATGTTAAAGGATGGCATCAAGAAATTTACAATTATGAGGTGAGTCGTTTAAATTCTATCTATTATTAATTAAAATAAACCTCATATTGTCATTTCCCTTAAAATGAAGAAAAAATAATTTTCTTTTGCTACAGTACATCCAGCTTGGTTGACTCTAGAGAATGTGGAAATGTACCTATTGGTTCCATAGTATAATTAGACAGCAACTTGCTGCTAGTCTGTCTCTATGTGTTTGTGGGTTAGGAACTGTGATGAGTGAAACATTACATTAAATAGTTGAAACTATACTTGTTAAAAAAATGAAATATTGAAAAGTCTATTTTCATTTTTTTAAATTTATGATACAGTGTGATGTAGCGGAAACCTCTGTTAAACAACTGTCGAGTTTGAAGTCTACATCGGTCTTGATGAATAGTAATCTCCTCTGATTCAACATTCTCATACTCAAATTCAGTTGGAGTTGATGCATTTTTAAAGGCATAAAAATCTTCCTTCAGAAGGGAAATAAAATTCTAAGGTCCTGTGTCTTAGAATTTTTAGTAGATCCATAATTTTTATGGTACTTATGAAGTGTTATTTTCATGGGTAGACCTTTGAATTGGATATATCAGAATTGCAATTTTTCATTAATTGCATTAGGATTTGAGAAAATATAGGGAGAACCTCAAGTCTGAAGTAAATAATCACACAGATAGAAAAACAGAGAGACAGAAAAAAAAAAACAATTTGGTACACAGATAAAGAGACAAACAGATGAATAGATATACATATAGAGAAAGACAGACAAAAAATAGAAAGACAACCCGACATACAGATAAAGAAATTGACAAATAGACAAATATATATACAAATAAATAGACATACAGATAAAGATATCGACAAGTGTACATATAGAGAGTTAAATAGACAGACAACTAAATACACTGGTAAATATATGGATAAATAGACATACACTCAGGTAAACAGAAAACAGACACATACATAAAGGACAAATATACAGCCAATAGATACATAGACACACAAATATACATGCTGGTAAAAAGATAGACAAATAAACAGTTACTGGTAGACAAATAGACATATAGATAAACAGATAGATATTGTAAGTAGATAGAGACAGATAAATAGAATAGGTAAACAGATTGACAATAGACATACAAGATGAACAGATAGACAATATGGTATCAGTAAATTGGGTCCTGATCCTAGAAAATAAGGTAAATTGGGTCCCAAGTCAAAAAAGTGTAGTAGGTAAATTGGATCCCAGCCTATTAGCATTACCCAGAAAACACTGCATGGAGGTTGACTGGACTATCCCTCAAAGTTCTGAGAACTCATGAAATCAGAACTTGTAACCATTCACTTATAACATGCACGTTTCTCTCACTTATCATCTCTTCCATGTTTGTATGTGCAGTACCTTCCTTTGGTGCAGTGTAAATGAGATGTTTTTGCAAATGGTCTCACAGTGCATCCTGACATCAGTGAGACCCTATAGCATTAAAGTGAAGGACAGTATTTGAATTTTATATATTGCTCATTATGGAGAATTGCTTAATTTGGTGTTCAATTAATTATTATTAATTAATTTTTTTCTTCAAATTTTAACGCTTTTCTATTTGTAACAAATTAATAGTACTGTACAAAATAAATAACTAACACAGGTAAAAAATTAGAGATTGCTACCAGAATCAGCACCCCAATTTAATTGATAACATTCCCAATTTATCGATCACATAAGGATCAGAAATTGATCAGGATTCAATTTACCTAAGCTGACAAATGAAGATATTACGGCTAGAATTAGAAAATCAAAACCTGTATTCTCATAATTGTCACCCATATGGAGATCTAAACAAATCTCAATTAGGACTCAATTAAGACTATTTAATAACATGTGAAAAGTATATTGCTATATGGGTGTGAAGACTTGGAAAGGACAATCACATTATATTAAAAAAAAATGCAAGTACATGTGCATGCCTGAGATTTATTTTGGGAATCCAGATTCCCAGTGGCCAAAAAACCATTTCAAACAAGGAATTATGAAAGATAACATCACTGGATAAGAATAGAAGGAGATAAATATCACAAAGTAAATGGATTGGACACGCTTAGTGTGCCAAAGAGAACACTGGAATGGAATCCACAGGGATTGCCAAGAAAAAGAGAAGACCAAAAATTACATGGCACAGCACTGTAACAACAGAAATTGAACAACAAGAAAAAATTTAAGTAAAATTTTATCACCTCACCTCATAATCTTCTTCTCCTTAGACTAGTTTCAGAACTTTCTACTTCAGTTCCATCTTCAGTATTTTCGTTGTTTTGTTGTCTGAAGAGCCGCTTCCTGCTCCCCGCAACCAACAAGGGAGCAGGAAGCAGCTCTTCAAGACGACAAAACAATGGTCACGAAAATACTGAAGATGGAACTGAAGAAGAAAGTTCTGAAACTAGTCTAAGAAGAAGAAGATTATG
>JASPKZ010007554.1:225000-380228 GCA_030220185.1 Diploptera punctata | reverse complement strand
CAACGCATGAGCGTGCGAAGTGCGCCATTACAGGCATGAGCGTGCGATGTGCGTACAATTACAACGCATGAGCGTGCGATGTGCGTACAATTACAACGCAGGAGCGTGCGATGTGCGTGCAATTACAACGCACGAGCGTGCGATGTGCGTGCAATTACAACGCACGAGCGTGCGATGTGCGTACAATTACAACGCACGAGCGTGCGATGTGCGTACAATTACCAAGCACGAGCGTGCGATGTGCGTACAATTACAACACGCACGAGCATGCGATGTGCGTACAATTACAACACGCACGAGCGTGTAATGTGCGTACAATTACAACACACACGAGCGTGTAATGTGCGTACAATAACAAAACACACGAGCGTGTGATGTGCGTACAATTACAACACACGAGGCGGGTGAAGTGCGTACAAATACAACACGCACGATCGGTTGTAATGTGGGCGTACAATTACACACGCACGAGCGTTTAATGTGCGTACAAATACACCACGCACGATCGTGAAGTGCGTACAATTTACAACACGCACGAGCGTTTATGTGCGTACACATTACAACACGCATGAGCGTGTGATGCGAGTAACAATTACAACACTCCGAGCGTGTGCTGTACGTAAATTACAAACGCAACAGCCGTGTGATGTGGCGGACAATTTACAACGCCGAGCCTGTGATTGTGCGTACAATTAACAAGCAGCGACGTGGATTGTGCGTACAATTACAACGCATAGCGGTGTGTGCGTACAATTACAAGGCACGAGCGTGTGATGTGCGTACAATTACCACGCCAGCGTGTGATGGCGTACAATTCAACGCACCGCTGTGATGTGCGTATACTACAACGCACGAGGTGTGGTGTGCGTAACTTACAATGCACGAGCGTGTGATGTGCGTACAATTACATCGCACGAGCGGTGATGTGCTACAATTACAACGCACAGCGGGAGTGCGACAATGACAAGCACGAGGTGTGATGTGCGTACAATTACAACGCCAGCGGGTGATGTGCGTACAATACAAAACACGAGCGTGTGATGGCGACATTACAAAACACGAGCGTGTGATGGCTGACAATACACACACGAGCGTGTGATGTGCGTACAATTACAAAACCCGAGCGTGTGATGTGCGTACAATTACAACACACGAGCGTGTGATGTGCGTACAATTACAACACGCACGAGCGTGTGATGTGCGTACAAATACAACACGCACGAGCGTGTAATGAGGCGTACAATTACCAAACACGCACGAGCGGTAATGAGCGTAAAATTACAAACACGCACGAGCGTGTAATGACGTACATTACAAGAACGCACGAGCGTGTAATGTGCGTACAAATTACAACACGCACGAGCGTGTAATGTGCGTACAATTACAAGACGCACGAGCGTGTGAATGTGCGTACAATTACAACACGCACGAGCGTGTAATGTGCGTACAATTACAACACGCACGAGCGTGTGATGTGAGTACAATTACAACGCACGAGCGTGTGATGTGCGTACAATTACAAGGCACGAGCGTGTGATGTTCGTACAATTAACAAGGCACGAGCGTGTGATGTGCGTACAATTACAAGGCACGAGCGTGTGATGTGCGTACAATTACAACGCACGAGCGTGTGATGTGCGTACAATTACAACGCACGGCGTGGTGATGTGCGTCAATTAAACTCACGAGCGTGTGAATGTGCGTACAATTACAACGCCACGAGCGTGTGATGTGCGTACAATTACAAACGAACGAGCGTGTGATGTTGCCAACAATTACAACCACGAGCGTGTGATGTGCGTACAATTACAAACGAACGAGCGTGTGATGTGCGAACAATTACAAACCACGAGCGTGTGATGTGCGTAACAACTACAACGCACGAGCGTGTAATGTGCGTACACTTACAACAAACGCACGAGCGTGCAATGTGCGTACAATTATACAACGCACGAGCGTGCGATGTGCGTACAATTAAACATGCAAGAGCGTGCGATCTGTCGTAACAATTAAAACGACACGAGCGTGTAATGTGCGCTACATTACAACGCATCAGCGTGTAATGTGCGTACAATTACAAACGCACTGAGAGTGTAACTGTGCGTACAATTACAAACGCACGAGGAGTGTAATGTGCGTACAATTAACACCGCACGAGAGTGTAATGTGCGTACAAGTACAACGCACGAGAGTGTACGTGCGTACAATTACACAACGCACGAGCGTGTAATGTGCGTACATTACAACGCACGAGCGTGTAATGTGCGTACAATTACAACGCACGAGCGTGTAATGTGCGGTACAATTACAACGCACGAGCGTGTAATGTGCGTACAATTACAACGCACGAGCGTGTTAATGTGCGTACAATTACAACGCACGAGCGTGTAATGTGCCTACAATTACAACGCACGAGCGTGTAATGTGCGTAAAACTACAACGCACGAGCGTGTAATGTGCGTACAATACAACGCACGAGCGTGTAATGTGCGTACAACTACAACGCACGAGCGTGTAATGTGCGTAACAATTACAACGCACGAGCGTGTAATGTGCGTACAATACAACGCACGAGCGTGTAATGTGCGTACAATTACAACGCATGAGCGTGTAATGTGCGTACAATTACAACGCACGAGCGTGTAATGTGCGTACAATTACAACGCACGAGCGTGTAATGTGCGTACAATTACAACGCACGAGCGTGTAATGTGCGTACAATTACAACGCACGAGCGTGTAATGTGCGTACAATTACAACGCACGAGCGTGTAATGTGCGTACAATTACAACGCACGAGCGTGTAATGTGCGTACAATTACAACGCACGAGCGTGTAATGTGCGTACAATTACAACGCATGAGCGTGTAATGTGCCTACAATTACAACGCATGAGCGTGTAATGTGCGTACAATTACAACGCATGAGCGTGTAATGTGCGTACAATTACAACGCACGAGGTGTAATGTGCGTACAATTACAAGCACGAGCGTGTAATGTGCGTACAATTACAACGCACGAGCGTGTAATGTGCGTACAATTACAACGCACGAGCGTGTAATGTGCCTACAATTACAACGCACGAGCGTGTGATGTGCGTACAATTACAAAACACGAGCGTGTGATGTGCGTACAATTACAAAACACGAGCGTGTGATGTGCGTACAATTACAACACACGAGCGTGTGATGTGCGTACAATTACAAACACGAGCGTGTGATGTGCGTACAATTAAAAACACACGAGCGTGTGATGTGCGTACAATTACAACACGCACGAGCGTGTGATGTGCGTACAAATACAACACGCACGAGCGTGTAATGTGCGTACAATTACAACACGCACGAGCGTGTAATGTGCGTACAATTACAACACGCACGAGCGTGTGATGTGCGTACAATTACAAGACGCACGAGCGTGTGATGTGCGTACAATTACAACACACGAGCGTGTGATGTGAGTACAATTCACAACGCACGAGCGTGTGATGTGAGTACAATTACAACGCACGAGCGTGTGATGTGCGTACAATTGCAACGCCCGAGCGTGTGATGTGCGTACAATTACAACGCCACGAGCGTGTGATGTGCGTACAATTACAACGCACGAGCGTGTGATGTGCGTACAATTACAACGCACGAGCGTGTGATGTGCGTACAATTACAAGGCACGAGCGTGTGATGTGCGTACAATTACAACGCACGAGCGTGTGATGTGCGTACAATTACAAGGCACGAGCGTGTGATGTGCGTACAATTACAAGGCACGAGCGTGTGATGTGCGTACAATTACAACGCACGAGCGTGTGATGTGCGTACAATTACAACGCACGAGCGTGTGATGTGCGTACAATTACAACGCACGAGCGTGTGATGTGCGTACAATTACAACGCACGAGCGTGTGATGTGCGTACAATTACAACGCACGAGCGGTGTGATGTGCGTACAATTACAACCACGAGCGTGTGATGTGCGCAAACATTACAACGCACGAGCGTGTGATGTGCGTACAATTACAACGCACGAGCGTGTGATGTTGCGTACAATTACAACGCACGAGCTGTGATGTGCGTACACTTACAACGCACGAGCGTGCAAAGTGCGTTACATTACATAGCACGAGCGTGCGATGTGCGTACAATTAAAACGCATGAGCGTGCGATGTGCGTACAATTAAAACGCACGAGCGTGTAATGTGCGTACAATTAAAACGCACGAGCGTGTAATGTGCGTACAATTACAACGCACGAGCGTGTAATGTGCGTACAATTACAACGCACGAGAGTGTAATGTGCGTACAATTACAACGCACGAGAGGTGTAATGTGCGTACATACAACGCACGAGCGTGTAATGTGCGTACAATTACAAACGCACGAGCGTGTAAGTGCGTACAATTACAACGCACGAGCGTGTAATGTGCGTACAATTACAACGCACGAGCGTGTAATGTGCGTACAATTACAACGCACGAGCGTGTAATGTGCGTACACTTACAACGCACGAGCGTGTAATGTGCCTACCATTACAACGCACGAGCGTGTAATGTGCGTACAATACAACGCAAGGGTGTAATGTGCGTTCAATTACAACGCACGAGCGTGTAATGTGCGTACACTACAACGCACGAGCGTGTAATGTGCGTAGAATTACAACGCACGAGCGTGTAATGTGCGTACAATAACAACGCACGAGCGTGTAATGTGCGTACAATTACAACGCACGAGCGTGTAATGTGCGTACAATTACAACGCACGAGCGTGTAATGTGCGTACAATTACAACGCACGAGCGTGTAATGTGCGTACAATTACAACGCACGAGCGTGTAATGTGCGTACAATTACAACGCACGAGCGTGTAATGTGCGTACAATTACAACGCACGAGCGTGTAATGTGCGTACAATTACAACGCACGAGCGTGTAATGTGCGTACAATTACAACGCAGGAGCGTGTAATGTGCGTACAATTACAACGCACGAGCGTGTAATGTGCGTACAATTACAACGCACGAGCGTGTGATGTGCCTACAATTACAACGCACGAGCGTGTGATGTGCGTACAATTACAACGCACGTGCGTGTAATGTGCGTACAATTACAACGCACGAGCGTGTAATGTGCGTACAATTACAACGCACGAGCGTGTAATGTGCGTACAATTACAACGCACGAGCGTGTAATGTGCGTACAATTACAACGCATGAGCGTGTTAATGTGCGTACAATTACAACGCACGAGCGTGTAATGTGCGTACAATTACAACGCACGAGGTGTAATGTGCGTACAATTACAATGCACGAGCGTGTAATGTGCGTACAATTACAACGCACGAGCGTGTAATGTGCGTACAATTACAACGCACGAGCGTGTAATGTGCGTACAATTACAACGCACGAGCGTGTAATGTGCGTACAATTACAAACGCAAGAGCGTGTGACGTGCGTACAATTACAACGCACGAGCGTGTAATGTGCGTACAATTACAACGCACGAGCGTGTATGTGCGTACAATTACAACGCACGAGAGTGTAATGTGCGTACAATTACAACGCACGAGCGTGTAATGTGCGTACTATTACAACGCACAGAGCGTGTGATGTGCGTACAATTACAAAGCACGAGCGTGTATTGTGCGTACAATTACAACGCACGAGCGTGTATTGTGCGTACAATTACAACGCACGAGCGTGTAGTTGTGCGTACAATTACAACGCACGAGCGTGTGAGTGTGCGTACAATTACAACGCACGAGCCTGTGATGTGCGTACAATTACAACGCACGAGCGTGTAATGTGCGTACAATTACAACGCACGAGCGTGTAATGTGCGTACAATTACAACGCACGAGCGTGTAATGTGCGTACAATTACAAGGCACGAGCGTGTATTGTTCGTACAATTACAACGCACGAGCGCGTAATGTGCGTACAATTACAACGCACGAGCGTGTAATGCGCGTAGAATTACAACGCACGAGCGTGTAATGTGCGTACAATTACAACGCACGTGCGTGTAATGTGCGTACAATTACAACGCACGAGCGTGTAATGTGCGTACAATTACAACGCACGAGCGTGTAATGTGCGTACAATTACAACGCACGAGCGTGTAATGTGCGTACAATTACAACGCACGAGCGTGTAATGTGCGTACAAATTACAACGCACGAGCGTGTAATGTGCTTACAATTACAACGCACGAGCGTGTAATGTGCGTACAATTACAACACACGAGCGTGTAATGTGCGTACAATTACAACGCAAGAGCGTGTATGTGCGTACAATTACAACGCACGAGCGTGTAATGTGCGTACAATTACAACGCACGAGCGTGTAATGTGCGTACAATTACAACGCACGAGAGTGTAATGTGCGTACAATTACAACGCACGAGCGTGTAATGTGCGTACAATTACAACGCACGAGCGTGTAATGTGCGTACAATTACAACGCACGAGCGTGTAATGTGCGTACAATTACAACGCACGAGCGTGTAATGTGCGTACAATTACAACGCACGAGCGTGTGATGTGCGTACAATTACAAAGCACGAGCGTGTATTGTGCGTACAATTACAACGCACGAGCGTGTATTGTGCGTACAATTACAACGCACGTGCGTGTAATGTGCGTACAATTACAACGCACGAGCGTGTAATGTGCGTACAATTACAACGCACGAGCGTGTAATGTGCGTACAATTACAACGCACGAGCGTGTGATGTGCGTACAATTACAAGCACGAGCGTGTATTGTGCGTACAATTACAACGCACGAGCATGTATTGTGCGTACAATTACAAAGCACGAGCCTGTATTGTGCGTACAATTACAAAGCACGAGCGTGTATTGTGCGTACAATTACAACGCACGAGCGTATATTATGCTTACAATTACAACGCACGAGCGTGTAATGTGCGTACAATTACAACGCACGAGCGTGTATTGTGCGTACAATTACAACGCACGAGCGTGTAATGTGCGTACAATTACAACGCACGAGCGTGTAATGCGCGTAGAATTACAACGCACGAGCGTGTAATGTGCGTACAATTACAACGCACGTGCGTGTAATGTGCGTACAATTACAACGCACGAGCGTGTGATGTGCGTACAATTACAACGCACGAGCGTGTGATGTGCGTACAATTACAAGGCACGAGCGTGTGATGTGCGTACAATTACAACGCACGAGCGTGTGATGTGCGTACAATTACAAGGCACGGGCGTGTGATGTGCGTACAATTACAAGGCACGAGCGTGTGATGTGCGTACAATTACAAGGCACGAGCGTGTGATGTGCGTACAATTACAAGGCACGAGCGTGTGATGTGCGTACAATTACAACGCACGAGCGTGTGATGTGCGTACAATTACAACGCACGAGCGTGTGATGTGCGTACAATTACAACGCACGAGCGTGTGATGTGCGTACAATTACAACGAACGAGCGTGTGAAGTGCCAACAATTACAAACCACGAGCGTGTGATGTGCGTACAATTACAACGCACGAGCGTGTGATGTGCGTACAATTACAACGCACGAGCGTGTGATGTGCGTACACTTACAACGCACGAGCGTGCAATGTGCGTACAATTACATCGCACGAGCGTGCGATGTGCGTACAATTAAAACGCATGAGCGTTCGATGTGCGTACAATTAAAACGCACGAGCGTGCGATGTGCGTACAATTAAAACGCACGAGCGTGTAATGTGCGTACAATTACAACGCACGAGCGTGTAATGTGCGTACAATTACAACGCACGAGAGTGTAATGTGCGTACAATACAACGCACGAGAGTGTAATGTGCGTACAATTACAACGCACGAGCGTGTAATGTGCGTACAATTACAACGCACGAGCGTGTAACGTGCGTACAATTACAACGCACGAGCGTGTAATGTGCGTACAATTACAACGCACGAGCGTGTAATGTGCGTACAATTACAACGCACGAGCGTGTAATGTGCGTACACTTACAACGCACGAGCGTGTAATGTGCCTACAATTACAACGCACGAGCGTGTAATGTGCGTACAATTACAACGCACGAGCGTGTAATGTGCGTTCAATTACAACGCACGAGCGTGTAATGTGCGTACAACTACAACGCACGAGCGTGTAATGTGCGTAGAATTACAACGCACGAGCGTGTAATGTGCGTACAAATACAACGCACGAGCGTGTAATGTGCGTACAATTACAACGCACGAGCGTGTAATGTGCGTACAATTACAACGCACGAGCGTGTAATGTGCGTACAATTACAACGCACGAGCGTGTAATGTGCGTACAATTACAACGCACGAGCGTGTAATGTGCGTACAATTACAACGCACGAGCGTGTAATGTGCGTACAATTACAACGCACGAGCGTGTAATGTGCGTACAATTACAACGCAGGAGCGTGTAATGTGCGTACAATTAACAACGCACACGAGCGTGTAATGTGCGTACAATTACAACGCACGAGCGTGTGATGTGCCTACAATTACAACGCACGAGCGTGTGATGTGCGTACAATTACAACGCACGTGCGTGTAATGTGCGTACAATTACAACGCACGAGCGTGTAATGTGCGTACAATTACAACGCACGAGCGTGTAATGTGCGTACAATTACAACGCACGAGCGTGTAATGTGCGTACAATTACAACGCACGAGCGTGTAATGTGCGTACAATTACAACGCACGAGCGTGTAATGTGCGTACAATTACAACGCACGAGCGCGTAATGTGCGTACAATTACAACGCACGAGCGTGTAATGTGCGTACAATTACAACGCACGAGCGTGTAATGTGCGTACAATTACAACGCACGAGCGTGTAATGTGCGTACAATTACAACACACGAGCGTGTAATGTGCGTACAATTACAACGCAAGAGCGTGTGATGTGCGTACAATTACAACGCACGAGCGTGTAATGTGCGTACAATTACAACGCACGAGCGTGTAATGTGCGTACAATTACAACGCACGAGAGTGTAATGTGCGTACAATTACAACGCACGAGCGTGTAATGTGCGTACAATTACAACGCACGAGCGTGTAATGTGCGTACAATTACAACGCACGAGCGTGTAATGTGCGTACAATTACAACGCACGAGCGTGTAATGTGCGTACAATTACAACGCAAGAGCGTGTGATGTGCGTACAATTACAAAGCACGAGCGTGTATTGTGCGTACAATTACAACGCACGAGCGTGTATTGTGCGTACAATAACAACGCACGTGCGTGTAATGTGCGTACAATTACAACGCACGAGCGTGTAATGTGCGTACAATTACAACGCACGAGCGTGTAATGTGCGTACAATTACAACGCAAGAGCGTGTGATGTGCGTACAATTACAAAGCACGAGCGTGTATTGTGCGTACAAATACAACGCACGAGCATGTATTGTGCGTACAATTACAAAGCACGAGCCTGTATTGTGCGTACAATTACAAAGCACGAGCGTGTATTGTGCGTACAATTACAACGCACGAGCGTATATTATGCTTACAATTACAACGCACGAGCGTGTAATGTGCGTACAATTACAACGCACGAGCGTGTATTGTGCGTACAATTACAACGCACGAGCGTGTAATGTGCGTACAATTACAACGCACGAGCGTGTAATGCGCGTAGAATTACAACGCACGAGCGTGTAATGTGCGTACAATTACAACGCACGTGCGTGTAATGTGCGTACAATTACAACGCACGAGCGTGTGATGTGCGTACAATTACAACGCACGAGCGTGTGATGTGCGTACAATTACAAGGCACGAGCGTGTGATGTGCGTACAATTACAACGCACGAGCGTGTGATGTGCGTACAATTACAAGGCACGAGCGTGTGATGTGCGTACAATTACAAGGCACGAGCGTGTGATGTGCGTACAATTACAAGGCACGAGCGTGTGATGTGCGTACAATTACAACGCACGAGCGTGTGATGTGCGTACAATTACAACGCACGAGCGTGTGATGTGCGTACAATTACAACTCACGAGCGTGTGATGTGCGTACAATTACAACGCACGAGCGTGTGATGTGCGTACAATTACAACGAACGAGCGTGTGAAGTGCCAACAATTACAAACCACGAGCGTGTGATGTGCGTACAATTACAACGCACGAGCGTGTGATGTGCGTACAATTACAACGCACGAGCGTGTGATGTGCGTACACTTACAACGCACGAGCGTGCAATGTGCGTACAATTACATCGCACGAGCGTGCGATGTGCGTACAATTAAAACGCATGAGCGTTCGATGTGCGTACAATTAAACGCACGAGCGTGCGATGTGCGTACAATTAAAACGCACGAGCGTGTAATGTGCGTACAATTACAACGCACGAGCGTGTAATGTGCGTACAATTACAACGCACGAGAGTGTAATGTGCGTACAATTACAACGCACGAGAGTGTAATGTGCGTACAATTACAACGCACGAGCGTGTAATGTGCGTACAATTACAACGCACGAGCGTGTAACGTGCGTACAATTACAACGCACGAGCGTGTAATGTGCGTACAATTACAACGCACGAGCGTGTAATGTGCGTACAATTACAACGCACGAGCGTGTAATGTGCGTACACTTACAACGCACGAGCGTGTAATGTGCCTACAATTACAACGCACGAGCGTGTAATGTGCGTACAATTACAACGCACGAGCGTGTAATGTGCGTTCAATTACAACGCACGAGCGTGTAATGTGCGTACAACTACAACGCACGAGCGTGTAATGTGCGTAGATTTACAACGCACGAGCGTGTAATGTGCGTACAAATACAACGCACGAGCGTGTAATGTGCGTACAATTACAACGCACGAGCGTGTAATGTGCGTACAATTACAACGCACGAGCGTGTAATGTGCGTACAATTACAACGCACGAGCGTGTAATGTGCGTACAATTACAACGCACGAGCGTGTAATGTGCGTACAATTACAACGCACGAGCGTGTAATGTGCGTACAATTACAACGCACGAGCGTGTAATGTGCGTACAATTACAACGCAGGAGCGTGTAATGTGCGTACAATTACAACGCACGAGCGTGTAATGTGCGTACAATTACAACGCACGAGCGTGTGATGTGCCTACAATTACAACGCACGAGCGTGTGATGTGCGTACAATTACAACGCACGTGCGTGTAATGTGCGTACAATTACAACGCACGAGCGTGTAATGTGCGTACAATTACAACGCACGAGCGTGTAATGTGCGTACAATTACAACGCACGAGCGTGTAATGTGCGTACAATTACAACGCACGAGCGTGTAATGTGCGTACAATTACAACGCAGGAGCGTGTAATGTGCGTACAATTACAACGCACGAGCGTGTAATGTGCGTACAATTACAACGCACGAGCGTGTAATGTGCGTACAATTACAACGCACGAGCGTGTAATGTGCGTACAATTACAACGCACGAGCGTGTAATGTGCGTACAATTACAACGCAAGAGCGTGTGACGTGCGTACAATTACAACGCACGAGCGTGTAATGTGCGTACAATTGCAACGCACGAGCGTGTAATGTGCGTACAATTACAACGCACGAGAGTGTAATGTGCGTACAATTACAACGCACGAGCGTGTAATGTGCGTATTATTACAACGCAAGAGCGTGTGATGTGCGTACAATTACAAAGCACGAGCGTGTATTGTGCGTACAATTACAACGCACGAGCGTGTATTGTGCGTACAATTACAACGCACGAGCGTGTAATGTGCGTACAATTACAACGCACGTGCGTGTAGTATGCGTACAATTACAACGCACGAGCCTGTAATGTGCGTACAATTACAACGCACGAGCGTGTAATGTGCGTACAATTACAACGCACGAGCGTGTAATGTGCGTACAATTACAACGCACGAGCGTGTAATGTGCGTACAATTACAACGCACGAGCGTGTATTGTGCGTACAATTACAACGCACGAGCGTGTAATGTGCGTACAATTACAACGCACGAGCGTGTAATGCGCGTAGAATTACAACGCACGAGCGTGTAATGTGCGTACAATTACAACGCACGTGCGTGTAATGTGCGTACAATTACAACGCACGAGCGTGTAATGTGCGTACAATTACAACGCACGAGCGTGTAATGTGCGTACAATTACAACGCACGAGCGTGTAATGTGCGTACAATTACAACGCACGAGCGTGTAATGTGCGTACAATTACAACGCACGAGCGTGTAATGTGCGTACAATTACAACGCACGAGCGCGTAATGTGCGTACAATTACAACGCACGAGCGTGTAATGTGCGTACAATTACAACGCACGAGCGTGTAATGTGCGTACAATTACAACGCACGAGCGTGTAATGTGCGTACAATTACAACACACGAGCGTGTAATGTGCGTACAATTACAACGCAAGAGCGTGTGATGTGCGTACAATTACAACGCACGAGCGTGTAATGTGCGTACAATTACAACGCACGAGCGTGTAATGTGCGTACAATTACAACGCACGAGATTGTAATGTGCGTACAATTACAACGCACGAGCGTGTAATGTGCGTACAATTACAACGCACGAGCGTGTAATGTGCGTACAATTACAACGCACGAGCGTGTAATGTGCGTACAATTACAACGCACGAGCGTGTAATGTGCGTACAATTACAACGCAAGAGCGTGTGATGTGCGTACAATTACAAAGCACGAGCGTGTATTGTGCGTACAATTACAACGCACGAGCGTGTATTGTGCGTACAATTACAACGCACGTGCGTGTAATGTGCGTACAATTACAACGCACGAGCGTGTAATGTGCGTACAATTACAACGCACGAGCGTGTAATGTGCGTACAGTTACAACGCAAGAGCGTGTGATGTGCGTACAATTACAAAGCACGAGCGTGTATTGTGCGTACAATTACAACGCACGAGCATGTATTGTGCGTACAATTACAAAGCACGAGCCTGTATTGTGCGTACAATTACAAAGCACGAGCGTGTAATGTGCGTACAATTACAACGCACGAGCGTATATTGTGCTTACAATTACAACGCACGAGCGTGTAATGTGCGTACAATTACAACGCACGAGCGTGTATTGTGCGTACAATTACAACGCACGAGCGTGTAATGTGCGTACAATTACAACGCACGAGCGTGTAATGCGCGTAGAATTACAACGCACGAGCGTGTAATGTGCGTACAATTACAACGCACGTGCGTGTAATGTGCGTACAATTACAACGCACGAGCGTGTAATGTGCGTAGAATTACAACGCACGAGCGTGTAATGTGCGTACAATTACAACGCACGAGCGTGTAATGTGCGTACATTTACAACGCACGAGCGTGTAATGTGAGTACAATTACAACGCACGTGCGTGTAATGTGCGTACAATTTCAGCGCACGAGCGTGTAATGTGCGTACAAATTACAACGCACGTGCGTGTAATGTTCGTACAATTACAACGCACGAGCGTGTAATGTGCGTACAATTACAACGCCCGAGCGTGTAATGTGCGTACAATTACAACGCACGTGCGTGTAATGTGCGTACAAATACAACGCAGGAGCGTGTAATGTGCGAAAATTTACAACACATGAGCGTGTAATGTGCGTACAATTACAATACATGAGCGTGCAATGTGCGTACAATTACAACACATGAGCGTGAATGTGCGTACAAATACAACACATGATCGTGCAATGTGCGTACAATTACAACACATGAGCGTGCAATGTGCGTAGAATTACAACACATGAACGTGCAATGTGCGTACAATTACAACACATGAGCGTGCAATGTGCGTACAATTACAACACATGTGCGTGTAATGTGCGTACAATTACAACACATGAGCGTGTAATGTGCGTACAATTACAACACATTTTTCTTATGCATTATATTTTCGTTCTCCTTATTTCTTTTTAGGGTTTGTAATGGATATTGGTGACAGAGTGGTTAGCATGATGCTAACAATCACGTTTGAACCCTGCTGGGGATGTTAACATGTTTGGGTTATAAATATGTACTTTTTTAAATATAAATAGAGGAAGATATTGTTTCCTTAAATTATTATTAATTCTCGAGATTTCATTACTTTTTATAAAATGTAATAGTTTATTAACTGTAGAACTAATTAATCTTAAAAGATGATCTTGTATTGTTACAACCAGTTATGAAGAACAAAGACTGAGGACAAATTAATGTTAAACATAATGAGAATTATTGAATGAAAAATTAGATTATCAATATGAAAAAATATATAATCTTACGTTTTTAACACAATAATAGACACAGGTAAACGAGACAGTCTCTGCTTCGATTCATTATTTTCTCTTATAATTTTGGCCGCTACGGCTGATATTCAGCAAACATTATGTGGGTAGCTGCTAGGAGAATCATCACAGCGTGTGATGAGCTGACCTCACTCGTCATGGAGTTTAAAGTCTTCAGATAAGTCCGATTGTAAAACGGAACAACAAAATACAACTAAACAGAAAACTGTTTCCATAAACTTGGATGTGAACCTCAGATCGCCAGCTTCACACCTGGTTTACTATGTGTGAAGTCAGGGAGCAGACAGAGAGTGTCCTCCAATTGAAATTCCCGTAATGCAATTGTCAAGAAACTTTAAGGGCCAAACGGTGCACGAACATCATCCGGTCATATAATCATCATTATGACATTCGCCACGTTTAGTATGAATGCGTGTTATCTCTGACATTGAGTTGATCACTCACTTCCTTGTAACTATGTGTGTGACGGACAGGTGGTGGTGGTGCGTATCTATAAGCTGAGAGGTTAAAGTAACATTGTTAGCACTACTCCGTGCTGTAGTATTGATGGTACGTAGGCTATATTTGTTGTTCGCTAAGCAGTATAATTGTTTTGCAGAGGATATAGTTATAATTTTTGACAGAGAGGTTAGGCTACAAAAAGAACAGTCTATCAATTAAATAATATACGTAAGAAATATAATATGGTAATTTCAAAATCAAGAACTAAAGTAATGGCGTTGCATGGAAAGTACCCAGTAAGAACAAAAATAGTAATAGAAGATAAAGTGTTGGAACAGGTTTCACACTTCTAGTATTTGGGCTGCGATATAACTTATGAAGAAGAACAAGATATAAATAAGAAAATGCAGAAATTTCAACACATTTGTGTAACAATCAGACTAACACTGAGGAACAAAGTAAGAAAAGATACGCAGCTAAGATTTTACTCAACGATGGCACTACCAGTGGTGATATATGGAAGTGAGGTCTGGATCCTGAAGGAAAAAGAAAAAAGTAAAATTCAGGCAGCGGAAATGAGTTTCCTACGGGCTGTGAAAGGTTGTACAAGATAAGAACATATTACAAATGAGAATATTAGAGAGGAACAAAAAATAAAACCCCTACTTCAACAAATAGAATAACACAGGAACAGTTGGATAGAACATCTACAAAGAATGACAGAGGATAGGATACCACAGATGGCGCTGATGTATAATCCTGTAGGACGAAGATCGGTGGAAAGAAAAAGAAAGTGTTTAGCTGAACAGATGTGAGATCGGAATAGGCAAAGACCTAACCCGTGAAGGATGATGATGATGACTATTTAACTCATGCCCCAAATGGGAGTCAATGACCAATCCCGTTTCAATGATTTCTGTTTTACAACCAATCAGACTCGTGTTTCACTAAATATTTATCAGTGTTATAATTACCATATTAAACAAAGCTCCTCCTTTTTAATATTCTGAACAGGTCTGACCGTTATCTTAGAGTGACTGAGCCTATAAGAAATACGGCTACCAGATTGTATATATAGTGTCAACATTTGTAGCCATTGATTATACCACCAAAAAAAGAAACCACTGTTTGCACTTTCTTAAATGTATTTTTTCCCAGGTAATAATCCAGAAAAATATAATTGTCATATTTACATCATACGACATCAGAAAGGAATTAATATACAGTTTGATGTGTTTCATTTTTTCTCCACTAGAGAGCATTCTTACAATATTGCGTTCCTTTGGCAATAAATAGTATGATCTGGTTGCAGTGATAAACAAAAAAGCAGGTGAAGCGAACCTATCGTTTCTCAATTGTTTTCAAACATCGCCGTTTACATTAAATATATAAATATTTTAAAATAACTATAGTTAAATAATCGTTTGTGAGTAAACAGCTTAATTTTATTCGTTAAATAGTCCTAACAAATGCCACGAGTGATTTCCAAATTATCGATAAATTCACGACTCACGAAGTGAGGAGTGAATTTATCGATAATTTGGAAATCACTCGTGGCATTACTTATGATAAATGCATTAGTAATTAATTACCTGATAAAGGAAGCGTTGATCATTTTTCATTCTACAAATTTAAATTATAAATTAAAAGATGAAATAGTTATCAATTTAATGCGTGGGATATTAATATTTCGTCAATATCAAATTAAAAAGTTATTTTTCAACTGCACATTCAGTGGTGTTGCTCCGTAACGTATGTTATTACACGATTATATTTGTTATTGCTATGCAACAAGACCCATTTTATAAATATTTTAGGAAATTTGAAATAAAAAATAATCGTACATAGGTGAAATAAGCCTTATATATATTCTCTCGGTACGTACTATATTAACAGCTGAGCAATTCTATCTGTAGCCATTCTTAGAACGTGTTCAAACCAGTAGTTTCTCATATTGTCAATTCCATTGGTTAAATTAAGAATATTTATATTTTTTCTAACGCCTTCATTTATTTTTCTGTCCGAAATTGTCACACCTGCTACTAAACACAAGAACTTCATTTCTGCATTTTGTATTTTTTCTTCTGTCTGAATGGTTAAGTGTCCAGTTGTCACTTGTATATGTTACGGCAGTAACTGTCATGATTTTGTAAAATTTTAATTGTGTACTCCTCAATGTTCTATTTTTCGCCACACGTTCTGTTGAATCTATTTAATTTAATGTCAATGTTTTCCTTCTGGCAGTGTGGCACATTACATCCACTAAAAGCCACAATACGTGTGGGCGTATCCTCACACTCTTACTAATTCAATTCACTTATACAGAGTTTCATCACTTGTTTAATTATACATTGTGTTACCCTTGTACATATCACGTTTACTGATAAACATTGTACAATATCATTCTTATGTGCAATTCGTCATCACTGTAAACGTCACAGCTACATCCGTCTAATTTGCATAGAAGAAGAAAAACATAATAAAGTTGACAAAAGCGGTAGCGTTCAATAATTATTTTCGATAGGTTCAGGGTTCAAATCCCGATACCGACAAACCTAAATGGAGTTTTTTTTTTGGTTCAGTCGTTAGTACAAATTCTGGATTGGACTCATTACATTAAAAGAACTCATTACATCATGTTTCATGCTATAAACAAAAATACAACAAATGTAATATACTAGACGCTCAATGAAGTGCCGGTAGATGTTAAAGCGTATTTAAATAAGCTAAATATTTAGAATTAAGAAATTTTTAACTAAAAATATGTGTATGAATATGAAATCGTTAATTAACTTTAGCCCAAAGATATTATGTTTACTAGACGGAAAGTATAAAATATACTGTAATAACAATAATAATCTCTCTATCTATCTTCGGGTAATGATAATAATAATAATAATAATAATAATAGTAATAGTGATAATAATAATGATAATAATAATGATAATAATAATGATAAGTCTCTCGTGCTGGCTCAGGTAGTAGGATTTCTTTCTTACTAGCGGACTCGGGTACAATACCAGGCGGAGTTGGAAAATTTTATCAAACTATAATTGTCAAATTCATTAAATTAAATTAAATTAATTGTATCAGTTTTAATCATGGGGAGAAGAAAGGTGCTGTTCTAAGTTTCCTAATCGTTAAATTGCCACCACAATAAGTTACATATCCCTCCGCAGTACATATGTTGGAAAGGCATGTAGTTGTGTTGATGACAGCTTGTAGCACATGTGCCTTCTAATCGTCATCCCTCATACAACACATTTTACACAACACAAATAAACAAACGAACACTTATCCTACACTCTTCTCTGTACACATCACCAATTTAAAGTGATCTCCTGAAGTGATGCGTAAATTTAAGGATATATCACAAATGCCATCTATCCACAAAATCCGAAACCCATAGCACGAAAAGTGGATATGGTGGCATTAGAACAAACATATAATAGTAAGCTAATAATAAAAACAATATTTATTGATTAAATAAAACAAAACTTTAAGATTTCTAGGATTTTCATACAAATTTGTTATAGCTGTTTCAGCACTTTGTACGAACACTACGTATGCAAAATACAAGAAATACGTTAACCATTAACTTCAATACAATTAAATCAAATTTTAAAGTTTTACACGTTTGTAACAAAGGAAAAAAACTAGATCTTTTATAAGTTATAGTAATAAATACATTGAAGAAAAGCAATAGACTGTTAAATTCAAAACTGGATTTAAATGTATCACCTATTTTAAACTTATAATAAGACAATGTTCTTGTTTGCATTCAGTTGTTACGTGCTTGAGTATACAGTGGAGGAAATTGGTATAAAGCCACTTGTTAAAAGGGTTAACACAAGTTTATTTACTCTTTCTTCGGCATTTTTCTATATTAACTTAGGAGGTGATTGAGTATAAAACACACACAAATAAAGTAAAAATTAATTATCCATTTCCGTCCAAAAAAGTACATAAACTTGAAACCATTCTCACATATGGATGGAATTTAGTATAAAGGCACTTTGTGTATTTCACAGATTAAACCAAAAAGACTGAGCGCAAAGTTTACAACAAAGTTCTAAAATTTAGTTGAACCTCCATTGTTGTTAATTACTTGGAAGATTCTCTTTGGCATTGACTTGATGAGGGTGTTTATTTCTTCCACTGAGATTGCAGCCCATTCTTTCTGAATAATATTTTTCTGCTCAGTCACTGTCCCAAACTGCCGTCCATTGCGATACACACGCCTTGCCAGGATCCCCCATAAGTTCTCAATCCGGTTTAAATCAGGACTTCTGACTAGCCACGTCAAAAGTGGTATTTCTTTCTTCCTGAACCACTCCGTTGATTTGGCAGACACGTGAATGGAAGCATTATCTGGCTGAAAAATTAGATACTCGCCAAATTCCTCATACATTCGTATCAATTAGGACTCCAGAAGCTCCTCAGTGTAGGACTCAGAATTCATCTTGGTGCGTATCCATACTATTTTTGATCTTCCTTTAAAGCAGAATGCTGCCCAAATCATAACGCCTCCACTACCTAAGTTTCTACTCATTCTAACTTGCCCTTCAGTACGGAGGTCGTTCCGGTAATACTGAAGGCCATGAGGCCCGTCCAGATTAAACTTCTTCTCATCACTGAACATTACTTTATTCCATTCTGAGGTCCAGGACATGTGTTCTTCAGCAAAAGTCATTCTAGCTTTCTTATGTGCATTGTTCAGAGATAGTTTACTAAGACTTCTTTTTAATTTTAGGTTCTTGTCTTCAAACAGAATTTGTCTTACTCGTCTGGCTGTTACTGGCAACTTCAAATCAGCCTGGATTTGAGAAGAAAACATACTCTTACCTTTTGCTTTACGTAAAATGAGACGTTTAATGCGCTCAGACAATTTTCTTGTCCGTCCATATTTCCCGTTGTTTTCATATTGTGAGCCCAGTTTGACAAAATTATCAATGACACATCTTGAAGCCACAATTTCGTAGGTATTTGTCTATTGGAAAGGCCCATCTCCGTGAAGGCACTAACTCTTGATTTCTCTTCATTTGATAGAGGTTTATCTCGTGGCATTGTAAATACTGCTGACTTGTAACTGATGAACGATGCTCACAGACACGTCGTCTCCATGTAATTGCAGTGTTTTGTTTACATTTATGTCTCTGTATGGGCCAGAAGTTGACCTTGCTTTATACCGATTTCCACACCTAGGACAGCGTTTTCTTTGGTTTTAAGTATTATTTACACACATAACAAATACAAAATAATGAAACCTGTATGAAATTATGTCCAAGATAATTATATGTAATCTATGACACACATACGGTATTTGCACAAATATTTCAGGTTGTTTTACTACTAAAAGTTAGTGGCCTTATACCAATTTCCTCCACTGTATACATAATAACAACATTCATTTGTATTCGTGTGAAGAAGGTACAAAGCACTGAAACAGCTGTAAGGAATTTCTATTAAAATAAATAGGAAAATCCTGATAAAACTTTAACGGATTTATTTCATTTAATCACTAAACATAATGAATTTTCATCAAGTAAACAACAAATCAATTGATTACTTAATAAAAACAATGGTGATGATGATGATGATGATAATAATAATAATAATAATAATAACAATAATAATTATAAGATTAAATTAATAGCTCATAATGACGAAAGAACGAAATATAAAATACCAATAAAGCACCAGGAAAGCCCTTTAGCATATACTTATCTTAAATTTCAGACAAAGTGTGACCACAGAATAACCCTCTAAAAAAACTCTGGTCTGATCCGGAATCGAAAGCGGGACTTTCAGTTGTGTATCAAAAAATTCTGACCACATGACCATAAGGCTAACGAAATAGCTTATTAACACATTACCTTTATAAATAAAAATGTTATGTTTATAATAGTATGTGTGTAAATATTATTACGTATAAATGTTGTAATAAAAGTTATGTTAATACGAAACATTTAAACTACATTTCCTAATTTCCTCACACAGCAACTGTTGTACAACATGTGGAATCCGTATTACATTTAAAAATATTGATCATCGAGAATAAATAAGTAACAAAGCATTTTGTACTGCTATTATATATATATATATATATATATATATATATATATATATAGTCCACCGCTGTGGTCTCGAGGAAGCGTGTTTCCTTGTCACGCAGCGGGCCCGGGTTCGATCCCCCGTCGGGACAACCTCCTGGGTGAGGTTTTTTTCCGGATTTTTCCTCACCTGTAAGATAAATGTCAGGAAGCTTAGGGCACAACGGTCCCCGAAAATCATCCTTATCATTATCATAATCATCCTTCACCGGTGTGGAAAGCAACGGGAACCTACCACACCTATAATTCCCTAGTAAAACTGCAAAGCATAGCATGAAAATACTATGATTGCACTGAAAGACCTGCCCTCGGACAGAATTACTATGGGTGGATAGTATATATATATATATATATATATATATATATATGTGTGTGTGTGTGTGTGTGTGTGTGTGTGTTGTGTGGTGTGTATGTATAATAAGTAAACTATTTGGCAACTTATACATCCAACTCCCCATTTGGATGATCAGATTATATTTAGGATTTCTCCCGTAAGATTATTATCTTTTCCAAGGCCAATATATTTCTACTCTTCATTGATCTCTTTTCCACATCATTGCCGGTGGAATTTCAATTGATATTATTTGATATAAACTTGTTAGACTGCTACTTAATGGGATGTCTTGCCAGTAGCTATACAATTTGTGGTTTAGTTCCTCGAGTCCTGAAACCAGAGAAAAATAAAACTAGCATCATGTCATGTGATTCGTAGAGACTGCAATTTATTCGGTTTATTATTAGATTAATAATGCAGCTATTTCGCTCACTGACTTGCATCTGAGTAAGTATACTTATTTCTTGTCTTGTTTTGATTTTGGACCTGAAATCCTGATAACTAATTATGTAGCGTGGCCAGTCACATTGTATCTATTAAAAGTGTCCAGTTTTTTTTTCTTTTTTTCCGCCCAGAACATAAATTTGGAAGTTCTGTTGTGGTTTACTTTCTTACTTACTTACTCACTGGCACTATCGAACCCTTAGGTTAATGGCTGCACGGACATAATCTCTCCATACATCCCTATCCTGAGCTAATGTTTTCCAATTATTCCCTGTATAATATACTTCCCTCAAATCATAGATAATGTCATTCTCCCACCTCATTCTTGGTCTACCAACTGGGCGTTTTCCCTCTGGCATTCCTACAAGAAGCTTCCATGCAAGTCTTTCATTCCCCATACGTGCAACGTGTCCTGCCCATAGAAGTGTACGAGACTTAACTATTCTTATTATATCTGGCTTCCTAAAAAGACCATGTAGTTCATTGTTGAGTAGTCTTTCCATTCACCTGTCTGTTCATCTCTCTTTGGTCCAAATATTATCCTATGTACTTTATTCTCAAATACTTGTAATCTCCTTTCCTTCCTTAAAGTAAGAGTCCATGTTTTGCACCCATATAATATAACTGGTATAATAATAGTTTTATATATTTTCAGTTTAACGTTTTTTTTAAAGGAGTTGGGACTACAAGAGTCTCTGCAATGCATAATAGCATGCATTTCCAGAATTGAGCCTGTTTAATTTCTTTGTGCACCTCATTCCTATTTATGATTATTGTTCCAAGGTATTTGAATTCAGCCACTTCCTCAAAATTTCCCCCATTTGTCATTAGCTGTCCATTTCCATTATATAATGTATTTCTACGTGTGACCATATATTTTCTTTTATTGATATTTACTTCCAGTCCTAATTTCTTAGTGTTACTCAATAGTGTGTGCGTGTTGTCCTTTAGTATTTTCTCGCTAGCAGCCAATAATACTACATCATCCGCATAAACCAACAGCTTATTAATACCATTGAGTTGTCAGCCTTCCTCATTCTCTAAAGATTTATTGTCATGCTCTAGTACAAAATTGAATAGTAGAGGAGAGAGTGCATCTCCTTGCTTCAACCCATTCTTGATTTCAAAAGTGCCCGAAAACTGTTTGCCTACATGCACCCTACTATTTGTGCCATTTAGACACATTTGTATAAGTCTAACTAACTTTTTTAGGATTTCCGAACTCCAGCAGGTTACTCTATAACTTCTACCTCTTAATTGAATCATATGCTTTTTTGAAGTCAACGTACATTATTGTTCAGTACCATTATATTCCCATTTCTTTCCTAAAATCTGTCATATACTATAAATCTGATCTGTTGTAGACCTGTTTCTTCTAAATCCACATTGATGTTCTCCTAGAATGTCATCAATGTAGGGAGTATGTCTGCTGACATATATTTCTTAGTATTTTGTATGAAGTTGAAAGTAATGAGATGCCCTTGTAGTTGTTGGAATCAGTTTTATCTCCTTTCTTATAAATTGGTACGATAATTGATTCCTTCCATTCATCTGGAAGAGGTTCTTTTTCCCAAATCATGCTAAGCAACCAGCGTATCTTGTCCAATTTTTCTCCCCCTGATTTTATCAGTTCTGCTGGGATCTCATCTGAACCTGATACTTTATACATCTTCAATTTTTCAAAGGCCATTTCAAACTCTAATGCACTTGGTTCTGCGACTAGCATTTCTGCTGTCTGTAAACTAACCTCCTCGATTCCCTGTTCTGTATGTACATTTAATAGCTGATTAAAGTAACTTTTCCATCTACTTAATACACTCCTGGAATCTGCAATCATATCCCCATTTTCATTCCGAATTATGTTTGTTCTAGCCTGAAATCCTTTCTTCTCTATACTGATTCCCTGATATAATTCTCTAATGTTCCAATATTTTGCGTTCATTTCAAGATCTTTAATCTTCTCTCTCAAATATTCCCTCTTTTTACTCTTTAGTAACTTGGTGGTTTCCAGTCTAATACTACCCAATTGCTCTAAATTTACCTCATTTTACTCGTGTAACCATTTCATTTTTGCTACCTTTCTTTTCTTTACAATGTCTGCACATTCCTCATCAAATCATTTCTTGTTTTGCCTCTTTTTTAAACAACCAATTTTTTTTCTGATTCTGACAATTTAATAGTATTTCTTATAGCCTCCCATTATTTATATGAGTGTCATGGCGGCTAGCTACTAACACGCACAAGTCACGCTCCATGTTTTAAGTTACTTTTCAGCAGGTGCCTTCGTTATTTCATAGTTAAAGTTGCATATTCGTAGTCAGTTTAAGTTTAAATTTATATTAGTTAGTGTCAAAAGTGTGTACATTTAACAACATGGGAAAAAATACACGTAATTCAAACAAAGATTCGACAAGTTCTACCGAGGAAGCAGTGAAACGTGTGGTGAAAGAGGCGCTACAGGATCCCGGCACTCTGCAGGTGTTTGTGTCCATGTTGCGGGACCAGGTAGTGGCGGAACTGCAGAAGACCATCCAGGACAACACTAAGGTAATTGAGGATCTGAAAAAGACCCACGATGAAAACGACAGAAACATTGAGGTCTTGGAAAATAAAATATACGATTTAGAACAATACCAGAGACGTCAATGCCTCAGGATTTTTGGTGTAAAAGAAGAGGCCGGAGAGGACACTGACCAGAAAGCCATTGAGGTGGCCAAAAAAATCGGTGTCGATCTAACAGTGACTGACATTGACAGAAGTCACCGTGTTGGTGTTAGTAATGCTGAAAGACCGCGGGCTATAATAGTGAAATTTGTTAGTAACCGCAAGCGCAGTGAAGTTTTTCTAAGCAAGAAAAAGTTGAAAGCAAGTGGGGTCACTGTTCGCGAGGACTCAACGAAGTGTCGCTATCGCCTGCTACAAGACAGTATACAAAAATACGGTATTCAAAATTTATGGACAATGCACGGTGCCGTCATAGCCAAAGTAAATGGCGAAAAACGCAAGATTAGATCTTCTACGGATATCAACTAGATAGGACCTGAGTGTAAAATATGTTTACTTTGTCTTTTCTTTGCTAACAATTATATTGTTAATTTATTTCTAATTTAGGTAAGTTTTAAGTTTATTATTTTTTACTTAGGACAACTTACTTGTTTTATTTTAATTTTTTAAAGTTCTTTGTTTAGCTAAATTATTTTAATTTTATTAGAGTTATTAGAGTACATAGTTTATTTTTACTTCCTGTATTGGCAACATTGAGCTGACAAATGGTGACTTGCTTGCAACCTCTGACTCACCTTCTCCAATCACCCTCTTATTGTGCAGACAGTTTTAACGCAGGTAGCAACATTCCTCAATCCCTACCATCCCCACCAACAACAACTACCAGTATACCTAAGGATGCATTTCCATCACTTAAAATCGCTCACGTAAATTCACAAAGCATTCTGTCCTACTTTGATGAGTTTGAAACCATATTTTCATCTCTTGGACTGAGCGCCATCTTAATTTCGGAAACCTGGCTCTCCCCTTCCATACCTTCGTCCCTTGCTCACCTAGACGGATATACACTGCTCAGAGATGACAGAATAGATAAAAGAGGTGGAGGAGTTTGTGCCTTTATATCAAATGAACTTAATCCAATAATTGTCCACAAGTCCCCTTCTGTATATTCCGCTCGCCCCGAGTTCTTATTCGTAGAAATTCAAGCCAGTCTAAAAAATCTCTTTTATGCATTGTATACAAACCTCCAAAAATAAGGCACCTTTCGGATCTAGAAAACGCTCTGAACGATTCATTACCTCATTATGAACACGTTATTGTCGCAGGCGATTTTAATACAAATCTTCTTCAGACTGACTCACCAGCCATACAACTTAAAAATATGTTCCAAAGCTTAAATATGACAATTGTTCCTCTCTCTGCCACACATCATACTGCTACTACCGACACTCTACTGGACTTAATAGTGACTACACATCCACAGAAAGTACTGTCATATGGACAAATTCCTGCTCCCGGCATATCTGCTCATGACATTGTATTCGTAGAATACTCACTCCAATGTCCTAAAACGACGCTCTAAATTGATTACGTACAGAAATTTAAAAAACATAGACGATACTAAACTAAAATCAGACGCTTTAGAACTACCTTGGTACACAATATGGAATCTTAGATCAGTTGATGAAAAAGTAGACACATTTAATACACTGATAGTACAACTATATGACAGACATGCACCAGTAAAAACCCGACGATTTTCCCGCCCTCCTGCTCCCTGGATGAATAGCTCAATACGTGAACTTATGTCAAAACGAGACAAAGCATACCTAACATACAGACGACATAAAAATGACGAGAACTGGCAACTGTACAAACAACTTAGAAACACAACTACACAAACTATACGCGATGCCAAACTACGACACGCCCGCAGTATAATCGGAACTGAAATAAGTGCACGGGACACTTGGCGAAATCTCCGTACAATGGGACTTAGACAGTCGAATCCCTCAACTGACTCTATAGACATTTCTGTAGATGACTTCAATGAACATTTTACCTCAATACCCATGACACCTCCAGACAACAAGACTAAAATAGACATTCTTAAAGACTTATCCCCATCCCCACATATAGGAAGAGATAAATTTTACTTTTACGACATTTCGCCTATAGACGTTAAAAAAGCACTCAAGCGGATTAAATCTAATGCACAAGGAACAGATAACATCAGCATTTTAATGTTAAATAAAATCATTGACATTATACTACCCACAGTGACTCATATTTTTAATGCTTCCCTTATAACTTCTATCTTCCCTACTGTATGGAAACAGTCTAGAGTTCGGCCTATACCAAAAATAAGTACACCAACTAACTGTAATGACTACCGACCGATTAGCATCCTTCCGACATTATCTAAAGCCCTGGAACATATTGTACATAAGCAAATGACTGAATATCTCCAAGAAAATCACCTCCTTGATCCTTATCAATCCGGCTTTAGATCTGGTCATAGCACAACCACAGCTTTGCTAAAAATTACTAAAGATATTCGTGAAGCCGTGGACAGACGTCAATTGACTCCTTTAACCTTACTTGACTTCAGCAAAGCTTTTGACACAGTAGACCACAACTTACTTATGATAAAGCTCAAGCACCTACACTTGTCTGACAGCGCTGTATCCTGGTTCGACTCATACCTGCACGGTCGTCAACAATACGTTTTATTAAACTCTAGATCTTCGTCTTGGCGCAACGTGCCGGCTGGAGTCCCCCAGGGCAGTGTTCTCGGACCTCTTCTTTTCTCAATATACATAAATGACTTGCCAACTGTACTAAAGCACAGCCGTTATCACCTCTACGCTGATGATCTCCAAATTTACCTACATTCACCTCCTCATTCTCTCTATAACAGCTTGACAAAAATTAATGACGATCTCATATCCATCTTTAACTGGTCTTCAAGTATCGGTCTAAATCTAAATCCTAACAAGTCACAAGCAATTCTAATGGGACAACAAAGACTGCTTACAACCTTTGACATATCTACACTTCCAAACATTACTATAAATAATATAATTATCCCTTATTCTTCTTCAGTAATAGATCTTGGACTACATCTAGACGCAAATTTAACCTGGCAAACACAAGTGAAACACATATGTAAAAAGACTTTCTCCATCTTACATTATGTTAGACGTTTAAAGAATTTTCTCCCAGTTTCGTTAAAACAAATCCTTGTGCAGAATCTTGTGTTACCACACTTCGATTATTGTGACATTATATATAATGATCTAAATTATGACTTGTCGCAGAGACTGCAGCGTGTTCATAATGCTTGCGTTCGATTCATTTTCAATATCCGCCGTTATGACCATATTTCCGAACACTTTAATAACCTCTCTTGGCTCCGTCTTACTGACAGACGTAAGTTGCACTCTCGTTCACTACTTTTCAAACTTCTGAATTCCTACATCCCTACTTACCTGGCGTCCAGATTTGAGAAGTTATCCTCTTACCACAATATTGACACTAGGTCACAAGATAGCAGTCTGCTAACAATTCCTCTTCATATCACTTCCTCCTATTCTACTTCCTTCGCAGTAGCCTCTGCCCGCTCCTGGAATCTCCTTCCTCAAGATATCAGGGGTTGCCGCACACTTGGTACATTTAAGTCACGCTTATACAGTTACATGTTGTCTAATAATTAATTTTTCTCTAGTTATTTAATTTTATACTATGTCATTAATATTTTCCTCTTTTTTATATATCTTGTACATATTATATATTTAATTCGTTAAATTTAGAGTAAATCAAAATACATTATAAATATTAATTGTATTGTATTCATAACTTGTAATCGTATATATATTGTAATTTAGACTTAAGACTATTTTTTATTTATTTGTATTTTTTAAACCTGGTTGAGTGGTAGACAAGGCCTTAAGGCCTTAACTCTGCCAGGTAAAATAAAGCTATTATTATTATTATTTTTTATTATTATTATTATTATTATTATTATTATTATTATTATTATTTATATCAGTTTATTCTTCGATTGCCACATTGTCGTCTGAAGATTCCAGTACTTCAAATCTATTAGCAATTTTCATTTGGTATTCTTGCCGCATTTCATTTTTCAAGTTTTTTAATTCAAATTTTACAGAATCATCTTTAGCGTTTGTTCCTCTCATAAGCGATAGCCCTTGTTTGATTTTCACTCTGACCAGATAATGATCCGAATTGCAGTCTGTCCCTCTAACGTCTCTTGTTGTTTATGAAACAAAATAAGAAGGCTAGGGAAAAATAAGAATGAACGGGATACATTTTCTGTTCAGGAAGAAGAACCAATTTGAACCAAAATATGATCAATTTATTCAATATAATGAAACAATTAGCTAGATACGAATTGCATAATTGGTTCTGGCAATATGGTGCAATTCGGATTGTCGAAGAATCGATTTCGAATGTGGTCGATATTTTCAACACCTGCCTAAATATTCATATGGAACCTTGCACTGAGGTCGACTCAGCCTCTAATATTAATGAGTATCAGATATATGTTCTTCATGTCAGTACATGGTCCTGATATCCCAGGAGACATACAGTATATGTCTGCCTAAAAAATTGCGACACAAGGGTCTCCTGATATCTGTAATAGCATCATGTTACGTATTTTAAAATAAAATGACATACGTATGTATTTAAATTGCCCACGATAACTCTAGAAACATATTTATTAACATATTTATTCATTTTTTCAATATTTATTTTACGTGTATATGTTTATAAAATGAATTTATTTGTTAAATTTTACCTTATAGTTGACCTAAATTATTTTGAGTTGCTGAATCATGTAACTTAGAAATGTATAATTTTGCAGCATGAGAACTAATTAATGTCACACATTAACATAGAAAACGCATAGAACTTACATAAATAAAATCGATTCTAGTTTAACTCCATAGAATTGAACTAATGGGTGTAACAGAACCTCACCGACAAAATTATAGAGATGATAGGCCATGCAGAGAGGATCATTTTTTTGTGAATGAAGATATAGTCGCAAACACGTCATTTATGAGTTATGCGCAGATGAAGGTGTTCACCCGTAAGGGTCGGAATTGAATACAAACAATTGTACATGTATAATTTTATTGAAAAAGACATGTTTTCATAATAAGTGTTCACACAGTCGACCCTGTGTCTCATTGCATGTTTGATATCGTCGCAGCAAAATTTACAGCACGGCCGAGCATGGCAGGATTCTCTTTGACATCTTCAAATGCAGCATTTAGTCTGTCAATCAGTTGAACTCTGGTGGTCACTGGAGTTACGATGACGATACTCTTGAAATGGCCCCAAATAAAACAAAACAAATCAAGGGACTTTAAATCAGGCGAACGCGCTGGCCACACAACAGGTCCTCCTCGTCCAATCCACCGGTCCCCATAATCGACGGTCAACTGTGCTCGTGCGTCGACACTGATGTGTGGTGGGGCTCCTTCATGCTGGAACCCGAAATTGCGGCGCATAGCAAGCGGTATACTGTCTAGCAGGTCAGGAAGGGTGGTCTGCAGGAACTCTAGATAAGCTGCCCCAGTTAACCTTGCTGCCAAAATTACAGGTCCTAGCAGATGTGTACTAACAATTCCAGCCCAAATGATGACGGAAAACCTCTGCTGGTGATTGCGAACAGCTATTGCATGTGGGTTAGGGTCATCCCAGATGTGACTATTCCTACTATTGTAGTATCCATCACGCATAAACAAGCCTCATCTGAGAATAACACCTGTGTGGGAAAGGCAGCAATGTTAATACGAGGTACATAATCTTGTGTGCAACTTCTGAAGGTGGTATGCGTGTAGGTTGTACTGTACTCCCGGAATGGACTGGTGACTTACATTCACAGCACGCGCGCCGGTTGGAAGGTTCGACAGTAACTCGCTCGACCACAGCGTCCTCAAAATCTGGTGTCCTCACATAACGCCTTTCGCCGCCAATGACCCGAGGACAAAGATTCCCAGTTTCTCCAAGGCGTCGATGAATTGCAGCAAATGTAGTATGGTGTGGATGTCTCCTGTTGGGACACCGCTGCTCGTACATGCGACGAGCCTCTCTTCCATGTCCACTTGCCGTAACACATAATCAAGTCTCTGAGTTGAGACAACTCGTACTGCGCGTTGATTAAATTCTCAAAACAACAAACCAAACCTACGGGCACGTATTACTACGACTGATGAATGCTGAAGGCACTGATAAACAACGAACCGATTGGTTTGGATGCGTGGCACGTGCACCTTGATACATGCGCATAACTCATAAACTACATGTTTTAGATTATTTGTTCCTTCACAAATAAATATCATCTCTGCATCGCTAATCATCCCTGTCATTTTGTCGGTGAGGTCCAGTTACTCCTCGTATTTTGACTTTTCAAGAATCTTACCTTGCTGAGTATAGCAAAATAAATGACAGTATAGATATATTTCGTGTTATAATTAAATTTTGGCATTAAGCAATGCAGGTCTAATATGACACGAAGAGAAAAATAAACGCCTGAACCGATATATTAGCGCTGCATTGCTTAATGTCAAAGTGTAATTATTACAACGAAATAAAGAAGCATCAGACAGCACGGTCACGTTAACTAAAAAATAGGGGTAGGCTTACACCAATTCGCATAGAGCTGACAATTGGTACGAATGTTGGGAACACCATCATAAATTAAATGCGAAAAGTTCCCATCGATCCCACATCTGCAAAAAAATGCAAAGTCAAAGTTCGCAAATATGAGGTTTTCCATTTTTCAGCCAAACCGTAAGTTGTATCATAACAATAGATCAGACAAAAGTTGTAGATCATGCAATTATCTACAACAAATGTTGTTATACTTTTGTCATAAGAATCACCATTCTTGAGATATCACCATTTTAACACTGAAAACAATAATATGCACGCTTTTCAACCTCAAGTTAACCTCCGATACATCATGGGATATTTAATATAATAAAAATATTCGTTGAATAACTTTATATATATATATATATAATATATATACAAATTATATAATATGTGATTGTGAGAATACACATAAAAAATAAATTCTGTCCCTAATTTAATTGGCCGTATAACCTTAAGCAACATCTGTCGACTATTCTATTTTTGCTCGGGTGGGGACAGTCATATACCTGTTTTTTTTTTTGGAAGGCATAAACGAGACTTTTAGTATAATGGTCCTTTACAGTGAATACACGTGACTATTGATACACGTGCTTGTTAATAATATTACTTAAAACATTTGTGCTGTTCAATAATTTGAAAAAAAATTGTCGCAATTTTGCTGTTTTGTAGTAAAACTTTGACTGCAAATGAAACAGTTATTGTTGATCGTGGAATGAAGACTTTGATCGATTCAAGTGTTGAAACAAATGGTGGGTTTTCTAAATTCCTCAAGGAGAAGAAATCTGTGACAATTCATGGATGTGCTGTAAAATGTACACTGGGAAGAGTTCTATTGCTGCCGTTAAAAGACCGCATGAAATGAAGCAAGCCAGTACATCTGAAATCAGTCCACCTCGTACTAGAGCTCGCGTAAGTGAATCCGTTTCTTGTTTAAAAAATATTGCTTATTTTGTGGAGGTGAAGCGAATGAAGAAGCTGAGAATAAAAAAGCGCAAAATGTTAGACGTAAAATTAATAAAGTTGCTACTCTTGAATTTAAAGAATCCATTCTGAAGGTAGCTCGGACTCGTTCTGATGACGTAGCTAATATTTTTACTGCCCATATTAAGTACGAAAATGATTTAGTTGCTGCCGAGGCTAGGTACCATAATAATTGCTATAATTTCTTCTTGCGATCCACCACTGGGGATAAAATCAGTAGTTCTCAAGATTAATCTACTAATGTTGCGATGGAGAAAAAAGTGATGACTGTCAATTTTCATTGGAAGAATTATAAAATAATTGTAAAAATGCAGCTTTACTAAATAGAACAATTAAGATTCGATTGAAGTTTAAGTATGATCATCACAATATTCTTAACCAAGCTTGGTACCAGAAAGAAAGTCGAGGTGAAAAGGAAAAACGATTTAGAATCATCAAAGCTGCAGCAACAATCATTCGAGAGGACATTGAATCTTTAGTATTTGATAATACTCCCCGCCTAGTCCAATGTTTTTGAATATTATCAGCAATATTCCGGAGTCATTGACTTATTTCTATGGAACACGTAATCCTTAAAAATAAACCATTTAAACTAGAACCATTAAAACTAGTATGTATTACTATCAGACTGCTGTTAGCCTAGATATTTCAAATCAAATTGCAATTGGGTCAATTAATAGATAATACTTTGGAACCAATTCAAACGTTACTCCCACCACTTCCACAACTATTCTTAACACAATTTTTTGCAATTGAAAAAAGGGTTGTAGTGCAAAATGTGGCTGTAAAAAAGTCGGATTATTTTGTACGCCAGTATGTACCAATTGTCAAGGCCAGTCTTGCTCCAATGTTGAATCAAATGGAACAGTTGAAGATTTATGTGATTTCAATGAGGAAACAACTGATACATCTTTCTCGGAAAAATTAACAAATACCCAGCAAGAAGAAAAAGAAATCGAAGAAGACATTACTGTCGTAGTAGAATTCGAAGATTAACATTACCCGGAATTAAGAAAAATTTTGTCACTTAAATCATTCCCAATAGTACCATTTTTTATTTAATAGAATATTATTTAATAAAACTTAATCACAATAGATCATGGAGTAATACCTTTCGAAGGCACCACAATAAAAAAAGTGCGCCAAGTATACTACCTCACAGGTGGTGCGGAAATATGTGCATATTATGTAGAATAAGACTTCTTGAATCGCGATATCTCACGAATGGTGATCCTTATGAAAAAAGTATAAGAACAATTTGTGTAGACAATTGCATGATGTACAACTTTTGTATGATAAAATTACCATTTGGTTAAAAAATGCAGAAAACTCGTATTCGCGAACTTTGACCTTGAATAACGTTTTGTGCAGATGCGGTATCGATGGGGACTTTTCACATTTCATTTATAATGGTGCTCCCAACATTCGTACCAATTGTCAGCACTATGCGAATTTTTGTAAATTGAAATGTCTATTTTGACCGGACTAATTGTTTCCGAGTGGCAGCAGACATGCAGCTGTTTTTTTTTCTGGAAGGCATAAACGAAAGACTTTTAGTATAGTTTTGAACGTTCCTTTACAGTGAATACACGTGGCTATTGATACACGTGCTAGTAATAATATTTCTTAAAACAATTTGTGCTGTTCAATAATTAAACAATATCGCAATTTTGCTTTGTTCGTAGTAAACCTTTGACAGAAAATGTACCAGTTATTGTTGATAGTGGAATGAATATTTAATTGATTCCAGTGTTGAAAAAATTATTGGTTTTCGGAATACCTGAAGGACAATAAATATGTGATAATTAATGTGCAGTGCCGTAAAATATACACTCCGAATATTTATATTGCTGCAGTTAAAAGGCGGTGTGAGATGTAGCAAGCAAGAACATCTGAAATCAGTCCACCTCGTACTAGAGCACGCGTAAGTGAATCAGTTTTTTGTTTAAAAATATTGCTTATTTTGTGGAGATGAAGCGAATGAAGAAACTGAGAAGAAAACAGCGCAAAATGTTATGAGTAAAATTAATAAAGTTGCTACACTTGAATTTAAAGAATCCATTCTGAAGGTAGCTCGTTCTGATGACGTACTGCACATATTCATTACGAATATGATTTAGTTGCAAGCGAGACTAGGTACCATAATAATTGCTATAATTCCTTCTTGAGACCCACCACTGGGGGTAAAATTGGTCGTTCTCAAGATGAATCTACTATTGTTGCGATGGAGGAAATGTTTACATACTTTGAAAATAGTGATGACTGTCAGTTTCCATTGGAAGAATTGCAAAAAATTGCAACAATCCAGCTTTAGATAACAGAACAATTAAGATTCGATTGAAGTTAAGGTAATAAACTTATTATCACTGGAAAACCGGGAAGATTAACATTAATTTGTTTGATTGATGATCATCGCTTGGTATGAGAAAAGAAAGTCAAAATGAAAAGGAAGAACGATTTAGGATCCTCAAAGCTGCAGCAGCAATCATTCGAGAAGACATTCTATATTTTGTATTTTACAATACCAATTACCCCCTCTTAATCGAATGTTTCAAAACATTAACAGCGATATTCCGGAGTCATTGACTTATTTTTTGGAACAAGTAATTCTTAAAAAAATAAACAATTAAGACTAGAATATTTAAAACTAGTATGTACTAACATACTAGTGGTCATGCTCCTTGCCTCTGGTCCGGAGGTTCGCGGGTTCAAACCCGGCCGGGGTCGATGGGTTTTTTAGGACGGAAAAATCCAAGGAGTAAGTCCTCCGGGAGGGACTTTAAGCCGTGGGTCCCGAGTCTGAAGATTTTCAGGTTCTTAAATATCCTTAAACCTGAATGAAAAGGCCCCTAAGCAAAATTTACCGAATTTTCCCGTCCTAGTACTACCTTAATTTCCTAGACGTCAGTATGAGGCAGAACGCTGACCACGAACCACTGAAAAATGACATCTATACGAACACAAGTGTAACTAAATTAGTATGGTTCAAATTCTTCCTTGTAGGGGGAAAGCGCCTATTTCTCTTTAAAGGGAAAACATGGGCTTACAATACAATACAAAAATGTACTAACACCAGCCACACTATTATGACTGCTGTTAGACCTAGATATTTCAAATCAAAATTGTAATTGGGTCAATTAATAGATAACCAATTCAAACGTTACTCCCACCCGCTCCACAAAGACTTCTTAACACCATTTTCTTGCAATTTCAAAAAGGGTTGTAGTGCAAAATGTGGCTGTAAAAACGTCGGATCATTTTGTTCACTAGTGTCTTGCTCCAGTGTTGAATAAAATGGAACAAATGAAGGTTTCAATAAGGAAACAACTGATACATCTTACCAAACATCCAGGAAGAAGAAGAAGAAGACATTACTGTCGAAGTAGAATTCGAAGATTATCAGTCAGATTAACATTATCCGGAATCAAGAATAATTTTGTCACTTAAATCATTCTCAATAGTACCATTTTTTAAAATTAATAGAACACCATTTAATAAATCTTAATCACAATAGATCGTGGAGTATACCTATCGGTGACACCACGTTCAAAAATGCGCCATGCACAATACCTCATAGGTGGTGCGGAAATATGTGCATATTATATAGAATACTATTTCAAATTTTTGAATCGTGATATCTCAAGAATGGCGATTCTTATGAAAGAAGGATAAGAACAATTTTTGTAGACTATTTAACTCATGCCCCAAATGGGAGTCAATGACCAATCACGTTTCAATGATTTCTGTTTTACAACCAATCACAGACGTGTTTTACGAAATATTTATCAGTGTTAAATTTACTACATTAAAGAAAGCTCCTCCTTTTTAATATTCTGAACAGGTCTGACCATTATTTTTCGGTGACTGATCCCACAAAAAATACGGCTACCAGATCGTATATACAGTGCACAGATGTCAACACATAGCGCTTGCAGGAGTTAATATAAAAACAATAGTAGCAATTTATTATACCACCAAAAAAAGAAACCACTCTTTGCACTTTCTTAAATGTACTTTTTCCCACATAATAACCCAGACAGATATAATGGTTATATTTACATCATACATCAGAAATGAATTAATATACAGTTTGATGTGTTTAATTTTGTCTCCACTAGAGAGCATTCTTACAATATTGTGTTCCTTTGGCAATAAATAGTATGATCTGGTTGCAGTGATAAAGAAAAGAAGCAGATGAAGCGTACCAATCGTTTCTCATTTGTTTTCAAACATCGCCGTTTACATTAAATATATAAATATTTTAAAATAACTATAGTTAAATAATGATATGTGAGTAAACAGCTTAATTTTATTCGTTAAATAGCCCTAACAAATGCCACTCTTGATTTCCAAATCTCAAAAAAAAAACTCTATAAAAAAAGTCCGCGACAGCATATGTTTATCTTTTACAGATAACACACAATAGCCAGTTGTACCTTCCATTGATGCTAAGTAGATTATTGTCATATCATTCATCCGATTGTCATGGGGCTTTTTACAAAATGTTCAGGATTTTCCCGGGAACGTTATAGGTTATAAGAGAATTTTAAAGCTGAAGCTCTTCACCCTTAAACATGTCGCTTTTTGTAAACGTAAATGGCTTACGCTGCCTGAACCATGACAAATACACAAAATTATTGTACATAGAATTGAATATCTCAAATAAAGCTACAGAAAATTCTGCGACAGCACATGTTTATCTTTTAAGGATAACTCATATAACCATTTTTGACTTTTATTGATACCAAGAAGATCGGGATAAGTAGATTCCCGGGCAAACATAGCAGCACACGGCGTGTATTCTTTTATGGATAACTGAAAATAACGAATTTTGTGTTTCAACTCATTTGTAACTTACCAAGTACATCCGGACGCGTAGTTTCAACCGGCAACGCCGGGTAATCAGCACGGGGTATAAAAAAGAATAACGATATATATTTATATTTATTTTTCCTTTTACTTATCCAACTAAATGAATAAACACATCATTTATTTATCTGTACTAGCGCATGCCGGATATTAGCTAGTATATATGTACATGTACATGTTATAATTAAATGTAAGACATTGAGCAATGCAAGCTTAATATGACATAAGAAAAATATATACCTGGCCGGGACTTGAACCCGGATCTCTGAATTGGTACTTCTGCGTGATATCCATTACACCACCGGGCAAATCCAATACAAACATTTATCTTTCTTATATATATATATATATATATATATATATATATATATATACATGCTACGGTTGCAGTGAAAAACCTGCCCTCGGGCAGAATTACTTTGAATATATATATATTCTCCATTATTACTAGATGTAGTGAGAACTCGGTCTTCGCTGCCATCTGGTAGGTAGCCACTGTATAAAGAGATTTTTTACTGCTATAAAATAAAGTATTTTCTTTAATTTGCCTACTTGATACAGTGGCTAGCTACCAGATGGCAGTGAAGGCCGAGTTCTCACTACATCTAGTAATAATGGAGAGTATAATATATATATATAAGCAAGTCCACCGCTGTGGTCTCGAGGTAGCGTGCTGCCTTGTCACGCAGCGGGACCGGGTTCGATTCCAAGTTGGGGCAGTTTTTCTGGGTGAGGTTTTTATCGGGGTTTTTCCTCACCTGTAAGACAAATATCAGGAAAACTTTAAGGGCCAAATGGTTCCCGAAATCATATGGCCATCATCCTTATCATTATCATCCTTACCATTATCATCATCATCCTTCACCGGTGTGGAAAGCAACGGGAAGCTACCACACCTACACAGTTCCCTAGTAAAGCTGCAAGCATAGCATGAAAATGCTATCATTGCAGTGAAGGACCTGCCTTCGGACAGAATTACTATGGATGGGTATATAAGCAAGATAAATGTTTGTATTGGATTTGCCCGGTGGTGTAATGCATATCACGCTAAGCACCAATTCAGAGATCCGGGTTCATGTCCCGTCCAGACATTTATTTTTCTTATCATGTAATATATATATATATAATGTATACTTTGTCTACAGAGAAACATGCATAATTTAGGTAGCTGCAGTAAATAGAGGTCACAAGGACTTGTAGACTCCACAGTCTGATCGCTTGCACTGTATTGCATATCACCTACATCACTGAAATGGTACAGGTTGCAACGGCCTAGGATCTTGAAGGCCTGTTGATAGGCCATGGAATTTAATATACTTTTAAAGACTAAGGAGGTATAATCTTAATGCAAAACAAAAACATATTTCCTCAATGAATGTAAAACAGAATATTTATGATTTTAGAGTTAAGTTTGTTATAATGACCAATAAGAGTACACAGCATACCGTGATACCATTTTAACTAATGCTAATTTAAACGAAGAAACATACGGCATTTAACATTTACCTGTTGGAGGAAGCGCTGTCTACAACCCGCAAGCTGTTTATGTTGACAGGTGAAACTGAAATATTAATATTATCTTAATTTCATTCAGTGTAATATTTTCAGTTTTACGTTCAGTGACGTTGCTCCGTGACGTTACAGTGTTGTTATGCCATAATTATTGTTGTCGCTGGGCAACAAGGATACTTTTCTTAAGTAATGCCACGAGTGATTTCCAATTTAGATAATTTGGAAATCAAGAGCGGCATTTCTTAGGACTATTTAACGAATAAAATTAAGTCGTTTACTCACAAATCATTATTTAACTATAGTTATTTTAAAATATTCATATATTTAATGTAAACGGCGATGTTTGAAAACAAAAGAGAAACGAAAGGTTCGCTTCATCTGCTTCTTTTGTTTATCACTACAACCAGATCATACTATTTATTGCCAAAGGAACGCAATATTGTAAGAATGCTCTCTAGTGGAGAAGAAAATGAAACACATCAAACTGTATATTAATTCATTTCTGATGTCGTATGATGTAAATATGACAATTATATTTTTCTGGATTGTTACCTGGGAAAAAATACATTTAAGAAAGTGCAAACAGTGGTTTCATTTTTTGGTGGTATAATCAATTGCTACAAATGTTTTTATATTAACTCCTGCAAGCGCTATGTGTTGACATTCATGCGCTATATATACAATCTGCTAGCCGTATTTCTTATAGGCTCAGTCACTGCAAAATAATGGTCAGACCTGTTCAGAATATTAAAAAGGAGTTTTCTTTAATATGGTGAATATAACACTGATAGATATTTCGTGAAACACGACTCTGATTGGTTGTAAAACAGAAATCATTGAAACGTGATTGGTCATTGACTCCAATTTGGGACATGGGTTAAATAGTCAAAATAAACATTTCAAGAAAAATATTTCTATAATAAGCACATTACAGATAATATAACGTAAGGTGAGAACCTCACATTAATTTAAGTCGCAAATTATATTCAATTTTGTCGTTCAATCTCCAGTTAATATGATAATCGCTGTTTTATCTACAAAAAACCTAACATTAATTTACAGTTTTATATAACTTGATATTGTGCATGTAATGTGCATATACTCATTCTCATTCTTTTTCTTTTAATTCACCTCGTTTTTGTTACACCCTGTAGTCGATATTGATGGAATAATGGTTACATGCTCGGGCCTCGTACCAAGGTCCTCATATTCAAATCTTTTCACGTTCTATTGATCCTTCAGGTCTCACAATTCTGAATATGTTCTTTCTGATTGGAATTAAACATGTATAAATTTACGGCACGTAAATGAACTGAGAACTTGAAAAGAGAATAATTTGTTAGTGCATTCTTGCTAACTTGAATTGCGATGTTTATAATCTTAGTTGTTAAATAGAGTTCATAAATACTGATAACAACAGAATGAATCTTTGACATTCTACTGTTTTTCCTCGCAATACATACTTGAGTGTTTCTTATGCCGTAAAATCCATCCTCCAACTTGGAGAACCAGGTGTTTTCTTTATAGTATTTTCCGCCGTATGACACCGGTTATCTGTGCCTTAAAAAAGTGATCCCACAACAGGCCTCAGGAGGCCCTTGGGGTAGTAGGAGGTTAAGGCTCCCACTTTTTCCAGACAATCGGCACTTGATGTCAGCCGAGTTGTCAGCCCTGCGTGACGGCCGCCTTTACCCCAGAACAAGCGTCTGGTATTCATTTCCATTAGAGGCTGAGTCGACCCCAGGGCTATAGTGCCGCCAGAGGGTTTGGGCCAGTTTAAAAATCCTGACCCCAACGGGACTTCAACCCTCGAACCTCCGGCTTGTAGCTCAGTGTCTTAACCACTACGCTACGGCGTGCCCCCTATCTGTGCCTAGAAGGGTTAATAATAAGTGCCCTGCAATCATATTAGCTGCAAGTCGGTCTGTCGACCGTGTTGGGCTAGTTGTAATGTTCCTGCGGTTCGCAGGTTCAAAGCCTGCTGGTGTCGATTGATTCTTAGGATGGAATAATCCAACTAACAAGTCCTCCGGAAGTGGCTTTATGCCGTGGGTCACAAGCTCAAGATTGTCGGACTTATAAGAAAGCATAAGTCTGAATAAAGAGGACTCTACCTTCAACACCCCAATGATAACTTAGTTGCTGCTTGGGTCGATATGACACGACATCTGTAGGGATATAAGCACAACGAAATTCACTTCATCTAGTAAATCATAATAGTCCCAACTCTTTTCTTAAAACGTTAAACAGGAAATATGTAAACCTCTTATTCTATCACTTATATAGGTTCGAAAGATGGACTCTTGCTTTAAGCGAGGAAAGAAAATAACGAGTATTTATCAACAAAATTGTTACGAACATTTCTGGAGAAAAGAGGAAATGAACAGACAAGTGATATGTAACAACGAGCTACATAGTTTTATAGGAAGCCAAATATGATAACAAGAGTTACGTCTCGTGGCACAAATGGGGAATGGAAGACGTGGATGGGAGTTCTTAAAACAAATCCAGAGGAAAATGTCCAGTTGGTAGACCAATGAGGTGAGAGAATAATGTTTAGCCATGATTTGAGGAAAGTAATTTATACAGGAGTTTATTGGAAAACACTAGCTGAGTATAGGGACAGAAGGAGAGTTTATGTCTGTGGGGCCATGAACCTGCGGGTTGGATAGTGGCATAGAGTTAATTAGTTAGTAAATCTTAATAAAGGGGAGATTAAGGTCCACCATTGTAGAATGACGGCTACCTTCTTTACGGATAACGTGTTCTACCACCATGTATCCTGATGGAATGTCTAAATTTCTATTTTCGACATTTATGTTTTCTAACATAGGGTACTATATTTCATTACTTACTTACCTAGTATCTCGCCCATGATGTGTCCTGCAAAAGGATCCTCGAAACGTTTTTCTCGATGTAATATGAATACAATTAGATAAAATACTTATTAGTATTTATGTTATTATTTTTTTTTATTATTATTCTAATTAAGTGCTCTAGTCCATGTTGGTTTATGCTTCAAATCGGCCCATGATCTGTGAATTTTACAGAGTTAAAAAACGCGTAATCAGTTATGCGTTACTCCGGAAGAAAACCGAAGACGTTACTTGTTTTCATTTACGGCTCTTAAAAGTAATTTATTTAACATTTTCCAATACTGTTATTTTAACACAGTTCCAATAATGGATCGTGTTATAATATTATAATGATATTGTGAAAAGAAAAATTAATGTGTGAACCAGGAATCGAACCGTGGACCTCTAGTTCTCCAGACTAGTGTGCAGCCCACTACACATTCCACACCTGGCACAAACACCAATAATTCTTTCCACATATACAAATCTAATAATTCTCATATATAGACACTTCTAAACGAAGCCGGCCGTTGGCGATGGCAGTGTCATCTACCTGACAGCGGACGAAACGAAAATTATAAGATTTGTATATGCGGAAAGAATTATTGGTGTTTGTGCCAGGTGTGGAATGGTGTAGTGGACTGCACACTAGTCTGAAGAAATAGAGGTCTACGGTTCACTTATTAATTTTTCTTTTCACAATATCATTATAATATTAAAGTAATTTAATAATGACAAAATGGGCATCAGACTAAAACTTGGGACCTTTCTCAGTCACATTTTAAATATGTCGTTAATGGTCTTAAATATTAAATAGCGTCGTCATAGAGATGTACTATCACTGATATTACTAGCTGTTTCTTTTGTAGGACGTAGATATTTTATCATATTTACTCCAAAAGTGGTAGACCTTCCTATTCCACCACCTCTGCTTTTGAAAAAACTAAATTTCACTTCCCCATCAATGCTCTAAAACATCGTCTTCTAGATCCCACTTTATCTGTTTTCTCGCCCAAAATGAGGTCATATCAATAAGTAGAGTACTTATAGGTTAGTCCTGAGTTCATGAAAGACGCCCACATCTCCACCAACAAAACATTTAAATATGCGCTGATATTTGTTAAGATTGATTTAATTAAATATTCACATCTGAAGAGACCTATGTGTTTTATATTGTGTGGTCCTGTGTTGTCTTCTAGGATGACCCTGGATTTATGATGACTAAAAATTAACTAAGACAGTCATTATTTACATATTTAATGTGTGGTTCACAGTTCCTGTCTTCTGGCCAAGATATTGATTTCAAGTTCTATTGTAGATACAAACAAGAAAAAAAGTTTAAAATCCACAGTAACTGCAGCATTGTTCTTCACTTTCATTATCTACAGCTCTTTTCTTTCCTCTGTCCCTCTGCCTAACCTTCTGCAATAATTTTTCACTTCAGATATCTACAAATATTGTGCGTTGTTCGACAATTTATCGCAAAATTTGTATCATGAACACTTATGGGGTGAAATCTTATTTTTCAAGGTCATGAACTCTTTGCTGTATTCCCATTATTAAGTAAGTAGGAGCATATGTTGCTATTCTAACAAGATCAGATTTACAATGTTTTTTTATCTCTACCGAAAGATGATTTGAAACACGTTTTCGGACATTTCGTTTTCCCATGTAAACAATTTTATAATAGTCAGGATCAGAAACAACTTGATAAACTGGCTTGATTACCAGTGTTACTTATCCTGAAGAACTATTCTAATTTTTTTTTTACTTTTCTGCATATTTTTTTAACCACGTATCAGAGCAAGGAACACGTTGAGGTTTGTCATCGGTGGACAGTTAATGGAACAATACAGCCGACAGAGCTTGTCATATAGACTGAAGATTGTTATTTTAGGATTTTCTATATGCACTGCAGTGGTAATGCCTTAAAATATTTACGTTTTTAATCACTTTATAATTTCCATCTCCCTCATTAAGCTCTACAAGCCGCCCATCCATTCGTTAATGAAAGTGTTTAATGCATTCAGGTTTTCTGTTTATATTATCAGCTCTTATTCGCCACTTTGAAAGCACCGGAATCATCGTCTGCCAAATATCTGAATATTCTGACTCCTTATTGTTTTATTGAACGATGGAAGATCATTTTATTTCATTAGGGTCCATACCTCCGCTGGAGTTTAAATAATTTGTGCTGCGGCTCTTGGAATGATTTCTGTAGCATTTTTATCGTTTTCATTCTTATGCAACACACAAACAGAGCATTGTTAGGCGTCACTTACACATCAATAACCCATGTAGTTTGTACAACATGAACATTTGTATCTCATTTTCACAGGAAACTGATAAAAATTTGACAACACAATCTTCATTATCTGAAATAACTTGATTGGCTGTATCTTTCACACATACTTGTTAAAATACATTGTGTTTTAAATTAAAAATGCTGATTGCCGTCCTCCCTTCCACCACCAATGCGCCTCAGAGCATAAAGAAACGCGACATTTGTCTCATATTTTCTCTTTACGCACATATGTTCATTGAATGTTGTGTTTGTCTTGTACTTTCTGCATGCAATTCGCACGTTACACATGATTATTTCTCTTTTTCCATCATCCACAATAATTGTTAAATGTTTCTCTCCAAACAATCAGCATTTATATGTAGAATGTACTTCCTCAGACAGTAATGTCAGGCATATTATTGTAAATCCACAGCCACTTTATTTGCCATAATTTTAGTCTGCACCTAAACTAAGTCTTTACTCAGATGCAATATGTTGTGTGATTTACTGACCAATTTGAACATTTACTCCATCATTTTTTTGTTCAATATATTAGTTTTTTATTTACTTGAGACTTTCACATTATTATTTACACTTACAGACAACGGAAAAACAGTAATTTACGCTCACTCAGCTCTGAAACACTTATAACTTAAACATTACATCTGAATTACAATGTGAGAACTTGTACATTATCCCGCTGGAGTTCGGACTTGATAAAATGTTTGACTTATTAGAATGTGTCTAAATGACACGAAGAGTGTGGTGCTCGCAGGAAAACTTATTTAAATCCTCTTCAAATTCACAAAGGGTTAATCAAGGAGACGCACTCTTTCCGCGACCATTAAATGTTGTACTAGAGCAGCGGTACTCATTATGCGGCCCGCGGGCCGCATGCAGCATTTGAAGATATTGATTAAGGCTCTTGGAATAATTTAACCTTCATTACATTACATTTAAATTTTAAATTCTAAGTATAAAATAATATTATCTTTATTGAAATTCTACAAAATTTTGGATATCCCTGTGTCATTCCGAGCAGTACACTACCGCATTAGTATTAAACGTCTGTATCAGATCCTTCGTGTTACTGATGTGCATCTCCTGCCCCAGTAACTTGGTGTTACTGATGTGTATCTCCTGCCCCAGTAACTTGGTGTTACTGATGTGCATCTCCTGCCCCAGTAACTTGGTGTTACTGATGTGTATCTCCTGCCCCAGTAACTTGGTGTTACTGATGTGTATCTTCTGCCCCAGTAACTTGGTGTTACTGATGTGCATCTCCTGCCCCAGTAACTTGGTGTTACTGATGGGCATCTCCTGCCCCAGTAACTTGGTGTTACTGATGGGCATCTCCTGCCCCAGTAACTTGGTGTTACTGATGTGTATCTTCTGCCCCAGTAACTTGGTGTTACTGATGTGTATCTCCTGCCCCAGTAACTTGGTGTTACTGATGTGTATCTCCTGCCCCAGTAACTTGGTGTTACTGATGTGTATCTCCTGCCCCAGTAACTTGGTGTTACTGATGTGTATCTCCTGCCCCAGTAACTTGGTGTTACTGATGTGCATCTCCTGCCCCAGTAACTTGGTGTTACTGATGTGCATCTCCTGCCCCAGTAACTTGGTGTTACTGATGTGTATCTCCTGCCCCAGTAACTTGGTGTTACTGATGTGTATCTCCTGCCCCAGTAACTTGGTGTTACTGATGTGTATCTCCTGCCCCAGTAACTTGGTGTTACTGATGTGTATCTCCTGTCCCAGTAACTTGGTGTTACTAATGTGTATCTCCTGCCCCAGTAACTTGGTGTTACTGATGTGCATCTCCTGCCCCAGTAACTTGGTGTTACTGATGTGTATCTCCTGCCCCAGTAACTTGGTGTTACTGATGTGTATCTCCTGCCCCAGTAACTTGGTGTTACTGATGTGTATCTCCTGCCCCAGTAACTTGGTGTTACTGATTGTGTATCTCCTGCCCCAGTAACTTTGTGTTACTGATGTGTATCTCCTGCCCCAGTAACTTGGTGCTACTGATGTGTATCTCCTGCCCCAGTAACTTGGTGTTACTGATGTGTATCTCCTGCCCCAGTAACTTGGTGTTACTGATGTGTATCTCCTGCCCCAGTAACTTGGTGTTACTGATTGTGTATCTCCTGCCCCAGTAACTTGGTGTTACTGATTGTGTATCTCCTGCCCCAGTAACTTGGTGTTACTGATTGTGTATCTCCTGCCCCAGTAACTTGGTGTTACTGATTGTGTATCTCCTGCCCCAGTATCTTGGTGTTACTGATGTGTATCTCCTGCCCCAGTAACTTGGTGTTACTGATGAGTATCTCCTGCCCCAGTAACTTGGTGTTACTGATGTGTATCTCCTGCCCCAGTAACTTGGTGTTACTGATGTGTATCTCCTGCCCCAGTAACTTGGTGTTACTGATGTGCATCTCCTGCCCCAGTAACTTGGTGTTACTGATGTGCATCTCCTGCCCCAGTAACTTGGTGTTACTGATGTGTATCTCCTGCCCCAGTAACTTGGTGTTACTGATTGTGTATCTCCTGCCCCAGTAACTTGGTGTTACTGATGTGTATCTCCTGCCCCAGTAACTTGGTGTTACTGATGTGTATCTCCTGCCCCAGTAACTTGGTGTTACTGATGTGTATCTCCTGCCCCAGTAACTTGGTGTTACTGATGTGTATCTCCTGCCCCAGTAACTTGGTGTTACTGATGTGTATCTCCTGTCCCAGTAACTTGGTGTTACTCAACAGAATATTCGTGTTCTACCTTAGTACGTCCTACCTATCGTCCAACAATTCTACATCATCAGCGAATATCAACAGATTATTAATACAATCCAATTATACGCCTGCTCCATTCTATAAAGTTTTGTTGACATTCTCAAGTACAAAATTTATTATTAGAAGAGAAAGCCTTGCTTTAGCCCATTGTATATTTCAAGTTTATCTGAATACTGTTTGCCAATCAATACTGTCTGTGCTCCATTGAAACACATTCGTCTGACGTATAACATGTTAGGATTTCCGTAGTCCAACTGGAAACTAAACAACATTAACTGAATAGTTCCGGTGCTGTACCTTGCAACTTATATTTGAAGTACACTATTCTTATATTCACATTAATTTAAAAAAATTGTTTTATAATAAAATTGACTATTTTGACTGAAATCTTAGTTAGTCTTTTTTTTTTGTGGAGTTTGGCACGACAATTTTTTCCCCATTTTATTTGAAGAGTTTTCGTTTATACATTTGTTATATCTTTTCCACAAAATGTTCGTCGCCTAATGTTGTTAGTTTGGCTGTTATCCCATGTGAACCTGATGCTTCATACGTCTTATGTTTCCTATCGCTATTTGAATCCGTAGTGAGCTTGGCTCTGCGACTGATATTCATGTCGTCTGTAAATCGTGCTGTACAATAATATCCTGTTGCATATGCTCTCAGTAGTTGATTAAAAAATATCTTCCATCTCCTGTAATCTGAAAGCATATCCCGACTTTCATTCACAATTATATTTGTTCCAGCCCAGACCCTTACCTTTCTATCGTGTTTCCCTAATCTAATTCTCCGGGGTTCCTATGTCTTGTATACATTTAGAGAACATTCATGTTGTCTTAAAAAAATCTCTCTTTTTACAGGATCACTTGAATTTTTTAAAAATTAATAGCCAAGAGGTAACTTGGATTATGTGTTATTTCTCCGGTAACTCACGAAATACGTTTATGCTCTTTCATACTCATTATTTTTTTTATAAATTTCATTATGTTCTGTAAAATGTCTGGTTACGGCACATGAAGCGGACATTCCATTTCAGAGATAACTGTTGTTTTAAGATGAAGGTTGAACATATCAGAAATAAAATAACCGTCTGTTCAAAAACAAATCGAGAGAAATAAAACAAAAAATATTATTTTATTTTCATTTTCCATTATCTTACTAGACGTAACATCGACACAACGGTGAGCGTTAAGCAGTGGACTGGCTTAATTTAAGAGAGATTACCGAACAGCTCTCTGTAATTATGTAAAAGATTAATTTTAGAACTAAGTTTGTCGTAAATTCATGAATTACCTTTCATGGATATGGTACATCATGTTATATCAACATGATTTTAAAACGATGTTAAATCTGGTAATTCAAAACTGTATTTATTACTTACGTGATTAGATTAGGCGCATTCCAGTTTCTCATATGAAGAACTCAGCTGCATAAACTAATATATGAAGAATTTTTCAATTGAAACTGAAAAATATTAATATTTAATGAATAACTCGTTTTAAGATATTTATAAATTTCGCATTCAGTGGCGTTGCTTCGTAACGTTATAACAATACGTCATTATTGTCGTTATCGCTACGCTACGCTACGCTACACGACGAATTTTATACAAACGTTTTATGCAATATACATGTTTAAACAAGCACATCAAGCGAAAAGTTTCTTTATCGATTCAAATCACAAATTGCACCAGTTTGCTCGTTTAATTAATCACCAGCAGCATTTCATCTCCGAAAACGTGACAAAATTTATATTTTTAGGTACATTGACATTCGTCATGTGATGTATATTAAATTAAACAATAATATCCACGCAATTATTTTTCTTATGTTTATTTTTCTTCCTTCTTCCAGTTCACTCTAGTGGATTTGGATGCACATTTGGTTCGATAACTCACAAGTTCCACACCTGGCTGTGGATATTTTAGAACGTAAATATTTCTGACGTAGTATTTTCCGAACGTGACTAAAGATTTTTTTTTGTAAGCCCATGTTTTCGCTTTACAGAGATTTAGGCGCTCTCCCCTACAGGGAAGAATACTGACATCTAGGAAACCAAGGTAGTACTAGGACGGGAAAATTCGGAAAATTTTGTTTAGAGGACTTTTCATTCAGGCTTAAGGATTTTTTTACGAGCCTAAAAATCTTCAGACTCGGGACCCAGGGCTTAAAGTCCCTCCAGGAGGACTTGTTCCTTGGATTTTTCCATCGTAAAAAATCCATCGACGCCGGCCGGGTTTGAACCCGCGACCCTCGGGACCAGAGGCAAGGAGCATAACCACTAGTCCACCGCTGCCGATACGTAACTAAACATGCTGATTAACAACTCTTCTGGATAGTTTTTTGTTTGCTTCTCGCGCAAGGTTTTTCTAGTAATTTAACCCTCCCAAGAGCTACGTTACTTTATGTTTAGAATTTGAATTCTTCGAATTCACGAACATCCCCACCACATTCAATCTCTAGGGAGATTCTTACGATTGTTATTAAGTAATGGTATTTCTCTCTCTCTCTCTCTCTCTCTCTCTCTCTCTCTCTCTCTCTCTCTCTCTCTCTCTCTCTCTCTCTCTCTCCTCTCTCTCTCTCTCTCTCTCTCTCTCTCTCTCTCTCTCTTTCTCTCTGTATGTGCTTGTTTTCTTGAGTTGCTTTTGGTGTAATGTATTATGGAACATCAATCTTGTATATAGGGCGCAACAAGGCCAGGCATGTTAGGGAACTTTGATCCGTCCCTAACATTTTCAAAGGCTTCTCTATCGGGGTCCGAACCATAGATTCTGAAGCCTCCTACGGGGTGAATGAAATGATAATTTAGACTTTTTTCTTTGATAATGTAGTCTATTATTTTAAAGTAATTATTTGTTGTAAGCCGATGGATAAAATTCAATTTATCTTGAAACAGAGTAGATATAAATCAACTCTACCGACGTGAAGAGTAAATAAACACAATGGCTTGGAAATAAGAGTAAGTTTAACGTCCTGCTGTGTCTTCAGACTTCAACTCTACCAAAGCTAAACGTGAACTGTCTTAAACCTACTAAATATTTTCGGTAGAGTTAAAAATGTGCGTTCATAAATAGAAGAAAAATAAGTACAAATTACGTACGATTAGATGTTTACGACAAGTAGATAAATAACCAAATACATGCACATGTTTAAACATTTTCTCTTTCTCCTTGGGTACATGAAGTAATAATACTTTTAGTGCATAAATAAAATAAAAACACACCTCACATATTTACATTTAACAAGGCGCAATGTTTCCATTTAAAGTTGCTGTCATGCGACCAGGACATACACGTGGAATACCTGTTGGACAGGAATAAAATGAATATTCTACACAAATGGATAATCGGGAGTTTAACAAGAAAACTTCCGATTGAGGGTCTTTCCACTTTTCAGCGGTTGCCCTTTTACCAGCCGGCTGCTGGCCCTTCACATCCACATGTGTCAATCACAGAGGTAGATGATCAACAGCCAGTGTAGGGGTGACATGTGGTTAGCATGTCGAGTCCACCAGCCGTTATAGCTGGTTCCTCAACCTGGAGCCGCTACTTATTGTAGCTACCCAATTGCCTCACGATGCTGGGTGGGCACCGGTCCCATACTGGCCGAAATACCATGAGAAAATGTCTTCCCCCATGGAGACTCGAACCAGCGCAAGTCCCGTAGCTCTGCGCCAAGGCTTCCTACCTTAACCGCTCGGCTACGGTGCGGGACACAAGAAAACTAACAATGGAATAAGTTAATGTATGCGGAAATGTTCATATAATGAATAACGTAGAAAATGAAAAATGTAGACATCATGCCTGGCACAGATCTATGGTATATCCTCATGTTCGAATTCCTATGGGAAAGATTATTAGTAAAGAAATGTTGGCCATTGTGAGACGCTGGCAAACCAGAATATTGAGGAGTTTGGGTAGCTACAATAAGATACTCGTTACACCTCAGATGATAGTCTACATCTTCAACATGGCAGCCGCATGTAAGACCTATGGCTTTTAGGACTACCGCTCCATGGAATTTAGTTCATTCTAATTACATAATTTAAAATAACGGAGCTTATTTTTATAAATTATTAACAAATGTTGTCTGAAATTACGTAATATATATATATATATATATATATTATATATATAGTTTTATTGCTGTTTACTTCCAGTCGCAATTTCTTAGCGTTACTCAATAGAGTGTACGTGCTACTCACTATATCAGCTTAAACTAACAGTTCATTGTAGACGTCCTCTCCCCTATATATACGTACACGTCATGTCCTATCAAGCATTTCAACATCTAAAATATCCTCCCGGGTGGCGGTGGACACGGAGAAAATTAGATTTCTTTAATCGACTTCACTAATGTTTACACACAATGTCCACATATTTTATGTGTTTCACAATACTGCACTATTTACACACATATTTTTTTGCTAAAAACAGTCTCTCAATCACAGGTTATTCTTTAACCAGTTGTTCACACTCGCTGTTGTCTTCACTCAACACTTGTACTTGTTTCCGCACCCAGGTCTAGTGAGACCACCAACATCCTCATACATTCAAGGGAAGTAATAAAGTGGAAACGTGTCTGGACGTCTCATGAATAGAAAGTCCGAGAGGTAGATTCTTATAGAAATAACGGATCTGGAAAATTATTCCTGTAGAAATGATGTCAGGACACAACTGAAGAAGCTAATGCCTTTATAAGAAGTCTTCCGCTAGCTGCGAAATTCAAAGGAGGTAATTCGAGCAACAGTTGAACAATGCTTCACAGATTGTCACTTAGACATTTATGTAATATTTGCCTGATTCAGGCAGCCTTCTTCATTCGTTTACACACTTACAGGAGCTTTATAAATTGCTCTTTACACAATAGTCACATGCTGTTTGATAATATACACATTCCAACGTGTTAAAAATTGAGATTGTATCTAGATTCTAACAGTAAGTAGAACACCCAACACCTTATTATGCCGACTCATTCTACAACTCTTATAAGTATTTTAGTGATGTCACATTTTGACTGCTGCGACATAAGTGGTACCGGACGAACTGCAATGTGCTCATAACATTCCTATAAAATGTCAGAAAACATTTCTCTATTTCTGTAATGATTGTCATGACTCGATCTCAAACATAGAAGAGCATTACACTGTCTGGTTTTCTTATTTAAGTTTCTTCACACTCTATTTAGACTATCATTTTCCTGTATCTTTCCTCCATCCATAATATAACTACATGATCAGACCTTGAACTCTTGCTTAATATACCGCAACACAGGACATCCCATCACTCCACATCTTCACTTCTCCCAACTGGAATTCCCTACCAAATTAAATCAGGGGCTGTCGGCCTTTAGAATTATTTAAAAGATTTTTAATTGGTTTGCTTAAAAGTTTGTTTGGAACATAATCTTCGAGTTTAATGTGCATGTATTATAAATAGCATTTCTCAATTATTTAATTAATTTAATATTATTATTTTAATTATTATTATTGATATTAGATTTATTACTATTATTTATGGGATGAAACAGTTTTGAATTTAATCTGCAATATAATAACATTATAATAATTTCTTTGAAAATAATATTTATTTTAGTTTTTCAAATCTACAATCCGTAGCGTCGCTTCGAAACGTTAGAATTTTACATCATTCTTTTATCGCTATGCTGCAAAACGCATTTTATACAAATATTGTAAATGTATATTTTTCTTTAATAAACGCATTAGGCCTAATTGTACGTAGACAAAAATCCTCGCATCGATTAAATAACAAATGTAATGTATCAGCACCAGTAAAATTCATATTAAATTCCGTTGAGGTGAAGTCATATGATGAAAGTTAAAAATTAAATTGTGCCTGTTGGTAGGTGCCGTCGTCCTCAACTTTGTTAAAATATTGTATATAAAATTAACTGGAGCGCTTTCGAAAATTATCTTCCATCTTCTGCAGGTTGAACTTGCGCTACCCGTTGTAGTTGTGTACGGTTATGTATACTTCAACTATTTGTAGCAGCAACTGACTTGTGTTTGACGATCTCGTATAATGGGTTGACAGGAGTGCGTTCTCATTAACCCATTTACCTCAGAAGACGAGGTACACTCGCCAGCTGTTAAACAGCCTTCAACTCAGAAGACGAGGTACACTCGCCAGCTGTTAAACGGCCATCAACACAGAAGACGAGGTACACTCGCCAGCTGTTAAACGGCCTTCAACTCAGAAGACGAGGTACACTCGCCAGCTGTTAAACGGCCTTCAACTCAGAAGACGAGGTACACTCGCCAGCTGTTAAACGGCCTTCAACTCAGAAGACGAGGTACACTCCTCGCCAGCTGTTAAACGGCCTTCAACTCAGAAGACGAGGTACACTCGCCAGCTGTTAAACGGCCTTCAACTCAGAAGACGAGGTACACTCGCCAGCTGTTAAACGGCCTTCAACTCAGAAGACGAGGTACACTCGCCAGCTGTTAAACGGCCTTCAACTCAGAAGACGAGGTACACTCGCCAGCTGTTAAACGGCCTTCAACTCAGAAGACGAGGTACACTCGCCAGCTGTTAAACGGCCTTCAACTCAGAAGACGAGGTACACTCGCCAGCTGTTAAACGGCCTTCAACTCAGAAGACGAGGTACACTCGCCAGCTGTTAAAACGGCCTTCAACTCAGAAGACGAGGTACACTCGCCAGCTCTGTTAAACGGCCTTCAACTCAGAAGACGAGGTACACTCGCCAGCTGTTAAACGGCCTTCAACTCAGAAGACGAGGTACACTCGCCAGCTGTTAAACGGCCTTCAACTCAGAAGACGAGGTACACTCGCCAGCTGTTAAACGGCCTTCAACTCAGAAGACGAGGTACACTCGCCAGCTGTTAAACGGCCTTCAACTCAGAAGACGAGGTACACTCGCCAGCTGTTAAACGGCCTTTAACTCAGAAGACGAGGTACACTCGCCAGCTGTTAAACGGCCTTCAACTCAGAAGACGAGGTACACTCGCCAGCTGTTAAACGGCCTTCAACTCAGAAGACGAGGTACACTCGCCAGCTGTTAAACGGCCTTCAACTCAGAAGACGAGGTACACTCGCCAGCTGTTAAACGGCCTTCAACTCAGAAGACGAGGTACACTCGCCAGCTGTTAAACGGCCTTCAACTCAGAAGACGAGGTACACTCGCTTAACTCTGAATGTTATATCTTTTGCAATATTTTGTACATCCCTTGCCTGGGTAATCTTTTGTTAACATTTATGAATAGTAAACGAATGTGTTTTAGGCTTCACACTTATTGTGAACTCAAGTACCGTTATATTTTGTTTGTTTTGAACGTCTGAATACAGACAATATAATTCACGATTATTTAAATTCGGTTTCTCGGGTAATGCATTGAGCATTTAATCCTGAAATCAATGGGTTAAGGAGTGAGGTGTTTTTTTTTTCTTTATAATTTCGAGGTGTTCAAATATATTATCCTAGCTGGAATGTTTTCTCGGTGGATTATCGTGAGAGTATTTTCAATTGTGTTCGTTCGATGAGTAGCGGAAACTCAACCTGCAGAAGATGGAAGATAATTTCCGAAAGCCCTCCAGTTAATTTGATATACAATATTTTAACAAAGTTGAGGACGACGGCACCTACCAATGTTTAACTTTCATCAAATGTAATGTAGTTTAAACGGTTGAAATCCTGTTCCAATATTCACACCCATAAGCATCGCTTTTTGTTAAAAAATACATTAAATTACTATTTTTAGACAATTTAGAATTTGACATGTGATAGTCTATCCATTCAATTAGAGCGAACGTTTCATATCTTATTCTTTTTCTTCCTCTTTGTTTCTGTAGTCGACTATAGTTGGGTTCCTAATTTTACGATTTCAAAAACTGATCGGGAAAAAAGTCCTGAATATCGGCTTCTTCGGATAAAAACTAAAGACTTTAGTCGCTCGTCTATTTTTACGACACGTAACAGTAACTCTACAAATATATCCGAGCAAACTTTAGCCTTTCTCGCCTGAATTTAGACTGTAATAATCTTAGCTGTGAAAACGCATCATTAAAAAAATAATATAACTCGATTGAACGCTTCGGTCTTGTGAATTATGTTCCTTCCGAACATACATATTTGAAGAATTCAAATTCATAACATTCAGCTGCCAACTTGTAGCAGGAAGATCGCTCCTGTACCAGGGTTATGTTCACACTACACGTTACACCATCTCCAAAGTTTCCTTTCAGATATCGATGCATTGTTTTCTGTCCCAAGGTAGGGGACTTGCTACTTCTCGTTTAAGCGCTTCTGTGCCAGAAGTAGCATTTGTCCTCAATTTGTTGGATCTTAGTTCACGAATTTATGACTCCATCAAGAAATTGATCCAGGATTGGTTTCATTTGGGGTTTCTCCCATTTTTTCCGATGTTATTCATTACTTTCACCACTACTCAGTGTTCTTGCCATATATTTAAAAAAAATTGATTTCATATTACCTCTTCTTTTGTAATTGCCTGGACTCCTGGGATCAGTATAAATGACATACATTCAAGAATTCGGGTCTTCAACTTGTCTGATCTCTCACCTAAAGTACAGGTTATTTTTGTGCTTTAGTATTTTGGGTCATAAAACAATGTCTTGCAAATATATCTTACAATTATTTATTAAACAATTGTTCTCTCTAATTTATATATCGAAGACTCAGGTATTTCTTATGTTGTGTTGTTCTGTGCTGTTCTTGATGATGGCCCTGAAAATTGATAGCTACGGATCCAGCGAGACCAGTCACTGTGTAGCTATTTACGGTTCCTGTTGTCTACCAAGACATAATTATGAAGTCCTGTTCTGGTATACAAACAAAAACAAAATTCAAGAACGAAATAAATGAAGATAGATGTGTGTTTAAATAATAAAAACTTCACCCGCGATGTGAAGAATGTATTGTAGAAAACATGCTGACAAAATTGTAGGAAGCTCGTAGAAAAGTTTTTAAGGCAATGTGCTACATATCAGAAGGTTGCGGTTTTCGATACCAGATGGGATCAATACTTTTACAACTTTGATTTACAGGGTAAACGGTAATTTACACCGACAAATTTCAGGAACTGATACGTGACTGGAAATTAAGTAAAACAAGTCCTATAGACATATGTCCGGAAATAAACGATGTGCGTGCAACGACAATAAATCATCCCGGAACACAGTACATAGCATAACACGCGTCGTATCCCGGAACACAGTACATAGCATAACACGCGTCGTATCCCGGAACACAGTACATAGCATAACACGCGTCGTATCCCGGAACACAGTACATTGCATAACACGCGTCGTATCATGCATTGCCTCACTCTGACCTCTCACAGGCGACGCGCTTGTGGAAGGATACACAGATACCTCCAGTGGGATCTAGTAAGCCATGTAATAGGGCCACCTCGTCTTTATCCAACGTCTGCAGAAGATTTTGTTGAGGCGTCGGCGGAAGTGGGATGGCGCTCCATCATGGACCTGTCTTATTACCAAATGCACGTTCTCAAGTAAACAGGAAGAGCATTCTCCAACGTTTGTACGTTGAGGCGTCGATCCAAGTATGTGGTCGCCAAGAATAATGGCATTCGTCAGTGGCAACGGTGCATTTATGGACACTTATTCATAGGAAATGTTTCCCCTCCATCTAGTCCCTGCAGTTTATCGGTGTAATTAATTTTCAGCCTATATATTTACTGAGTTCCATTGGCCTGCGAATCCTCTCGGCACGTAGGCGAAACGGATTCCAGATACTTGTTCATTGTATTAAAAGGAGTTAAGCAAGGGCTCACAACGATCTGACGTCACGTACAGATTTTCTAGAAACGTGCGAGCCTTTACCTCGACTTTACCGAGACCCTCACGTCCGGTAGTGGATCACTTTATACCTTTTAAATCATCCGTGACGTAACTTAGAGTTATATGGACTATCCCTCAGATACCTCGATAAACACGTTACATTTCTTAATTTTTAAAAAAGAAAATATTTCAGAAAGTTTAGTAAATATCTGTTATATTTAACTTAAATTAAACTGTAAAAATGTTGCTGATTTATTTAAACAAGTAACTTAAAATGTATAATCTTGAAGTCTGTAGCCGTAATCAACTGCTGTATGTTGAAAAGATGGAGAAACATTAGGGGAAATAATTATATTAATAAGGTCTATATTATAAACAACTATATAAACTGGAGTTTTTGAATAAAACATAAAATAGACGAAGAAAACAATTATTCCGAAAAATTGTATATAATAATAATAATAAATAATACAGATTCTGAAAATAGAGCAGTTCGATGCATCACACTTCAGCTGAGAGATAAGGAACCTGCTCGGGTTTGAGTTCTTAAAGGTATTTTTCACGTGAAATTTCAGCCCGTGTATAACCGGTGCACATCCAGTATCGTGAGGAGTTGTGGTGTCCTCAATAAATAGTAGCTCCAGGTTGAGAAAACTAGCTATAACAGGCGGGACTAATGACATCTCAATCTTACATTATCGTCAGCTGGATCAAATGTTATAAGTTCGTACCGGGCGGCTGGTCCTATCGCGCCATGGAGTGTAGTTTAGTGAGAGTAATGAAGACACTTAATAGTGAATATCAAAATGTCACCTAGAAGGATGGAAAGTATAATATTCATAATTTGATAGTTTTACCTTCTAATTTATTTTAATTACCCTTAACAAGTATATTATATTCAATACATATTAACACACAATTGACCAACGATAAAATGTATTTGAAAATGTATTTAATATTTACACGAAGGAGGAAGCGATTGTCCATTTGTCTGTCTATAAATCACATCTGTATTATTTTGAATGATTAACGGGTTTTAATTAAATCTGTGAAATGTTAACATTTAATTAATTTCAGTTTTGTTTTACTTTCCGTGGCATATTGCTTCTTAACGTCACTGTTATTACGTCATCATTATTGTTATCGCTGTGCAACGGGACGAATTTTATACAAAATGCAATGAAAATAGTTTTCTTTAACGAGAAAATAAATTCAATCTAACTTATCGAGAAAGCGTAATATCGAGATAAATGACAAATTAAACATAGTTTTTGACTGTTTAAATATTCATAATCGCAAGTATGTGTTTCGAAAAATGACATTAGAATACAATTTGAGATCATTTTTAACGTGCACATATTGTTCATACAATTAGAAGAAAATGATCTTCTATATAATCCATCCATAGTAATTCTGCCCGAAGGCAGCTCCTTCACTCCAATCAGAGCATTTTCATGCTATGCTTGCAGTTTTACTAGGGAATTGTAGGTGTGGTAGCTTTCCGTTGCTTTCCACACCGGTGAAAGATGTTGATGATGATGATCATAAGGATGATGATGGCCATATGATTTCAGGGACGGTTTGGGCCTTAAAGTTTTCCTGACATTTGTCTTACGGGTGAGAAAAATCCCCGATAAAAACCTCACACAGAAAAACTGCCCCGACCGGGGATCGAACCCGGGCCCGCTGCGTGACAAGGCAGCACGCTACCTCAAGACCACAACGGTGAACTTCTAAAAAAATATTTTCTTTTAACTCATTTTCTTCTTATTGTTTCTTTTTTTTTTCTTAACCTCTGTAATCGTTACTCATGTTGGTTCTGATTCTAAACATAAGAATAACGCTGTAAAATTGTTTGATTTATATAATATGTATTTTTTAACAATAAATTTACAATAAAACTATTTTACTTTAAATTCTGATTTATTCTGGAGATTTCACTTTTTTTTATAATATACGGTATAATTGTATTATTAACTTTAGAATTAATTACACACAAGGATTCTCTTGATTTGTTAAAAAAATAAGAATTTTAACTGTGATCCTTATAGAACATGAGTACTAGCCAGTCGCGCCATGGAGTTCTTTTTATAATTCGGTGATACAGCACGGACTGAGGGCCGGTTGTACCAACTCGGTATAAGTTCGGAGAACATGCTACCTCAAGTATTCAGCCAAAGTTGCGTTGTACCACGACAGTATATCACCTAACCAGGAGCATAAACTCGGTAGACTTTGTACGGTCATTCGAAGCCTGATTTTGAGAAATACTTGTGTTAAAGATGGCCGATGGAAATGTATTTATCGATACCGATTGTAATGACGAAGTGTTTTATAATATGTTTCTCAACACTCGGAAACTCAGAAAAATCAGAGGAAGACCGGATCATATTGAAAATTACAATGAAGAAGAAATTTTCGTCCGCTTTCGCCTTGATCTCATCAGACATCGATTAGAACATAAAACGAAAAGGTAAGATTTTAACATTTTTCGTTTGTATTTTATTATTTCCACAATCATTGTTTAACATTTGTAGGTGATTATTTAAACATTTTTATTTAAAGAGGTATGAGCATGAATTAGCATTAATACTCGTACTTGAACCTGTAGCTTCGTTAGATAATACTGCATTTTATAATAGGGGTAGAAGTTTAAAAAATAATCTTCAATGAAAAAGTGTGCTTTTCAATGTATAATTGCTTTTATTTTACACACTATAATTTAACAAAACATTGAAGTGTACATTTTCAGGTTATATTATAATGCCATTAAATTAAAATCTTAATTACAACCTTGGTTATGCCATCGACTTTAAATAAAAAAAATGTGTATTATCTCGTGTGCCATAACCTTTTTCTAAACTATCATAAAATTGATCAAGATGAAGAAGAAGAACAAGAAGAAGAACAAGAAGAAGAACAAGAAGAACAAGAAGAAGAACAAGAAGAACAAGAAGAAGAACAAGAAGCACAAGAACAAGAAGAACAAGATGAAGAACAAGAAGAACAAGAACAAGAAGAACAACAAGAAGAAGAAGAACAAGAAGAAGAACAAGAAGAAGAACAAGAAGAAGAACAAGAAGAAGAACAAGACGAAGAACAAGAACAAGAAGAACAAGACGAAGAACAAGAACAAGAAGAACAAGACGAAGAACAAGAACAAGAAGAACAAGACGAAGAACAAGAACAAGAAGAACAAGACGAAGAACAAGAACAAGAAGAACAAGAAGAACAAGAAGAAGAACAAGAACAAGAAGAACAAGAAGAAGAACAAGAAGAAGAACAAGAAGAAGAACAAGAAGAAGAACAAGAAGAAGAACAAGAAGAACAAGAAGAACAAGAAGAACAAGAAGAACAAGAAGAACAAGAAGAACAGAAGAACAACAAGAACAAGAAGAACAGAAACAAGAAGAACAAGAACAAGAACAAGAAGAACGAGAAGAAGAACAAGAAGATGAACAAGAAGAACAAGAAGAAGAACAAGAAGAAGAACAAGAAGAACAAGAAGAAGAACAAGAAGAAGAACTAGAAGAACAAGAAGAACAAGAAGAAGAACAAGAAGAAGAACAAGAAGAAGAACAAGAAGAAGAACAAGAACAAGAACAAGAACAAGAACAAGAAGAACAAGAAGAACAAGAAGAACAAGAACAAGAAGAAGAACAAGAAGAAGAAGAAGAACAAGAAGAAGAACAAGAAGAAGAACAAGAAGAACAACATTAAGAATAACAATAATAACAACAATAATAACAACAATAATAACAACAATAATAACAACAATAATAACAACAATAATAACAACAGTAATAACAACAAGAATAACAACAATAATAACAACAATAATAACAACAAGAATAACAACAATAATAACAACAAGAATAACAACAATAAGAACAACAAGAATAACACAACAATAACAAGAAGAACAACAACAATAACAAGAAGAACAAGAACAAGAAGAAGAACAAGAAGAAGAACAAGAAGGAGAACAAGAAGAACAAGAACAACAAGAACAACAAGAAGAACAAGAACAACAACAAGAAGAACAAGAAGAACAAGAACAAGAAGAACAAGAACAAGAAGAACAAGAAGAACAAGAGAAGAACAAAGAAAAGACAACAATAATAACAACAAGAAAACAACAAAATAACACAAGAATAACAAGAAGAAGAACAAGAAGAACAACAAGAACAATATCATCATCATCATCATCATCATCATCATTATTATCATTATCATTATCATTATCATTATCATTATCATTATTATTATTATTATTATTATTATTATTATTATTATTATTATTATTATTATTATTATTATTATTATTATTATTATAGATCAGGATATTATCTGTAACATAACCATAATTTTTTCAACATTCTGCAGAAAAAGTTCAAGGAGACCAGTTCATCTTGAAGAACGCATGGAAGATTTTTTTCGTCTGGTTTCGCTTTTGAAACGAAGCAATTACGTTCAATGTGATCTGATCATACATCGATTACAACAGAAATGTAAAATTTTAATACTTTTCGTTCTTGTTTTGTTATTGCCACAATGTACAAAATTTGTAGGTAGTGTTTCCGATCATCCTTATTTAAACATGTATGAGCTTGCATTGAGATTAGTAGGCCTAGAGTATTGGTAGCATAGTTAGGTAACATATTTTATATTTAGAAAAAATAGTCTTCTATCCAAGTGTAATTTCTTAGGCTATATGTTACATACCAACAAAAATGTAACAAAAGAACATTGAAGTGTACATTTGAGTGTCATAACAGTAGTGATTATAGTATGAATGTGTGAACCGCAAAACTTATACTTAATTTCCAGCTGTTATTACATCGATACATTATTATTAAAATGCATTGGCTAATCTATGCCAAGAGACCACTTATAATTATTTTGGCTCATGAACCATTAAGCCCAGTGGGAATTCTTTCTAAGCCCGAGGCAGACACCACGCGCATGCGCCAACAAGGTTTTATTTTCAAATTATTTCCGACCATTTACAACTAATTTTACATTTTTTCTAACGATTACTTGAACACATTTTTCTATGATATTTAACTATATACGTAACATGAAGACACGGCAGCCATATTGATTTTAAGGAATATTCTATACAACAGTGCAGCCAACATAGGTTATGTACTTCAGAATTTGATAACTTACCATTTATTTTTGGGTGTTGCATTCTTTCACAGGTTAGAGTGCTTAAATTGTGTTAGGTTAGCTTTTAGGTTGGTCTTTCACAAGTTAGAGTACTTAAATTGCATTAGCTTAGCTTTTAGGTTAGTTAAATAGCATGTATAATGTTGGCTGCATCGCGATATTCCTGCTTCACGTTTGTTGGCGCATGCGCGTGGTGTCTGCCTGGGACTTAGAAAAAATTCTCACTGCGCTTACTTACTTACTTACTTACTCACTGGCACTATCGAACCCGTAGGTTCATGGCCGCACGGACATAAGCTCTCCATACATCCCTATCCTGAGCTAATGCTTTCCAATCATTCCCTGTATAATCTACTTCCCTCAAATCATAGTTAATGTTGTTCTCCCACCTCATTCTTGGTCTACCAACTGGGCGTTTTTCTTCTGGCTTTCCTACAAGAAGTTTCCATGCACGTCTTTCATTCCCCATACGCGCAACATGTCCTGCCCATCGCAGTCTACGGGACTTAACTGTTCTTATTATATCTGGCTTCCTATAAAGACCATGTAGTTCATTGTTATGTAGTCTTCTCCATTCACCTGTCTGTTCATCTCTCTTTGGTCCAAAAATTTTCCTAAGAACTTTATTCTCAAATACTCGTAATCTCCTTTCCTCCCTTAAAGTAAGAGTCCATGTTTCGCACCCATATAATATAACTGGTAGAACAATAGTTTTTATATATTTTCAGCTTAACGTTTTTTGAAAGCAGTTGGGACATCAAAAGTCTCTGCAATGCATAATAGCATGCATTTCCAGAATTGAGCCTATGTTTAATTTCTTTGTGCATCTCATTCCTATTTGTGATTATTGTTCCTAGGTATTTGAATTCAGCCAATTCCTCAAAATTTCCCTCATTTGTCATTAGCTGTCCATTTCCATTATATAATGTATTTCTACGTGTGACCATATATTTAGTTTTACTGATATTTACTTCCAGTCCTAATTTCTTAGTGTTACTCAATAGTGTGTGCGTGTTGGCCTTTAGTATCTCCTCGCTATCGGCCAGTAGTACTACATCATCAGCATAAACTAACAGCTTATTAATACCATTGAGTTGTAAGCCTTCCTTATTCTCTAAAGATTTAATGGCATGCTCTAGTACAAAATTAAATAGTAGAGGAGATAGTGCATCTCCTTGCTTTAACCCATTCTGGATTTCAAAAGTGTCTGAAAACTGTTTGCCTACACCACGCACCCTACTCGTTGAGCCATTTAGACACATTCGTATAAGTCTAACTAACTTTTTAGGAATTCCAAACTCCAGCAGGATACTATATAACTTCTCCCTTTTAATTGAATCATATGCTTTTTTGAAGTCTACATATAGTTGATGTACAGTACCATTATATTCCCATTTCTTTTCTAAAATCTGTCTTATACTAAAAATCTGATCTGTTGTAGACCTGTTTCTTCTAAATGCACATTGATGATCTCCTAGAATGTCATCAATATAGGGAGTAAGTCTGCTTACTCATATATTTGTTAGAATTTTGTACGAAGTTGAAAGTAATGAGATGCCCCTATAGTTGTTGCAATCAGTTTTATCTCCTTTCTTATAAATTGGTACGATAATTGATTCCTTCCATTCATCTGGAAGAGCTTCTTTTTCCCAAATCATACTAAGCAACCAGCGTATCTTGTCCATCAATTTTTCTCCCCCTGATTTTATCAGTTCTGCTGGGATCTCATCTGAACCTGATGCTTTATACATCTTCAATTTTTCAATTGCCATTTCAACCTCTAATGCACTTGGCTCTGCGACTAGCATTTCTGCTGTCTGTAAGTTATTCTCCTCAATGTCCTGTCCTGTATGTACATTTAATAGCTGATTAAAATAACTTTTCCATCTATTTAATATACTCTTGGAATCTGCAATCATATCCCCATTTTCATTCCGAATTATGTTTGTTCTAGCCTGAAACCCTTTCTTCTCTATACTAATTCCCTGATATAATTCTCTAATGTTCCTATTTTTTGCATTCATTTCCAGATCATTAATCTTCTCTCTCAAATATTCCCTCTTTTTACTCTTTAGTAACTTGGTGGTTTCCCGTCTAACACTACCCAATTGCTCTAAATTTACCTCATTTGGCTCGTGTAACCATTTCATTTTTGCTAGCTTTCTTTTCTTTACAATGTCGGCACATTCCTCATCAAACCATTTCTTGTTTTGCCTCTTTTTTAAACAACCAATGCTTTCTGATGCTGACAATTTAATAGTATCTCTTATAGCCTCCCATTCTTTATTTATATCAGTTTCTTCTTCGTTTGCCACATTGTCATCTGAAGATTCCAGTACTTCAAATCTATTAGCAATTTTGATTTGGTATTCTTGCCGCATTTCATCATTTTTCAAGTTTTTTAATTCATATTTTACAGAATCATCTTTAGCGTTTGTTCCTCTCATAAGCGATAGCCGTTGTCTGATTTTCACCCTGACCAGATGATGATCTGAATTGCAGTCTGTCCCTCTAACTGATCTAACATCAATGATGCTACTGTGCCAGCGTTTATCCACTAATACATGATCTATCTGGTTCCGAGTTTCTCCATCTGGGGACGTCCAGGTGTATTTATGAATATCCTTATGCTGAAATGTTGTGCTCTTAACAATGAGATTCTTTGATGTGGCAAATGTGACTAATCTAAACCCCGTTGTCGTTACTATCTTCATGAAGATTGAATTTGCCTATTGTTGGTTTGAATATATCTTCCCGCCCCACTTTTGCATTAAAATCTCCTAAGACAATTTTCATATGATATCGTGAAAGGCTATCAAATAAGCATTCTAATTCTTCATAGAACTCATCCTTGGTATTGTCATCTTTATCTTCTCTGGGGGCATGTACATTTACAATTATAAAATCATGTCGTTTACCCTTTAGAATTATGTATGATATCCTATTACTAACAAACTTAATATCTCGGATAGCGGATAGGATCCTCCTTCTGACTAAAAAACCCGTCCCAAATGCAGGTCTTTCTGCACCCCCATAGTATAATGAAAAGCTTCCTGATTCCTGACTACCTTCTCCTGGCCACCTAACTTCCTGTAAAGCGACTATATCCAAGGGCGATTTAATCCAATTCCCGCGTTAATATCTCTAGTGCCCCCGTATTGTATAAAGTCCTAACACATTCCATGTTCCTAGGAACATGTCCCTGTGTTTGAGCCTTTGGCATGGGTTCCCTGAAGTAGTCCCCGCCCGGAGAACCGAATGGGGGACTATTTGACCTCCGGAAAATTTTACCCCAGTAGAACCCATGTCCGCATTTCTTGACGGTTGTATTTTTACGGTGAAAGATCGTCACTCTTTCGACCAAGGTACTTATTTCGTCTGGCTTATCACCTTCGACCAGTCCGGCATGGGTAACCCTATCGGCAGCAATGCTACCGCCGGCATAGCTCTCAGGATCATTTAAGCACACAAGCCACTCCACCACGACAAGGTAAAGATACCATGGAGGGTTAAGGGAAAGATTATCCCTTATTTTATTTCATTAGCTGAGAAAATGGGCAGGTAAGTGTACATCATATTAGTTTCTAGTTTATTGGATAATCTGGTGCACCATAAGCATAAGGTTACTATTCTGTTTGAACAGTGACTAATGTAGATGGAATCCTGGCATAGAATCACTGTGAAGTTATGACATTATTAAAAGCTGACACGTAGGCCTAGTACACAACATTTTGGAGAAACCCCAGTTTGCGACTCACCATGAATTTTTCTGGCTCAACTTTGGATCATCTTCCTTTTGATTTTTCATCTATGTTCTTGAAATACTGATGCTGTACGTACTTCTTCTGGCTTTACTAACATTTGTACTTTTTATAACATTTTCGCTTCCGACTTCACTCTGCTAATTAACTTCAAATTTGAATTCAAAATTTAAACCGGTGCTAATGTATTTTACAGGAACCCGGGATTCTACCTATTAAGGGGGATCAAAATGGATCGCACACCGCCGACACTTAAGTGATGGCCAGAGAGCTTTCCATCTATCTAACATTTTGCAACGATACTTATAACATTTTTTTTACAATTATTAAATATTTATCTCCATACACAATTATTTCTTTGAAGTATGCAGAATCATTGTGCACATGTGTGAACGTCAGAAGAACTTATACTAGATGGTGAAGATATCTGTGAAAATTGGAATGACCAACATTCAAAAGTATATTTTTAGAAAATAGATGTTCACGCACTTCATTTTGTAGGTTCTGATGGGACAGGTTAGTGTATATCAGATTAGTGTATGCTTCATTAAATAATATGCAAATAACTTATTTTGTTAAGTTAGGAAGGAGAAAGTTGGTGTATATCCATTTCTAACAAATGTTTGGGAATGTATTGTGAAACTTGGTCGCAGCTACATGGTTCCATCCAGTGTCAACTCTTTAAATTTTCTGTAGAACTTCTATGTGATTCCATCTAGTGACAACTCTATAAACTTATGCTCATGCACATGTTTCTCTGTAGGACACAAAAATTAAGGGAAGGTAAACTAAAGTTTTTCCGGCTCAACTGCACTTCTACTAGCGTTTGATTTTTCAGTTATATTGTTGTAAACTATAGCTCTTCCTCTATATTTACTAACATTATTTAAACATTTTAAACTTTTACAAACAATTTTTGTAACATTATTAGTTGAAGTATTTATTTAAATATACAAATCACAGTATTATGATACTGTTACACAATATTGTGATGCCAACTGCTATTTTCTCCACGGAGTATATTACTTAGTCTATGAATTTTCTATCGCTGTTTTGGGTTATCGCTGGTTGGATCAGCATTAGGGAGTGATAAGTGAGTGTACGCCCGTTTTTAATAAACGTTTGGTAATTTTAATATTAGTAAAGTAAAGTGATCCCACAACAGACCCGGAGGCCCTTGGGGTAGTAGGAGGTTAAGACTCCCACTTTTTCTAGACAATCGGCACTTTTATGTCAGCCGGGTTGTCAGCCCTGCGTGACGGCCGCCTTTACCCCAGAACAAGCGTCTGGTACTCATTTCCGTTAGAGGCTGAGTCGACCCCAGGGCCATAGTGCCGCCAGAGGGTTTGGGTCAGTTTAAAAATCCTGACCCCAACGTGACTTGAACCCTCGACCCTCCGGCTTGTAGCTCAGTGCCTTAACCACTACGCTACGACATGCCCCCAATTTTAATATTATTAATATATTTTTTAAACATGGATTTGGCGATTTATTGCAAATATTGGTCATTTAAATTTCATTGCGACAGATAGTAACCGAGGATGATAATCGATATCTAGTTCGATTCTGGGTTGTCGCTGGCTCTATAAACTCTGGCGCATGCGCACTGTTGTTCTCTAGGACTTTGAAAATATTTCACGCTAGTTTAAGTGCAGTTTTTCCGTTTTTCTTACATACATAACAGTTGTGTGGATGCGCAAAGCCTATGAACTTCCTCGATAGATGACAAGAGTACCTGTGCTATTGGAATAAGCAATCTTCACTATAAGCTCCCTAACATGCTTTTAAAGAATGGATGTACATTAATTTGCAATTTCGTAACCTAATGAAGTAAATAATTTATTAAGGTAGAATTTTTATCACTCACCTCATATTGTTCTTATTTGACTATAATCTAGTTTCGGGACATAGTTTATAGTAAAATAAGAACAACAATATGAGGTGAGTGATAAAAATTCTACCTTAATGAATATACCTCGTAGTGAGAATTCCTAAAATAAGTAAATATAACAAAATCATTTATTATTCGATAATCTAATTTGGTGTACAATAACTTTTCCTTCTTAACCAAACAAAATAAAAGAGTAGTTATATTGTGAAAGATGTCATACAATAGCACAGTTAGTCTTGCCATATATTGACAAAACCTTTTGCATGCACATATGCACTACAGTTCTGTAGAACTTAGAAGAAATGATTGAGAGATTTTGTATGCATAGATAAATATGTAAGAAATGTAAAAAAAAGTTTTACAAATCGTTACAAAATGTTAAAAGAGTAGGAAATGTTAGTAGAAATGGAAAAAGTAAAAAGTGCAACAGTGTCATATTAATGTTGTATGGTATAGCATAGTGGGTCATAAACTATAGTTCAGCCATAAGAGATTTAAGCAACTTTCATTGTATATTTGATAAATGGTGATCTTTATTATAGCATAAGTCAGTTTTGGAGATTCTATGCCTCTAGTCCACCTGCATTAGTCACTGTTAAAACAGAATAGCCAACTTTGCCTTGTGGTGCACTGCAAGTGTGTGTGCACCAATTAGTTTATTAGATAATATGGCTTACCATAAAAAAGCCTCTAATTTAATTAAAAGCGAGTTAACAAGAAAGACTTTAAATATAGCAAATTAACATTTGTATGTAATTGCCCAAAATTTTGTATTTGTATAACATGTTCTGGTATGAACTGTGAAAATATTATATGAGAATTAGAGGTGAGTTTTAATCCAATACATCCATAATGAGAATAATGAAACTTGTTTATGCAGTGATCATGAATAAAATAATGTGTACCAGTAACTGAAAGGGAATCATATAGGCATTGTAATTCATAAAGTATAAGTAACATATGAATTGTTGCTACACATTATGTTTTTCTTGAAACATTCTTTTTTTAATATAGCAAAAAATAAAAACTTTGCCCCTTAGCTTATGACATCTGAGAAATCACAATGTTATTAAAGGAGTAGAATCGACTAAAAATATAATGCATTTGTTCTATAGTCTATATTTGATGATGAATAAATATTAGTCATTTTTGATAATCTGATAAAATCAAAAACATCCCCTTTTCTTTTCTAGAACGCTTGTTGGGATAATACATCGCTTCATTCCTGAATGTTACCAAATACTTAGACTGCACGCACATAAAGACCAGTTCTCCAGGATAGTCCAATACTGAGGAACATACAAGGAATAAAAGCGTATGATGTGCCAGTTAAACATTTTAGATATTATTGTTTAGTTGTCTTCACTCACCTCATACTTCTTAACTCCCAAGCAGACTCGAGTTTCTTTAATTCATTTGTGACATACTCAATGCTGTATTACTTTCACAACTGATGTCCACCGGCCTCCTATCCTGCAGACGGACCTCCGTGCCATCTCATGGCTGACTGACGAACTTCAAAATCAATCCCCTCTCCTTATCATCGGGTATTTCAAAATTCATAGTAGTGTTTTTATTCTTGCATATATAAATTTTTTTCCCAAATTGTGAGTTCCTTCGGTTTTTCCAATTGTTTAAGTAATTTTGTTTTGGTTTCTATTCTATGTTTTTCTGACCAGGCATGTGCAGCTATTGCAGATTTTTCTGTTTCTCCATTTTTTATATTTCTGAGGTGTTCCTTTAATCTTGTATCTATATTCCTTCATGTTTTTCCTATGTATATCGTTTCACAATCTTTACAATTCTTCTTCTTCTTCTTCCTTCCAAGTATTAGGCCAAGGCCTGTTACGATCCTATAGTTAAATTTCCCTCCAGCGTAAATAGTTTGATCCTTCCGAAAATTCTCATAAGATTTGAAAGCATAATAATAGTCCCTTCGATTGGTTGCTGGCCAAAAGAAGGCAAGACCAGTGATGGGGCTGCCATCTTATAGCCTCTGGTCAGGCTTTTCTGGAGAAGAAAAGAAAATAAAGGAAAGAAGAAATGGAAGAAAGGAAAAATTTCATAAATTCGTGATTTTTTGCAGTCTTCAATATTTTAATTTCTGTTGGTTTTTAGAAAAGAGTGAAGATTGCAAAAAATCAGAAATTTATCAAATTGCTTGTAAAGATTGTGAAAAGATATACATAGGAAAAACAAAAAGGAATCTAAATACAAGATTAAAGGAACACCTCAGAAATGTTAAAAATGGAGAAACAGAAAAATCTGCAATAGCTGCACATGCCTGGTTAGAAAAAAACATAGAATAGAAACCATAACAAAATTACTTAAACAATTGGAAAAACCGAAGGAACTCACAATTTGGGAAAAAAATTACATATGCAAGAATAAAAACACAACTATGAATTTTGAAATACCCCGTAATAAGGAGAGGGGATTGATTTGGAAGTTGGTCGGTCAGCCATCAGATGGCGCGGAGGTCAGTCTGCAGGATAGGAGGTCATTGGACATCAGTTGTGAACTTAATACAGCATTGAGGATGTCACAAATGAAGTGAAGAAACTCGAGTCTGCTTGGGAATTAAGAAGTATGAGGTGAGTGAAGAAACAACTAAACAATATTAAAATAAACCTCATAGTGTTATTTCGGATCTACATAACTTAATTTTAGATATTGTTGGAATATGGCAAGGATCTAACACATGACTAGACAATATTTAACAATTGTGCATTTTAGACTCAGTTTGAAAAGGGGCAAATGTTTAGTGTAAATGGAGTAGAATGTCAATCATCATCATTACCAGTCCTATGGTCCATAAGAGTCAGGATCCCCTGACATATACGTCCAATTTTGATTCCCCAACTCCTGTAAAGGTTTCTATTATTATTTTATAAATTGTACATAACCACTGATTTAATATATTGTCATGTATATCAGCAAATTAAGTTTTTCCCAATGTAGACAGATTTCTTGAAGCTGTAATAGTATTTTAAAATGCAATAGGAAGTATCATTAAGAGGTTTGTTTAATAATTAAGACATTTTGTCTGTACATTCTTACCTCTTATGGTTGTTTTTGTCAAATATATGTTTCAAGGCTTCTGAGCCCCATCGTCAGCAATTACAGACTGTAATCGGAATCCTTTAAACATATGTTCGACAAAAACAACCCTAAGAGGTAAGAATGTACAGACAAAATATCTTAATTACTGTAATATGTTTTCTGCTGCTAATTTTCATTAAGTCTTAACAAAGCCTTTACTCGGATGGGAAAGGTCCATTAAATTTTACTCCAATATAGGCTGAGATTATGTTATGAGCCTGAAAATCTTCAGACTCGGATTCCATGGCTTTAAGTTGCTCCCAGAGAACTTTTTGTTTTCTAGGATTCATCCATCCTAATAATATATCGACCTCAGCCAAATTTTAACACTTGACTCTTGGGACGAGCAACTTAATCCCCAGATCACAAGCCGGATTTTGAGATATATACTATTTTATAATCATTTTGTTAAAATCATATAAATAGAATTCAGTAGTTTATGTTTTTCTCTTCAAGTTTTATTAAGTTTTCTGCCACAAAAAAAAGAAGAAAAAGATGACTGCAAATTATATTTCCTTGTGAGAAAATAAGTAAATATGTTCACGGTAACTGCCATTAATAATATTCACAAATGCAATCCTAATAGGCAGGTTTTAATTCTATATATTAAATGTTTGTCTCATGATATTGGTCAAATTATATGTAGTTTTACTGTACAGACAGGAATATTGTAAATGAATTATAAATTCTCACATGCCTGTGCTGCACCCTCCCTTTCTAGCCACTATTATGCCATGACTTATTTCTTGTAGTCAGAAATCCAAAGATTCATTCATTCACCTATAATGAATATAAATTTTCTGAAATGTATTTATACATCTGCAAAGAAAGTGTTTATTTAAGGTTTTATTTGTAATATAGACCACAGCTATGGTCTCGGGCTAGCATCGCTGCTTTGTTTGCAGAGGGCCTGAGATTGATCCCCCGTCATGACAGATTTCCTGGATGATGGTTTTATTGATGGTTTCTCTGAACCTGTACGACAAATGTTAGGAAACTTTAAGTCCCAAAACAATCTGTGAGCTTCATATTCGCCAGGTTTAGTATGAATGTGAGTGAATTGTGCATCTTGTCTTAAATATTTGTGTTGTCTTGGGGGAGGTCCTGGATTGGAGGTCCTCAGTAACCTTGTGTGATCCAAAGTTTCCCTCTCCCAAACTATAAGATATGAGGTTAAATTACAATAGAGAAGAGAAGATCTGTATAATATATGTGTGTGTTCCAAAGCCCCCTGGTGTACTTTTCATGCTTTGGGTTTCATCATATTATGTAGAAAAATAGCATTAATGTGGTCTATTTTTATTTTATGTAGGTGATGTTTACTTTTATTGTGTATAATATAAGCATGTTGAATATCCATTGTATATTTTTTATAATAAAGTAACGTACGTTTTTAATAAATGTACAAAACTAGTACCAATAAATTACTCCTCAGAAGGTTGTCCCTAAAGAAAATCTGAAATCTACTGTCTTATGATTGGTTGTTTCACAAAGGACTACAGTTTCTATCAATGACAAATTTGTCAAAAATAAGATAGAAAATTTGAGATGATATAATTATGTTAAAAACATATAAATGTTCAAATTTGTTTTATCTGCATTATGTTAGTTCAAATTGTGAAAGAAATCAATCATGAAATACAAATGAGAAAATGTACAGTGATGGTCTTTAAGTCGACCATCAAAAATTTACTTTAAAAGCAGTCTTCTAATAGGGGATATTTCCTCATCCTGAATACAATCTGGACCTTTACACCATAATTGGAAAATGTTAACATTCTTCTTCTTTATTAGGAATTTCTCTATAATACAGTAGTTTTCCTACAACCCATTGTAAATTTTACTCCTCCATAAATCCCTATTCTCTGCATCACACTCTGTTATCCTCTCGACACTATACTCCTATATGCACTCCTTGAATTCACTTTCTTTTGGTCTTCCTTTTCTTCTGTTGCCCTCCGCTTCAAGATTTAATATCATCTTAGGTATCCTGTCATCTGACATTCTCTTTATGTGACCAAACCATTTCAGTCTTCTTCAATAACTTGTAGAACGTCTTTTTGAACATTCATTACTTCTGTGATTTTAGCATGTCTAATTTTGTCTCTTTTTGAATTTCTAGAAATCCTCCTCCAAAATTGCATCTGTCACCTATAGTTTATGTGCTTGCTCTCTGCTTAATGTCCATGTTTCCGCACCATACAATAGTTTAGGGATTTCCAGCCAACCTAGAATCATTTTTGAGAACTAGACTCTGCCTGTCACAAGCCAGGAGAAATGGAGAGTGATGGAGGAATAACACCTCTTTATAAAACCAGGGTTCATTCTGGCCCGGATGATAGTACTTTGTGAGGGCTCCTTCCCAGGATACGGCAACTGCTGCCTTGTAGGGAGATGTTGGTTTGTCAAAGCCTAGAGGAAGAAACTTTGAACAAAAATCATCTGGTCCTCCAGGTTGGGGGTTATAACAATGGCCCAGCTCCCCAAAATTAACTATGCTAAAAAAATTGATGTGAAGAAAATATATCAACATCTGAATATAATTTATTGCAAGCACATTAATACTACTGAGTTCAGGTAAGATAATTTATTTGAGCAGAGGTTGCTGTTACTAATTTAACTATCCTTTAAATATGTATAAATTGATGACTAAACTCATATATCAATAGCTATCATAGAAAGATTCTGAATTTACAAACCAAATGTCTTGCATAGTTAGGCCTAAATAGGAAAAAAATGTTAATATTTTTATTTGCAATTGTTGTATTATTAGATTTCAATGGGATACAGGATTTAAATAACTACTATTCTACCCCTCTGGCACACAGTGACAAGAATATAGCCTTCATTAGGTTTATTACATAATATGAGCAAATACAGGCAGTAAGACATTTATAAACTTATCAAAAGCATCGGCGTTGGTTGGGAAGAGAGAGATAGTCATCTTGCAGAGGATCAGAATATAGAGTCATAGGAATAATATTCCTTTCCAAGTAATTGTGATTGGTTTCAAAGAGTAGTTGTATGCAGAAATGTCACTATATTATAATACAGTAAAGAGATCTCAACACAGAATGGACAAAAATTTAATAAAGCAACTTCATTTTGGAAAAAATGCAATAATACAAAAAAATCATACTAACTTAAAATTAACAGAAATTCACACTGGGCTATTTTTATGCAGTTTATTTCTAGTGTGCCTACAGGTAAAAAAAATTGAGATTCTTATAATTGGTCAATTTCCAACAAAATATGCATAGATTACATAGAAAAAATATCAAAATAACCAAATAGGTTTACATATAACATAAGACAATTTACTTGCCTTCAGTCATCTGATGACTATCTTAAATTAAAAATTCAGTTAATCAAAAAACAAATCTTGGTACTTATAGTAGGGGGCCTGCTGTACCAATTTATAACTAGAGTGAGGAATTATATGAAGAAAATTATACAAAAATATGAAATTGTAAAGACAAAATATGAAAATTATGACACAAAAATATAATGAAGCTACTATTTTCTAAACTTTTTACATATATTTATATGCATAGACGCACTACAACTTATAAGTGTACATACAGCACAAACAGAACTTATTTATAGCACTTCGATTTTAATTTTTCATTATTTTTTACCCAATATAAAATATCATATTCATGATCTGAAAACAATTTTAATGGATCATACCATAGCATAGTTGTATAAGGAAACGTGGTACAAACAGGGAAGTCGTGAGTTAGAGTCTTGATATGGTCAAGATTTTTAGATGGACCAGACCTTCTGGTGGCATTGTAGACCTGGGATCGACTCAGATCCTAATGGAACTGAGTACTAGATGCATGTTCTGGGAACAAATGCAGCCATCAGGCAGATCTGACAACCCGGCAGACATCTAGTGCCTATTGTCTAGAAAGATGGGAAATTCAACGTGCCACACTATCCCAATGGCCTCCCAAGACTGTAGTGGAATCACTTCATAAATCAAATTTGAGAGTTTATATATAATACAATTAATTAATGTATTGAATGATATTTAATTGTGGAATTTAAGCATATGCAAAAAACAAAACTTTGCAACCCAAACTAACAGGTTTCCATGAAATATAGCACTGACAAAGTTTAGAGCAGGTTCCGGTATAGTTTGGGTTATTGCTATCTTTACATTGCATGAAGATATTAAATTCATGTAGATGCAAATGTAACAATAACATTAAATTGGACGATTTAGAATACAAGTAAACCATTCCAGTATGTCATATTTGGAGAAACAAGATGTTAAAAGGTATTAGTCCATAATTGAATCTAGGGATTGTTTCAGAACTCTTTTTGCAACTACAGTTACATTTAATATTGAACTACAAACATGGTGAAATATAGTTAGAATTATTTTAACGTTAGTTTTTTTGTATATATGAAATAGGTCTTGCATAGTGTATAGTCTTGGTCTACTTGTGCTATGAACAATCAAATTGTCTATTATTAATTTTGTTCATAATACATAGATAGGATTTTTTAAAAATATTTTGTGATAGTAAACTATACAGCCTATCTGTCAGAATTGTTTTGCAGAATGAAAAATTATGCTCAACATCACATGATGTTATGGGAGGATACTCGTATCATGCTATATTTGATAGTTTGATGTAAATGAGAAAAATGCTGGCCTAACCTACATCAACGTTACTAATTTCACAAAGCACTGCTTCAAGTTTCTTACATTTCAATGCTGTAATCTGTTCACAAAATAAAGACTGTCCTCAGGTAGCAAAAACGAACTGACAGCTACCTGACTACAGAAAATTCCAATATTGTTATTCTACTTATTCATCTAGGCTCATGATCTTGTTCTGGGGGACAAAAACCTCCATCGAACATGACACTCTGCAACTCATCATCCAATTATTTTCTTTTATAAAGATACTGAAAAATTTTCATTTGTCTACCACATTACATTGTCAAAAAATTACACGAATACATTCATTTCAAAAATATGTTAATGAATTCCTAGAACTTTTATTGAAAAAAAAATACCGGAATTTGAAAGTTGAAAAATATGAAGGAGTATGAAATTTTCACTAAAATATGAACATTTTGCTAAAATATTATGAAATATTAAGTTTTTGTTGGTCTTATTTGATTCTGCATATCATAAAATGTAAAGATACTTAACCTCAGCGCTCTCTGACAAATAGTTTAAAACATGAAATTTCATAAAATTCCTCTCTCTATTTATAACAAATATGAGAAAGTTTGAATTTCATATAACTAAACATCGCATTACTGTTTAAATTTTGGTGTGTGCGTGTATTATACCGTACATATATTTCACAAAACTATTACTACGTGTAGGCCTAATTACATTGAATTGCTATAATATTAAACAAACTTCATATAAATAAAAATAATATTAAAATGAATAACACGAAAATGGAAACTAACCCAATTTATTTAAAACTACGTACATCTACACTAATTTATAATATTGAAAATAAACTATAATATAGTATAAAAAATTAATGATATCAGAATTGAAAACATTGAAGCAGTATGGATAAATAATAAAAGCAGACGAATTTTTGCTATGGGAAATAAGAAAACATAAGAAAAATGATGCGCGGATACACAATTCAGCCAACATAATGCGGAGGGAAATTGGAATTTATTACCAACATAACAGAAAAGTTGAGTTAAATCCGGTATAAGCAACTGGCTGTTAAAAGCAGCTGGTACAACACATATTGACTCTGTACTCCTGTCAGATGATTGCCTGGGGAATTAACCTGAAGTTCGTACAACCGGCCCTATTAGTGAAACGACCTATACCTGTATAATCCACAGACGAAGGGGGGGCAAAAGGAATTGTAAGAGATACAATGACATACTACCTGAGAATAAAGGAACACTCAAGACATATGAAATACCAACTGCTTTCATTCGCCTCGTCTCTGGACAATAAATTAATTGTGAGGTCATTGATATCAAACAAAAAGGGTAGAATGCAGTGAAAGGTATGCGGGCACAAAGTAACATCTTCCAAGAATTGATACAGTACTATATATCAAGAAATTTGATACAATACCACCCCTTCAAGCACCCCAGTAGCAGGTAGAAGTAATCATCATCATCTTCACTCCAAGGTTCACGCGATTCCCCTGTACTTCCATTCCATCTCTTCATCGCTCTGGTTTATAATGTTATATCTTGTTTCTGTGAACATGCTGTTCCCAGCCGACGCCGTGTTGTTGAATTCGATCATTTATCGAGTACATTTCTAGTTCACTTCTTATTTCTTGAATTTATATGTGGTCCAATTTTGTGCATCCTTTGGTTCTTCTTGGAAAGGTCATGTCTTACTCCAACTCTTATTTGTTACCCAGGACTCCCCATTGAAGGATATATCTCTACTACATGTTGTAAAAACATCAGTCTTCAAAAGTTATGAAAATATAATTGTCATTTCATTTATTGAATACACATTACACACTCTCTCTTTACCACGCTTTAATCTCTGGCTTTATTAGTCCTTTTTCCTGTCCCACGTCACACGGGCTATTGAAGGCAACTCTTCAAGGTATATTTTCTAAACTTATACTTAAACATTTATTTATTTCCGTTAGCATCTACCGTTATATGCACATTTACTTGTTCACAATTCAGGATTCCACGTGTTTAATATTTAAATTTATTTTCACAGGTTATTGGTTTTAATTAGTATTATTATACTAAACAAAATAAGTAGGCCTGCTATGACACTTCTATCGATAAAAAAGGAGTTCCATCTGTCTTCAATAATCTCTACTTTCTCGAGCTCCATCTCCAAGTATCAGTATATTACCAACATCACAAACACAACTCGCTGCCTCGTCTAACGTCAGTTATAATCGAAACAAAAAATTATGCGAATTGGATCGTACATCTGATTTTGTAAAATTGTCATATGTAATGTCACGAGTGATTTTCAAATTATCGATACATTCAGGACTCTCGAAGTGAGGAGTGAATTTATCTAGAGAATTTGGAAATCAAGAGTGGCATTTGTTAGGACTATTTAACGAATACCATTAAGCTGTATACTCACAAATCATTATTTGACTATGGTTATTCTTAAATATTTATATATTTAATGTAAACGGCGATATTTGAAAACAAATGAGAAACGATTTGTACGCTTCGTTTGCTTCTTTTGTTCGATCACTGCAACCAGATCATAATATTATTTATTGCCAAAAGATTGCAATGTTGTACGAATGCACCCTAGTGGATAAATTTATATGCAATGTTATAGGTATTAATTAATTTGATGTCCTATGATGTAAATATGTCAACTATATTTTTCTGCGTCATTTTCTGGAAAATAATTCGTTTAGGAAAGTGCAAACAGTGATTTTTTTGTGGTATAATCAATTGTTACAACTGTTTTTTTATTATCACTGGTATACGCTACGTGTTGACATTCATGCACTATATATAAAATCTGGTAGCCGTATTTCTTGTATAGTCAGTCACTGCAAAATAATGCTATGACCTATTCAGTGTGTTGAAAAGGAGGTGCTTTCTTTATTATGATAAACCTTGGTTGGTAAATTTTAGGCGAAACACGACTGATTGGTTGTAAATAAAAAAATCATTAAAATATGATTGGCCATTGACTGCCATTTGGTGCATGGGTTAAATAGTCATCATTATTTAATGATCAAAATTGAGATTTTTTACTATTTAATTTGATTAAGAGTATTTGAGAATAAAGTTCTTAGACCAAACAGACATGAACAGATATGCGAATGGAGAAGACTACATAATTACATAATAATGATCTACATTAACGTCATAGGATACCAGATATAATAAGAACAATTAAATGTCATAGATTGCGATGTGGAGGACACGGGAATGAAAGCTTCTTGTAGGAAGACCAGAGGGAAAACGCCCAGTTGGTAGATCAAGATTAGTGTGGGGAATAATATTAACCATTTGAGGGAAGTCGATTATACAGGGGATGATTGGAAAATATTATCTCTGGATAGGAATGTATGGAGAGTTTATGCCAGCGCGGCCATAAATCTTAGAGTTCGATAGGACCATTTATGGGTGCTTGAACCATGGCATATCAAGTATCTGCGAGAAAATGCATTATGCTTTACCACTGGGCTCTACGGAGCGGGATACTGTGTGAGCGTGTAATGTATGTCTGTCTATAAAGACACATCTAACAGGCAAGTGCGATATTACTCGGATAAGAAAGGTAGACTAGATTTTGTTAAGAGACTAATTTCCGTTTGAGGTTCTGTTACGAGTCTGAAAATCTTCATATTCTGGACTTGAAGTCATTTCCAGAGGACTTGTTCCTTGGATTTTTCCAACCGAAAAAATTATAATTTGTTGGGTTTGAACACGCGTTCCTCACGACTCCTCCTCTTGGCGCGACAGGTCTAGAAGGCCCTTAGCCTACCAGCCGGCTGCTGGCCTCACATACACAAGATCTAAATCACAGAGGTAGATGATCTGCCATCCAGTGTTGCGGTGACATGTGGTCAGCATGTCGAGTCCCCCAACCGATAGCCGGTCTTCTCAACCTGGAGCCGCCACTTATTTTAGCTACCCAAATGCCTAATGATGCTGGGTGGGCACCGGTCCCATAATGGCCGCAATACTATGAGAAGACCCTCATGGTCTACAGGCAAGAAATTTAACCCTTAGATCACCGAGGTCGATACTCATACACACACACACACACACACACACATAAAAGTAAAAAAAGGTAAAGTGATCCCACAACAGGCCCGTAGGCCCTTGGGGTAGTAGGAAGTTAAGTCTCCCACTTTTTCTAGACAATCGGCACTTTTACGTCAGCCGGGTTGTCAGCCCTGCGTGACGGCCGCCTTTACCCCAGAACAAGCATCTGGTACTCATTTCCGTTAGAGGTTGAGTCGACCCCAGGGCCATAGTGCCGCCAGAGGGTTTGGGTCAGTTTAAAAATCCTGACCCCAACGAGACTTGAACCCTCGATCCTCCGGCTTGTAGCTCAGTGCCTTAACCACTACGATACGGCGTGCCCCTTCACACACACACACACATATATATCATCCGGTATCATGGCAGCTGCCGCCGTCTTCCGGAAACCAAACGCCATTCCTCTCTGTCCATCCATTGATCTTCCTCCATTCCTCTGATATTCATAGCCGCTTGCACCCCTTCTATCCAAATTTTCTTCGGTCTTCCTCTCTTCCTCCTTTCATTGGGATCCATTCCGAAACAATTTTAGGCAATCTTTGTTCTGGCATTCTTTTGACATGGCCATACCACTGTAGTATTTTTTTTTCTATAATGTCTATGATGTCCGGCTCCTCTTGTATACCCATAATTTCCCTTATTTCTTTATTTCGTATTCTATACATTCTAGATTTTGCAGCTGATTATATATATATATATATATATATATATACATATATAATTGAAATCATAGATGCTATAATCCCACCTCATTTTAGTCTACCTACTGTGCGTTTTCCTTCTGGTTTCCCTACAAGAAATTTCCATGTACGTCTTTCATTCCCCAATCATGCCATATGTCCTGCCCATCGCAGTTTAGGAGACCTAACTCTTATAATATCTTGCTTCCCATAAAGAACATGTAGTTCACTGTTATTAGTCTTCTCCATTCACATGTCTGTTCATCTCTCTTTGGCCCAAACATTTTCCTAAGAACTTTATTATCAAATACTCGTAATCTCCTTTATCCCCTTAAAGTAAGAGTCCATGTTTCGCATCCATATAATATAACTTGTAGAATAATACTTTTTTATATTTTCCACTTAAACGTTTTTTTGAAAGGAGTTGGAACATCAAGAGAGACTGTAATGCATAATAGCACGCATTTACAGAATTGAGCCTATGTTTAATTTCTAGCGTGTTGCCTTGTCATGCAGCGGGCCCGGATTTGATCGCCGGTCGGGGTAGTTTTTTCTGGGTGAGGTTTTTATCGGGGTTTTTCCTCACATGTAAGACAAATGTCAGGAAAACTTTAAGGCCCACACGGTCCCCGAAATCACATGGTCATCATTATCATCATCAACATCATCATCATTCACCGGTGTGGAAAGCAACGGGAAACTAACACACCTACAATTCCCTAGCAAAGCTGCAAGCATAGCGTGAAAATGCTATGATTGCAGTGAAGGATCTGCCTTCGGGCAGAATTACAATGGATGGATTAGAGATCGGATGTTAGGGAAAATGCCTACACTTATTTATCATAGATATTGTAAAAGTGACTTCATATAAGTTCATACCTACGACCCTAGAGTTGTTTTCCATGAAGTTCATTTTGCCTATAAATGCCTATTTCAGCTTACAATGCCTATAAATGCCTATTTGCCATTATTTTCTCGAAATTAACTTAGTATTTCAATGAAATGAATTGGAATGGACAAACTTCATGACACATATCTATTATTTTATATGAGATTACGAGTATTTGAGAATAAGGTACTTAAGAGAATTTTTGGACCAAAGAGAGATGAACAAACGGGTGAATGGAGAATACTACATAACAATATACTACATGGTCTTTATAGGAAGCCAGATATAATAAGAAAAGTTAAGTCTCGTAGACTGCGATGGGCAGGACATGTTGCACGTATGGGGAATGAAAGACTTGCATGGAAGCTTCTTGTAGGAAAGCCAGAGGAAAACGCCCAGTTGGTAGACCAAGAATGAGGTGTGAGAATAACATTAACTATGATTTAAGGGAAATAGATTATACAGGGAATGATTGGAAAGCATTATCTCAGGATAGAGATGTATGGAGAACGTATGTCCGCGCGGCCATGAACCTACGGGTTCGATCGTGCCAGCGAGTAAGTTGATAACACTGAATTCAGTCTGTAGTCCTCGTTCGCAGAGAGGTGCTTGAAAGACAATGTTGTGCGACAAGTGTATGTCGCTTTTTTAAATCTTTAGAACAGTTGTTTCACGATGTCTAAAGAACGGACAACATTAAAACAGTGAAAGACAAACTGACCAATTTCGTGAAAGAATTTGGCGCGGAAATATTCTGAAGAGACGTTGTTTTGCAAAGTGTGTAACATTTCAGTGGATTGCGCGAAGTGCTATGATATGCAGTGCGTACACACTGCAACTGCAAAACGTAAGCATTCTCTTTGTAAAAAGGCAAAACAAGTTCCAAAATCATCTCTGGCATTATTGTAGGGCTGTAAAATTGTATGTTGAAGTACATTTTTGTAAGAGCCTACTTTGATTTTTTGAGTGCCTATGTTAATCATATTTAGTGTCTTTTTGCCTTCCTATTTTGAACTTTTAAGTGCCTAACATCCGGACTCTAGGATGGTATATATAACCAACTCTCGGGTACTAACGAACCGCCATGCGCATACATAAGCTCTTCCCCATCCTGAATGAATATTTCCAATTATCCCTGTATAATCTATATTTCACTCAAATCATTGTAATGATATAATTGTTATTTTCCCGCATCATTCTTGGCCTGCCTACTCAAAATTTCCCCCCTACTCTTCCTACAAGCCTTGTCCGTCTTTCATTCCCCATTCGTGCACATGTCCCGACACATAACTATGGTTCCCATAAAGGTCCGTCTGTCTGTGAGTCACTCATTGGAACAAAAATTATCCTACGAAATTTATTCTCAGATTCTAACACGAAATACTATTCACACGGGAAACTCACATTTAATTAGGTCTTTAAACGTTTGACACAAATATTTTATGAAAGCTTCCATCTGAGTTTTACTTATCTGTTGAAGAGTTACCGTGAAAGCTTAAAAAGGTATCTGTCCAAAGTGGACTGTGTTCGATCCTCAAAGTAAGAAAGTTGGATAAAGCACAGATTTTACTTTTTATGCGGGCGTACAAACAATTGTGTTTTTTTTACACCTATCTAAACGATCGTCTCGCTCCGTAGGAGAGTGGTTAAGGCAAGAAGCCTTGCCGCAGAGCTACGGGACTAGCGCTGGTTCGAGTCCCCATGAGCAAATTAATTTTCACATGGAATTTCGACCAGTATGGGACCGGTGCCCATCCAACATCGTGAGGCATTTGGGTATCTACAATAAATAGAAACTGTAGATTGAGAAAACCGGCTATGTGACCCGACATGCTGACTACATATTCACCCCTACACTGGCTAGATGATCGTCTACCTCTGTGATTAACACATTTGGATGTGAAGCCATTAGTCGGCTGATAGGCCTAGGTCTGTCTCGCTTGGGGTATCTAACTGATCATTTTTATAACTTTATGTAATATTTGAATATTCTATATTTAACCATTCCTTATGACCGTGGAAGAACTTTCTGACTGATTAATTAGATCAGATAGATAATTCATTGAATGTGAGTCATTCGAAATCACAGATGACATTAACATCCTGGAGCTTTGCAAATTGTCTATTGTTGTTAAAGTTAAAAAGTTTTTGATCATGAAAATTATAGATTCGAAATGAACCGTAATAACTATCTCTCTGGCACTATCGTACCCTTAGGTTTATGGCCGCGCGGATATAAGCTCTCCATACATCCCTATCCTGAGCCAATGTTTTCCAATCATTCCCTGTATAATATACTTCCTTTAAATCATGGTTGATTTTTTCTCCCACCTCCTCCTTTATCACCAACTAACATTTTCCTTCTGATTTCCTACAAGACCCCTTTCATCCCTTATTCATGCTACATATTCTGCCCACTGCAGTCTAAGGGACTTAAATGGTCTTATTATATTTGGCTTCCTATAAAGACCATGTAGTTATCTGGTTTGTAGTTTTCTCCATTCACCTATGTGTTCATCTCTCCCTGGTCCAAAATTTTTCGTAAGAATTTTATTCTCAAATCTCGTAATCTCCTTTCCTCCCTAAAAGTATGAGAACTGTTTTATATATTTTCAGGTAGTAACGAAAATTAATGTATTTGGCTAAAAGCATTATTTTAACTCGGATCTCCAGAATATAATATTTGGTAAACTCTGTACTCGTTCCATCATAACGCTTCGAGGACGCATGAGATGAGATGAAGCCCCCATTATTTAAGTCTGTAATAAGGATACCGGCTGACAGGCCTGTTACACCAACACAGGGCCTCAATAAACTAAATGAAATTACGATGGCACGACTTTGGAGATGTAGTGAAATTAAGTTTTTGACAGAAGAAAATGAGAGAAAAAGAAACCTGAAGAAAATGTAGAAATGACTGATTCATTTACCAGGAACTGGAGTGACCTAGACGCAAACTATAATCTATGTCAACGGAGTTGATAGAAGGGACGTCATTTTACTAACCCAACTACTGTAGGGATGCAAAGGCTAAATCTAGGAATGTGGCTGTTACCAGTTATAAACAAACTCTCCCAAAGCTGTGAAAACCAGAAAATAAAATATTATAATTTATCCTTTTTTCAGAGGATTTTTGTAAAAAATATGATATATAGTTTTTTAATTCCTGGCTTATTTTGTTATACTTTCAATTTATATTAAGTTTTCTATAACTAATATAATACAAAATACAGTTTTATGATAATTTGCGGGGTGGCAGACCGGCGCATTGTTAACAGTGTAGTTCAGTACTGACATTGTATTGACAGCACAAAAAAACATTTGTCTTTCTCAGTAGACTGTTCTTAGTTCTACCAGTGGATTTTAGAATTGTCTTGATAATTCAGTTAATATATAATTTATTTAGTAGAATTAAGTGTTTAGTTAGCGTTTAATAGATTGTTTTTATACATTAAAAAATATTTAGATGATAATTATTTTTTTAGTAATACTTAGTGCTTAGTTATTGTGTGGTAGATATAAGGAAAACACAGTTAAATGTTTGACTGTGTATACAGGGTGTTTCGAAATTCAATGCTCAAACTGCTAGGTATGATGCAGAAGGCAAAAACAAATATATTTTGTTAAATAACCATGTGTCGGAAATTCGTACGTATTGAGTACGGAGCATGCGAAAGTAATACGGGAGTGCAGAAATGTGCTAGTCGATCGTGGATTGAAGTAAATGTACGATAATCCGGACATCGTCGTGCAGGGTAACGTACACGGTACATTCTCTGGGCTTGCCGACTATTACCCTCAGCCGCACCATAGACAAAGTGCATGTCTCACAGTTCTCTCCATGAGTAGCGTTCCATGTTGATGCTTAGTCCGTTACACAGTTACTAGTGCTGTTTACTTACTCAGTGTCGAAATATGGCATCACAATGCACTGCACACTTCAAATCAAGTACAGTATTTAGTGTAATGGATTTGTAAAAATAATTGCTCATTTAATATCTCCTCCACTCTCGTACTATCTTCGCATGCTCAGTACTCAATACGTATGAATTTCCGACACATGGTTATTTAACAAAATATATTCGTTTTTGCCTTCTGCGTCATACCTAGCAGTTTGATCATTGAATTTCGAAACACCCTGTATATATTTATAAATTTTAGTTTCGGTATACATTTTAACACAATTCAGACACAGTAGAAGCTGGGATTTAAACACGAATACAAAGGAGATGTTAAACAAGTAGAATGAAAAAAATGTATATATAGGTATAAGTTTTAAAAATAACTAATATATATTATATTACTATTATAAATTTTCGAATAATTCGGTTTTATTTTCACAACATAATTCCGAAGACCGATGTATTTGTAACAGAGAGTAGTACCTTCCCCTTTACTAGCTGCCTGTACCTGCTAGTAGAGTGAGTGAAGGGAGGATCTCTATCAACTGGTTTGAAATACAGAATACGGACCCACAGTTGTCGGCCGAGTGTCTCCCCACTTGCGCCACAATATCAGATTAAAATTATCTAATTCTGGTTATTTTTAATATTTGCAAAATTTCAGCAAACAAAAACAAGTCAATTCTTTCATTTCTTAAATTAAGTTTGAAAACACTAATGTAACCATTATTTATTTGACATGTTGGATGTCTATTGAATAAAAAATTTGCTTATGTTTTAAAATTAAATCGTGGTTTACCAAATCAAATAAATTATAATTATTACAGATATGTAATGGCACTGTGCATCAACTATATTAGACTTGAAAAAGACATGATTAAATTAAGAGGGAGAAGTTATATAGTATCCTGCTGGAGTTCGGAATTTCTAAAAAATTAGACTTATCCGAACGTGTCTAAATGGCACAAAGATAGAGCGCGCGTAGGCAAACACGTTTTGGATACTTTTCAAATTAACAAGGTTAATGCAAGGAGGTGTATTTTCTCCTCTACTGTTTAATTGTGAACCAGAATATGCCGTCAAATCTTTAGAGGGTGAATAAGGCCTACACTCGATGGTATTAATAAGCTGTTAGTTTATGCTGTTGAAGTATTATACGGAGATAGCGAGGAGATGCACACTCTACTGAGTGGGGCTGGAAGTAAACATTAATAAATTTAATTATATGTTCATATATAGAATTACATTACATAAAGGTGATGGGCAGTTAATTACAAATAAGGTAAAGTTTGAAGATGTGGCTGAATTCAAATACATAAAACAATAATTACAAATATGAAAGAGATGCACAAATAAATTAAAAGTCCCAGTAATGCATCTCCATAATTGAGTCTACATTTGTCTTCCCAACTTGTCTCAAAAAAACTTTAAACTCAAAATGTATAAAACCGTTATTCTGTCACTTATATTTTCGTATAATTTGTCATATTTGTACTATTATTATCATCATTAGTGTTATTATTGCTATTATCATCATCGTACATAATCATGTTTGTACATTGTAGCAGAAATAACTGCACTAATTAATTTTATTATTATTACTGATTATTAAATATGTAGTTACACTTTCAAATAAAAAAGGTTTCGTCAGAAACTTTTACCAATCTGTTACGCTTGAGTATATATAAAGGCATTTCTGTCCATTGTATCTCAAGTTTTTTGAAGATGGACACATGTAATTAAATCGTTTTACAGCCGGGACAAATCGTTCCCTAATAATACGGCCTCGCAGCTGGAGACGTAATGTCCCTTGTCCGGCTCCAGAAGTCATCCTTCCAGACAGATAAATGACGGTCAATTTTAAGTATCGAAGACCACTAGACCGCCCGTTGAAATGGCGACAGTAGTCAGAAACTATATCCATCTGTTTTCAGTAAATTATTGAACTTCTCGCCAGCGTGTGAAAATCACACCCTGGAAATACATCGACCAATGAATTATTCCGAGATTCTGGTTTAACTATAGTGGGAACCATAATTCCCAATCAGAGTCCATAAGTCAATAGTATTCTGACAGTAAGGCGTTTTTATGTATGTTAATTATATGTTCAGCCAATGAAAATATTGGTTTTGTAGATTGTATTTGTAAGGTGGAGTTGGATATATTCCGAATATCGTGAAAGTAGTCTACTCCGGGGAGCGTTCCCGGGTGGAACAAAATTAACATAAGACTCCGCGCAGGTTTGAGTTCCGCGGCAGTGCGGACTCGTATATTTCGCCGGTCGCAGGCAAGCGACCCATTAGATACACTAAATGTGTTAGGCCAAGTACGGCAAGTTATAAAAGTTCATTTTAAAAGCATCAGTGTGCTGGTGTTATATCACACTTTAGGTCGAGTGAAGACCGGTAATTATCAGTGCTTCAAAACGCGATAGATTCGCCACGATATTAATAAAATTGGTCCAGTATCGACCGCTATTCGCACTTTTACTATTCCGAAGTGAAAAATACCGGAATATATCCAAATAAATCCAATCTTCTGGAATTGGAACTGTAACAGTCTTGTGCTACATGTTGATTAATGAATATTATATATATATACGACATCAGTGTTGTCGTTGTAAGCCTCCTTACTGTACTCAGTTGTCCTTAGTTCGAACCTCGCCTTATCCCACGGTGAAAATCCACAACCCTGAGATACATATAGTCCCAGCCTTGCCCCGGACTACCCGCATTAATCCCGTTATAACATAAAATTTACATTGCAACATTTAACATATTTTTTAACTCTTTATAATTAGTATAGTGCATATATTATCTATACAGTCAAATATTTATTTGCAATTTGTGCAGGTTAAGATTGTTATATTCTGATGTAATATATGTTTGTCCTGGTGAGTGGAAGAGAAGGCCACATGGCCTTAACTCCACCAGGCTAAATAAATCTAATCTAATCTAAAATTATATCCATATTACTGTAAATAAAACGACGATGACGTAACACTTGTCGAAATTGCACGCTCCGCCACTGGTGACATGGGAGAGCCAAAATATATGATAGGTGGATCATGAATATCATCCAGTCTTAGGATATCTGAATAAAACTCAATGACTACTGTAAGTAATTAAACAATTTACTTAAACATAAAGCAGACAAGAGTTGCTTTCGTCATCGACATAGTATCATGTGATCTTACAAGTTTGCGTATTTAGTGTGGTAATCAGGGCTTCTTTTAAAATGCATCATGTAACGTGATATTCTGAATAATTACCAAAAGAAAATATAAAATAATTTGGAAGAACACGAACCTTTACAGTTGTCTCTTCAAATGTACGCTCAGCTCTTCCAAACGACCTTGGTATATCGCACTGTTATCATGTATCGGTATCACTGTTAAAGCACGAGTTTAAGATCTAGAGATGGTAAAGTCAAAACACTCACACGATGACTAAATATTGCATTTTAAATTTCTGTCACACTTTGTCAACATTGATTTGTTATAAATCAACGAAAAAATGAGTGCTTAAAGTATTTTGAACTAACACAACGGATGACAAGCTGTGAGGCGCAAGTCTGATCGATATTGAATTGAAGATCTTCAAACCTACTATATCGCAAGTGACGTCATGCTTTCCCTGTAGGAGCGCTGTCTACTAACGTAAGTTAAATGAGGCGACGCATTCTTTTGTTACAATCTACAACAGCCTCTGGTCATCGAAAGTATCCCATTTTGTGTCAAATAAACAACGAACATACGCAGTTAGGTTGATCAAAGATATAATTACGTGAAGTTGACCCATGCAGAAGAATACGTCATATAAGTGGAGCCAGCGATCACCCACATTCGAACCACATATCGATTATCAACCTCGATTACTATCCGTCGCTATGAAATTTAAATGACCAATATTTGCAATAAATCCCAAAATCTATGTTTAAAACATATATTAATAACATTAAAATTACCAAACGTTTATTAAAAATGGGTGTACACTTACATACCACCCCCTAACGCTGATCCAACCAGCGATAACCCAAAACAGCGATAGAAAAATCATAGACTAAGTAATATACTCTGTGGAGAAAATAGCAATTAGCATCACTATATTGTCATAATACAGGGTGGACCGCTCGAATGGACCTAATTTCAATTGCTTGTTACTGGCAAACGGTTGAAGATAGAAACTTAAAACAACGTTCATAGTACAGAAAAACTCACCAAGTTTCGAATCCTGTCGGTAGATGGCACAAAGATACGTTTCTCGTTCTTAGATTTAATTGTTTGTGAAAATGGCGACTCCGCAGATGAAAGCGCAAGCTGTTTTGTGGTATCCGGAGTTTAAATCAATCATTAGAGTTCAAAGGGAGTTCCGGCGTGTGTTTAACCGTGATGCTCCAACTGCTAGAAGCATAAAGAAGTGGCGTGATACATTATTAGCTACAGGATCTGTGTTGAAGAAGCATGGTGGTGGTCGCAGAGCATCCGATGAAATGGTAGCAAATGTTCAAGCCGCATTTGAGCGAAGCCCCCGGAAGTCATTAAGAAGAGCTTCGCGGGAACTTCAAATACCAAAATCGACATTACAACGGATTGTCCACAAACGCCTCAAACTGCACGCATATAAAGTGCAGTTAGTGCAACGTCTGGAGCCGAATGACATGCCGAAACGAGTGGAATTCGCCAATACGATGCTGGACCGTCTCGGCGCTGATCCTGACTTCATGACCAAGATTTTCTTCTCGGACGAAGCCACTTTCCATTTGTCAGGCAAGGTAAACCGGCATAATGTGCGGATCTGGGGATCGGAGAATCCTCACGCTATTCAAGAGCATGTTCGTGATAGTCCGAAGATGAATGTTTGGTGCAGTTTGTCACATAATAAGGTCATTGGACCGTTTTTTCTTCGCCGAGAAAACTGTTCGTGGTACCACATATCTTGACATGCTGGAGCAGTTCTTCTTTCCACAAATTGAACAACTGCAGCCTAACATCGTTTTCCAGCAAGATGGTGCTCCTCCCCACTGGTCCAATGAAGTTCGTACGACTTTGGACAACATTTTCCCTGGCCGTTGGATTGGTAGGGGAGGACCAATCGCGTGGCCCCCGAGATCTCCCGATTTAACACCACTGGATTTCTTTCTCTGGGGCTATGTCAAAGATAAAGTTTACACCACCCCAGTCAAAGACCTTCGTGATCTTCGTGAGCGCATCATAGAGGCTATTGAGAACATTCCAGAAGACATACTCCAACGTACTTGGCAAGAAATTGTTCATCGCTTTGATATCGTCACAGTGACTGCTGGGGCTCATATAGAGATGTGGTGATCTGGATATCAAAACTTGGTGAGTTTTTCTGTAATATGAACGTTGTTTTAAGTTTCTATCTTCAACCGTTTGCCAGTAACAAGCAATTGAAATTAGGTCCATTCGAGCGGTCCACCCTGTATTGTGATTTGCATATTTAAATAAATACTTCAAAATTGTCTAATAATGTTATATAAATTGTTTGAAAACGTTTAAAATATTAAATAATGTTAGTAAATACAGAAGAAGAGCTATAATTTACAACAATATAACTGAAAAATCAAGCGCAGTTGAGCCGTGACGATATAAGTAAGTGTACACCCATTTTTAATAAACATTTGGTAATTTTAATATTATTAATATATTTTTAACATAGATTTGGGGATTTATTGTAAATATTGGTCATTTAAATTTCATAGCGACAGATAGTAATCGAGGAAGATAATCGATATGTGGTTCGATTGTGAGCTATCGCTGGCTCTATAAATTCTGGCACATGCGCACTGTTGTTCTATAGGACTTTGAAAATATTTCACGCTAGTTTAAGTGCAATTTTTCCAATATATTATAAGATTTGTTGTAAAACTTTTAAAATAGTACGAAATGTTAATAAAGACAGAGGAAGTATGTAGTGCAGCAGAATTACAAGAATATAGTATGGAAAATCAAGTGGAAATCAAACTGAAGTTTTTTCGATGATCATTAACTAATTGTCAGAAACATTATAAATATGAACTCCATTCAATTATGAGCTAAGACACTATCTTCTTAAAGTCCTTGTTTCTTTTGCTTTTAGTTTCAACACAGTACCTAGAAATAGAAGTGTTATCTACTGATACATTTATTATGAGCATGTATAAAATTAGTTAATCAAAATCAGTATTACAGACATTATGAAAATGCCGGTAGCTCTCAATTGAATGACTAAAACAGTAAAAATACTACATATTATGCTCTGTCAAATATTATTCAAGACTTAAGTGTATCAAAATTAAACTATAAGAAATACAGGTATATTTTGGAAATTATACAGGTTAGCCTAGTATTGGAGTTTTAGCCTTAAAAGTTAGGTTTTAAGTTTATCTCGAATTAAATTTTCTAATAAATAAAAATTAAAACGTTAAAAAACAAAAGTTAATCTTAAAATACAACACGTATACACACGAACATAACCTATATATTATTATTATTTTCAATTACATTTAATTCTTTATAAAATATAGACGTTATATATTATTTATTTGTACGTTGAGGTACTACTATATTATGAGATTCAAAATTAGCATTTTCGTAGTTGTATTTAAAGTATATTTATATATCTTACCTTTGTTTTTCTTGTCTCCACATTCATTTTAATAAAAAAATTCGCTTAAAGTCGGCTATGGTTAGTTCAATTTCCTGTCGCTAGTCGGCTCTTGCATCGAAAAAACAAAATGTAATCTTTTTTACCGCGTTGCCATATGTTCTTTTAAACGTAATTGTTCCCGCCTGTATCTAGCATGACGTCACTATCTGTAAAAATTACTTGAGTAGAGAAACCCACACGTAGAAATACATTATATAATGGAAATGGACGGCTAATGATAAATGAGGGAAATTTTGAGGGAAATGGCGGAATTCAAATACCTAGGAACAATAATCACAAATAGGAATGAGATGCACCAAGAAATTAAACAAAGGCTCAATTCTGGAAATGCGTGCTATTATGCATTGCAGAGACTCTTGGTGTCCCAACTCCTTTCAAAAAACGTTAAACTGAAAATATATAAAACTATTATTCTACCAGTTATATTATATGGGTGCGAAACATGGACTCTTACTTTAAGGGAGGAGAGGAGATTGCGGGTATTTGAGAATAAAGTACTTAGGAATTTTTTTGGACCAAAGAGAGATGAACAGACAGGTGAATGGATGAATGGAGAAGACTACATAACAATGGACTACATGGTCTTTATAGGACGCCAGATATAATATGAACAGTTAAGTCTCGTAGACTGCGATGGGCAGGACATGTTGCACGTATGGGGAATGGAAGACTTGCATGGAAGCTTCTTGTAGGAAAGCCAGAGGGAAAACGCCCAGTTGGTAGACCAAGAATGAGGTGGGAGAATAACATTAACTATGATTTAAGGGAAGTAGATTATACAGGGAATGATTGGAAAGCATTAGCTCAGGATAGAGATGTATGGAGAGCTTATGTCCGCGCGGCCATGAACCTACGGGTTCGATAGTGCCAGTGAGCAAGTAAGAGAAACCACTGCGCGACCGATATTCGGTTTTCAGGTAGGTGCCAACATCGTTTTTTTCTATAAAAGTTTGAAATCCACCCATGGTAACCATTAGTCTACCACGATTTTCTATGTCGTTCAAGAAAAAGAAGAAGAAGAAGAAGGAGCAGACATAGAACATAGAGAATATATTCGATACATCTCTCTCTTTGCATTACTTTACATAATTACTAACCAACTCACTGGCATAATCGAACCCGTAGTTTCATGACTGCACGGTCATAAGCTCTCCATACATCCCTACGCTCATTTAATGGTTTCCAATCATTCCCTGTATAATCTACTTCCCTCAAACGATGGTTAATGTCATTCTCCCACCTCATTCTTGGTCAACCAATTGGGTGTTTTCCCTCTGGTTTTCCTACAAAGATTCTTCCACGCACATCTTTCATTGCACATTCTTGACACATGTCCTGCCCATTGCAATCTACTAGATTTAACTATTCTTATTATCTCTGGCGTCCTATAAAAACCATGTAGTTCAATGATTAGTAGTCTCCTCCATTCTCTTTGATCCAAATAGTTTCCTAAGAACTTCCACCAAATGTTAAATTAACTAACTTTTAACTTAGTGTCACATTTTTATGAAGACAAAGCTGTGGTTTGAGAATTTATAAACGAGGGATTCCACGAGAGAACTAAATGTAATTTGTTTTATTCGATATGTGACTTTTCCACTACGTATAGCTAATATATATATATATATATATATATATATATCTATCTATTCTATTAGCGTGGTTTAACCTCACACTTTGTAAGTACGGTACTTTTACGTACCACACGCCTCAAGGGCCTCACAGTCGCCCCACTGGTCCGGGGAGGGATTTTAACACATGCTATTTTAACCACACAAGGACATGGTGGGCCTCTTCGAATGAGTGATCAGCTAGAAGTTAGGGCCTCCTCCAAGACAACACAACATTAAGACGAAACACTCCATTTATACACCCATTCATACACAAGTTCAAACTAAACATGGCGAACATGATAATGATTGCCAGATGATGTTCAGGAACCATTTTAGTCCCAATAATTTCAATAAGATAACTTTCATAAAACACTTGTTGCATAACAAACATTATGCAATAACTTACGAGTACGTTACATAGCAACGCCACTGAATGGGAAATTGAAAACATATTTTAAATTAATAAAATATTAATATTTCACAAATTGAATTCAAACTGTTTTTTCTATTCGTCTACACTGCTAAGAATATTAGACAGATCAAAGACTAACGATTTTTTTCCCAATCAGGTAAATATAAATACTTATGATCGTTTATTGGCTCATTCAATAACATAAAAAAATTAACTCCAAACTCACAAATATTCTATTTTACCTTATTTCAGATAACATTTTGTTATTATGCTTTAAAATTAAGTCATTCCTTTGTTTAAACTAAATTAAACTCATGGAGCGATAAGTGCGCAAGGCACTTGGTATAACAGAGAGGTAGACGTTATAGCTATGTGTGATAAGTGGGCAACCGTCGGATTCCCAAAATGTTATACACGGTATATATATATATTCCTCACAATTCTAGGTGGACACCGTCTCACACTAGCCGACATTCAGTGAGTAAATTTCTTCCACATAGGGACTCGAACCAAGGCATGTTCAGTAGCTCTGCGACAAGACGTAATGTCTGTATTTATCGTTTTCAACATTATCACTATATGAACATTTCCGCACCAACAACTCGCTTCCATCCATTGCTTATTTTTATTTATAAACTGCAGGTTACATATTGTTTGAAATATCCATTTTATCAATATTTTTCACAATTCTCTACTTTGTTTGAAATTTATTGCAGGGGGTTTATTTATTCTCATCATACTTCAGAATTATACATTTTAAAGTTGGCGTAGCGCATTGTTGAGCCACAGCCTCTCCTTTGTCAGGAGTTACTGGTCCAAGTTAATTTTTAGTTACCTTATTTGTTCATAGATGTCATGGATAGCTTGCGGTCAACACAGCCACACAATGAGACATCTAAAAGGCACCTATGGTATTACTAGGGTGTTGAGGGCAGTACATTTTAATTAGAGGCCTCTTTATAATAATATATTTATTTATTTATTTATTTATTTATAATATATTTATTTAGACTGGTGGAGTTAAGGCCATTGTGGCCTTCTCTTCCATTCACCTGGACAAACATATGTTACATATACATACAAAGGCGTAAGGATCTTTTACGAGCCTGAAAAATCTTCAGACTCGGGACTCACAGATTAAGTCCCTTCCGGAGGAATTACTCCTTGGATTTTCCGTCCTAATAAAATCCATCGACTCCGGCAAAGTTTGAAACCGCGACCCTCGATACCAGAGACAAGGAGCATAACCATTAGACCACCGAAACAAAACTATATATAGCCTAATAACCATTGAAATATGTTATGGGATTTTCCCCCCAAAGCACAATTAACACATTTATTAAAACAAGAGTAATTTCATAAACATTTGCACACAATGCGCCTTGTTACGTAGTGACGACATGAATGATGGTACAATTACGTAACGTTACGAAGCAACGTCATTCAACAGAAAATAGAAAATTATGATTTTAAATTATATTAATTAAAATATTAATGGCTGAGATCATAGAGCACGTGTCACACAATTGTTTTCAGTTAATCTACAACTTTGTAAAATTCCTCTGTAATCTTGCATATGTACGTATATGTGAAAGTTCATTAAATATTGTGGTACGTGGCCTAAAGTGTTAAACTATAGTTTATGAGCTGTCTTTATTACGAAGCAATGAAACTATTGACCCATGAACAAAATATTAGAAAGATTTAGAAATCTTGATCTATCCTACTTATGACAATAACGATGATACACACACACACACACATATATATATATATATATATATATATATATGTCATTAATCCACAAATAGGATATATATATATATATATATATATATATATATATATAGGGAAGTTCGGGTAATGTAAACCCATCTGTTTGAGTGGACCCTGTCAATATCTCACCTTCTTTAATTGGTGCTGCCCTCGAACTGAAAATATTTTAACAAGAAGCTTCCATGCACCTCTTTCATTCCCCATTCGTGCCACATGTTCTGCCCATCGCAGTCTACGAGACTTAAATATTCTAATTATATCTGGCTTCCTATAAAGACCATGTAGTTCATTGTTAAGTAGTCTTCTCCATTCACCTGTTTGTTCATCTCGTTTTGGTCCAAAATTTTCCTAAGAACTTTATTCTCAAATACTCGTAATCTCCTTTCCTCCCTTAAAATATGAGTTCATGTTTCGCACCCATGTAATATAACTGGTAGAATAATAGTTTTATATTTTTTCAATTTAACGTTTTTTGAAAGGAGTCTCTGCAATGAATATAGTAATAATAATTTTTTTTTATTATTCCGGCTTTTACAATGAATGTACATTTTTCCGGTACCCATGTTCACAGTTAACTACACATTTGTTTCAACACATTTTTCCATTCCTGTCTGTTCTTCCATATATCTTCTTCTATTTCCCATTCCCTCTTAGTTTCATTCATTCCCTGAATCCACGTAATAGTTGGTCTACCCTTCTATTTCCTTCCCTGTGGTTCCCAATCCATGATTATCTTAGGTAGTCTTCCTTCTTCCATTCTTCTAATGTGTTCGTACCAATTTAATTGTTTCAATAATAATAATAATAATAATAACTTATAATTTAATTAAGCTTATTTAATTGTTTTAATTCCGTATTAATTTATGTAGACTCTCTACAAACATAGAGCTTAAAGTAATGTAGCTTTACAGACTTATTTTATAATTTAATAACATTAAGTGTATTTGTTATTGCATTTCATTTTAATATTTCAAAAAGATTATAACAAACAAAAAGAGTGAGAAAGCAGCAAGTACCAGTATTATAATCCTCATAATTAATTTTTTATAATACTATTTTTTCTTTAGCATTTTGTAAAGTAATTATATAGCATTTTATTTATTATTAACATTAAAATACGGTGAAACATGAAATAAGAGTATTTTCCGTTTTTCATTAACTAATTTCAATAATAATTCATTAAACAAAAAAAATGACAGTAATTAATATTTGATGGACTATTTCAAGCTGCACTATGGCCCTGGGGTCGACTCAGCCTCTAACGGAAATGAGTACCAGACGCTTGTTCTAGGGGTAAAGGCGGCCGTCACGCAGAGCTGACAATCCAGCTGACATAAAGTGCTGATTGCCTTAACCTCCTACTACCACTAGGGACTCCGGGCCTGTTGTGGGTTCACTTTACTATTTCAAGCTATCTCACATCCATATTACACTCGTTTTGTTAAACAAAAACCATTGTGTTTTATCTAAAAACAAAGAGAATGATTTCATTGAAGAATATTTTAAATAAAGTATACGTGCATAATTTCATTGTATTTTATATTTTAAATTTAATAAATAGGAAAATTAATTTAATGAAAAACGTTATGTTTGAATTCCACGTAATTGGGATTATTTGATGCATTAAATATTAAATTATATAATTTATTTGGAAAATGCTGAGCACCTTTATCGTCATGTAGCGTGTTTATACGGTATTAAATATTTCAGGCCATACTTTACTACACTGCTCAAAAATATTAGGGAATATTGTAGAATAACCTATTAAGACTATGTTTTTAGGAACAGTATTAGATGCAATCACTTTCTATTACTCCAAAAGAATGTAAACAAGAGTTTGAAGTCATTACGTAACCTCTGTACCACACCAGATGTCAAAGAGATCCTGATTAGGAATATGACAAACAAACAAAGCAACATTAACATGGGTGAAAATGTTTCTTTAGTATGGTGTATGGTCTCCTCGAACGGCCACCACTGCCTCACACCTGTATGACATTGATGCAAGGATGTTAGCAATGAGTTCTTGGGGGATACGTGGCCACTCTTCCATAAGAGCAATGTGCAGCTCTGGAACAGTTGTGGGAGGTGCTGGTCTGCCTGCAATGCGCCTGCCTAATGCATCCCACACATGCTCAATCGGATTTAAGTCCGGGGAGCATATGCTCGATACCCTCCACTTCTAGCATGTCGTCCACCAAGCCAGCTCTGTGGCGTCGTGCATTATCGTCAATAAAAAGAATAGAATCACCTATGGCACCAGCATAAGGCACGACAAAAGGTCGGAGAATCTCATCTCTACACCTTACCGCAGTCAAAGTACCACCTTGGATGAAGTAGAGGTCCGTACGTCCACCATTACTGACTCCTGCCCACACCATCAATCCACCGCCACCATATGGGGATCTTTCACGTACAAAAGCTGGATTGTTTCGTGTCCCTTTTTCTCTCCAGATGAATACACGCCGACTATCACATTCCACGTTGAATCGCGACTCAACAGAAAAAAGAACTGATCTCCATTCAGCATGCCTCCACCCACGATGTTCCTCCGCCCAGTTTCTGCGATCTCTACGGTGTTGTGGAGTTAACCTGGTACACACCATGGGCCTACGGGCATAGAGACCACTTCCATGCAGTCGATTAGGGACAGTTTGAGTTGACACCCTGCGTCCTGTTGCTGTTTGAAGTGTATTTCGCAGTTGAGTTGCAGTCTGCTGTCTATTACGACGGGCTGTTAACAAGAGGTAACGGTCATCCCTTGTTGTTGTTGCCCTTGGTCGACCTTGTCCGGCTCTTCTGTGAACAGTATGTTCTTTGAAAATGATTCCAAAGTCTGGAAATCACGTTTTGAGACACCCCAATGGCTTGTGCCACCTCCTGTTGTGTCTGTCCAGCTTCCATCCTTCCTATGGCCCTCCAAGCCATTGGTTCAGGTAAATCACATTGTCGAGACATCACTGTCCCTAAGGCAAGTCATTCACTAACTGAAAACTGGACTGGATTTAAAAACAGCAACAAAACATTCACCCCCACACCACCCTTTCACATCAACAGTACAGACACTGCCCTCTGGTGTGGTACCGAGGTTACGTAACAACTTCAAACTCTTATTTACATTATCTTGGAATAATAGAAAGTGATTTGCATCTAATACTGTTCCAAAAATCACAGTCTTAATAGGTTGTTCTACAATATCCCCTAATTTTTTTGAGCAGTGTATGTTTTATATACGTAATAACAACCCAACATATTTAAAACTATATTTGCATTTTATGTTAAGTGAAATATCTTACATTTATTTCGTCGCGCTCTTAAAATAAACTTACGTAGCACAGAAATTCCATTATTCGAAATGAGAGAAATGTATTTAGGTAATTACTTTAAAAAAACTATGAGGAAAATTTTCTGCACAACGAGTAGACATTATGAGATATATTCTTATTTATTAGTACCGGTAATTCTATTTTCATTTATATTGTTCTATAATCAACACACATATATAATAATCATATTTTAGGCATACTATGTATAATAATAATAATAATAATAATAATTATTGTTATTATTATTATTATGTCCACCGCTGTGGTCTCAAGGTAGCGTGTTGCCTTGTCACGCAGCCGGCCCGGGTTCGATCCCCGGTTGGGGCAGTTTTTCTGGGTGAGGTTTTTATCGGGGTTTTTCCTTACCTGTAAGACAAATGTCAGGACAACTTTAAGGCCCAAAAGGTCCCCGAAATCATATGGCCATCATCATCTGCATCATCATCATTCTTATCATCATCATCCTTCACCGGTGTGGAAAGCAACGGGAAGCTACCACACCTATAATTCCCTAGTATAGCTGCAAGCATAGCATGAAAATGCTATAATTGCAGTGAAAGACCTGCCCTCGGGCAGAATTACTATGGATGGATTATTATTATTATTATTATTATTATTATTATTATCAAATGTATTACAAATATATCAAACCATAATTCAGAGAATTTTACCATATGGTGCTGAAGTCTGGCAAATTCCTAGCAGGGAAATGAAAAGAATTTTAAGTACAGAAATGGATGTTTTAAGAAGATCAGCTGGAAAATCTAGAATGGATAGAATACGAAATAAAGAAATAAGGGAAATTATGGGTGTACAAGAGGAGCCGGACATCATAGACATCATAGAAAAGAAAAGATTGCAGTGGTATGGTCATGTCAAACGAATGCCAGAGCAAAGATTGCCAAAAATTGTTATGGAATGGATCCCAATGGAAAGGAGGAAGAGAGGAAGACCGAAGAAAACTTGGATAGAAGGGGTACAAGCAGCTTTGAATATCAGAGGAATGGAGGAAGATGATGATGATGATGATGATTATGATGGTGATTATGATGATGATGATTATGATTATGATGATCATTATGATGATTATGATGATTATGATGATGATTATGATGATTATGATGCTGATTCCTTATGCTGATGATGATTACGCTGCTTCTGCATGCTGGTGCTGCTTCTGCTGCTGCTTCCGCTGCTTCTGCTCTGGGTCTGCTTTCTGCTGCTGCTTCTGCTGCTGCCGTCGTCTGCCCTTCTGCTGCTTCCTGCTGCCTTCTGCTGCTGCTGCTGCTTCTGCTTGCTTCTGCTGCTGCTCCTGCTGCTGCTTCTGCTGCTGTGCTGCTTCTGCTGCTGCTTCCGCTGCTTCTGCTGCTGGGGTCTGCTTCTGCTGCTGGCTTCTGCTGCTGCTTCGTCTGCTGCTTCTGCTGCTGCTGCTTCTGCCGCTTCTGCTGCTTCCTCTGCTTCTGCTGCTGCTGCTGCTTCTTCTGCTGCTGCTGGTGCTGCTTCTGCTTCTGCTGCTGCTTCTCGCTGCTTCTCGCTGCTGCTCCTGCTGCTGCTTCTGCTGCTGCTGCTGCTGCTTCTGCTGCTGCTGGTGCTGCTGCTGCCTTCTGGTGCTTCTGCTGCTGCTGCCTTCTGCTGCTTCTGCTGCTTCCGCTGCTGCTGCTTCTGCTGCTGCTTCTGCTGCTTCTGCTGGTGCTTCTGCTGCTTCTGCTTCTGCCGCTGCTTCGCTTCTGCTGCTGCGTCTGCTGCTGCTCCTTTTTTCCTTGGCTTTCTTCCGTCTGCCCCATTCCTCGCGTCCATCCTCCCTCCTGTTTTTCTTTCCCTCCCTCCTTTGGCCTTATGGTTCTTGTTTCCCTTTCGTAATTACTTAAAACTTAACCATATATCTGCCTATTTGGTAATACAATATTTACAATATATACAATATTTACAAAGTTTTTTGGTGATACAATTTGTTTAGACGGCGACGGCGCCTGCGACCACGATGATTACGATTATGATTATTATATTATTATATTATTATTATTATATTATTATTAGATTATTATAATATTATTATTATTATATTATTATATTATCATATTATTATTATTATTATTATATTATTATATTATTATTATTATTATTATTATTAATATTATTATTATTATTATTATTATTATTATTATTATTATTATTATTATTTATTATTATTATTATTATTATTATTATTATTATTGAATCTCCAAATATTTTAACACCCTATTTCGCCACAAAGACATGCTAAGATTGTAGCTTACTGTAACAATATTGTAAAACAAAGATGTTAACTTACGGTTTTGAATAAGTGTTATGAATTACATAAATTGTCTATAAGTGTCGTAACAGAATACTACACATTGTTACGGATGTGTGTGTTGTGAATTTCCTAAAATGTTTATAATAATTTTGGTTCTTAAAAATCACTTCACACATTGAGGCAGGAGCCTCATCATCGTTTAAAAGTAAGTTTAACCAGAATCGTATTTCGAATATAGGACAATAAATAATAGTTTTAAAAAACTAAAACAACACGCTTTATTAGAAAACCGAACTAAATAAATGAAAAATAATTTTAATTTCCAACATGCTTGGGAGGGTTGTAAGGGGTAGTGACGTGTGTATAACCTCTCCTACCCAATTCTCATCCTCACCTTCTCGTGGTACAACCTGTTTTCACAAACGAGGCTCTGAGGACCGAGTCACGGCGGTATAACCGTTCCATCAGGTACTGAGTAAATGCGGTATCCTAACGTCTGTCCAGAGACTAAAAGCTAGCAGCCCTACCACTGGACTACTTAGCGTCGGGCCAGTAACCTGTCCTAAGGAACTTCAAAACTACTTTCAAGTCTCAACACGAAAAAAGCCAGAAGGAATTGAAATATGACGACCCACAGCAAAGAAATATGGTTAAAAGAAAACGGCACAATGATATTGTAAGATATGCAACCTGGAATGTCCGAAGCATCCATGAAAAAGAAGAGGAACTAGACAGTATATTTAAAAATAGAAACATTGATATTGCAGTAAACTACAGAGACTAAGAAGAAACTTAAAGGAACGAAAGAAACACAAAATTATGTACAAATATATAGCGGTGTCGACAGGAAAACCCATGGACAAGCTGGAGTAATGATTTGGATTAATAAAACCATAAGAAATAAAATTCAACACTACACTTACTGGAATGAAAGAATATTAGAGCTTCGACTGAAATAAATAGAGGTAATTTGACAGTTCTTGGTGTATATGCACCAGAGGAAGGCCGTGAAGAAGACAATGAAGAATTTTATAAAATATTACAAGAAATTTATAGCAAAATTAATAGAAATGATTACATTCTCATAATAGGAGATTTAAATGCCAGAGTGGGCAATGCTCAAGTCAACAATAATATTGGAACATTTGGCGAACCAACCAGCAATAGGAATGGGACAAGATTAACAGATTTTGCTATCTACAATGAACTGAAAATAACGAATACCTTTTACAATCATAGAAACATACATAAATATACCTGGCATCGTCAGGACTCAAAATCAATCATTGATTATTTCATTGCAAATAATAAGATTTTTAAATTGTTTCTCGATGTCAGAGCCTACAGAGGATATGATATTGGTTCAGATCACTACCTAGTAGAAGCAAGAATAAGATTTCCACCAAGATGGTTAAAAAAGAAGAAACAACAACATAGCATAGAACAAAAGTACAAGGTAAATTATTTTTTGATGACAGCATTAAATGGTTATATTCGAGAAGAATTCAGCAATATATGGCTACAACTCCAGAAAGTAATGATGTCGAAGAAGAATGGAAAAACATTAAAATGATAATTCAAAATGCAGCTAATGAAACTTTAGGAAAAGTAAATATACAACAAAGAAGAAATAGAACTCTAAAAATCTGGGATGATCAAATAAAACAATTGATTGAAGAAAAAAATGCAGCTTATAAAAAATATTTGAACACAAAGAAAGTAGAAAATGAAATAGAATTCAAACGCTGTAGAGCTATTGTTAAGAGGGAAATAAGAAAGAGACATAGGAAAACATGGTTAAATTTTGTTACACATTTAGAATCAGATTTGCATAAGCTCCAACCTAATGCCTTCAAAATATTAAAACATTTGAATAAAGATATTAAAGAATCTACCAAAATTAATTGCGGAGTAACAAAAGAAGATTTTTTCAATTATTATAAAAGTCTTTGGACTGACAATAGCTATGAAGATACAATTTTCCGAAATAATAATGAGACAGATTCCATAATATCATTGGAAGAATTGAACAATAGTTTTAAAGAAATTAAAAAATGGGAAGGCAACTGCACAGATGGCTTGAATTCTGAATTGTACAAATATGCAGGCAAACAGTTCCATGAAAGACTGTTGTCCTTCTTTAATAATGTATTCAAAAATGCAGATATGCCACAAGAATGGAAGACAAGCATTGTTATACCCCTGTTCAAGAAAGGAGACAAGAGAAAAATGGACAACTATAGGGGAATCAGTTTGTTAAACACATGCTACAAAATTTATGCAGACATTTTAAATGGAAAATTGAAAAGTTTCAGTGAAAAATTCCTTATGGAATGTCAAAATGGATTTAGGAAAGGACGATCTTGTATTGATTCAGCATTTTCTGTAAAACTATTGCTTGAAAAAAGAAGAGAATTCAACTTAGAAACACATTTTGTTTTCATAGATTTTGAAAAAGCATTCGACACAGTCAAGAGATCAAAACTCTTAAATATATTGGAAGACAGAAATATACCAAATTTACTTCGGCAGAAGACACAAAATATTTACAAAGACAACACCATAAAGATTAAATTAAATAACAGATTTTCTGAAGAAGGAATTATAAATCGTGGTGTGAGACAAGGCTGTCCCCTATCCCCAACACTCTTTGCAATTTATATCAATGAAGTAATATGTTGCTGGAACAAAACATATAAATTTGGAATAAGAATATCAGAAAATAGAAAATTAAACACCCTATTGTTTGCAGATGACCAAATAATAATAGCAAATTCCGAAGATAATCTACAGAAAGGTCTGTATGAACTTAACAAAATTACAGAAGAATATGGATTAAAGATATCTACAGAAAAAACAAAAATTATGGCATTTCAAGGTGTAGATCCTGTCAGAAGTAAAATTGTACTGGACAATAAAATTTTGGAGCAGGTGAATAATTTTACATATCTAGGATGCAATATCGCATATGAAGAAAAAAGGATGTAAATGCAAAAATATCTAAATTTTTAAGAATTTTAGGGTTAATAAATTCTATCTTCAAGCCACAGTTAGTCCAAAAGCATTCAAGACTGAAAGTGTATAAAACACTGGCTCTTCCAACTCTTTTGTATGGTAGCGAAGTATGGACGTTGAAACAGAAGGATATACAGAGACTTAGATCTGCTGAAATGAGATATCTTCGGAGGACTGCAGGATACACACTACTAGATCACAAACAAAATGAAGACATCTTAGAAGAATTACACATGGAATCTTTAGAAAACAAAATTTCTGATTATAAGTCAAGATGGATACAACATGTTCATCGAATGGAAGATCACAGAATACCCAAACTAATGTTAAGATATCAACCTGCAGGAAGAAGAAGACCAGGACGTCCACTCAAAAGACTTCTGGATGGTGTTTCTCTTGAGGCCGAAACAGGTCAACAAATGGCCTAAATTCGTGAATGTACTATGATGATGATGATAATGAACATGCTTGGGATAAAATTAAAGTGGTCAACAAAAAAATCATCTCCAACACATATAGAATAAAACTAGAGTTATCAACAAAAAGAAAATAATTTTACCATCAAAAGCGTGGGGTGCTCTATATAAATTAATACATTTGATAATAAACAGATATTGGTACAAGTAAAGTCTCTAAGAATAAAATGTAAAAATCGTAAAAAGCACCCCACCCTTTTGATGGTAAAATTATTTTCTTTTTGTTGATAACTCTAGTTTTATTCTATATGTGTTGGAGATGTTTTTTTTATTGACCATTTTAATTTTATCCCAAGCGTGTAGGAAATTAAAATTATTTTTCATTTTTTTAGTTCGGTTTTCTAATAAAGCGTGTTGTTTTAGTTTTTTAAAACTATTATTTATTTTTTATTTTTTAGTTTTTAATATTTTACGGAATAAGATAAAAATGTAAATATCTTTAAATTCGATACTATTGTAGTATGAGCTAAAAGTAATACTCTTCTAAAAAATCCTCCGGGCCGGATTTCAACCAGCGACTTATGGGTTACTGAAATTCTATACCACTAGAGATCACCGCTGTACCAACTGAGCTCTTGCAACGATTGACTAAAAAGTCGACAAGTCCGCAACCTATTATTCCAGTTTTCATTTTTTTGATTTTCTGATGATTCTGGCCAGGATTTTAGAAACAAAATATGAAATTATTGTATTGTCACGGATCCTTAACAAGTTTACAAAGTTTCAAGTCGACCCAATGTTTTAAGTGGGTGAAAATCGCGTTGAAAGATTCCGTTACATAGATAGATAGATAGATAGATACAGGTCAAGCTAATATAAAGCGTGTAATAAAATAAAACATGTTTTACTTATTGTATTGAATATTGACATTTACAATTATGTAATATTAAATCTCCTAAAATAACTTCTTAATTTTCCATGGCCACCAGTCATTAATTGTGAAAAGATGGAATTTAGAATAACATGTGTAGCCTATAGTGTACTGTAGGAAAGAAGAGTTCTTTAGTCAAAGCACCATTTGCACTCCTTATCCAATGTTCATTCCAATCAGTGATGACAAAGTCCAACAGTTTCTTTTTAACACAGGATATTGGACACTTTGAAAATGAATAATGAAGCTCGGAAAATGCTGCGGAATTAGCTAATTGATCAGTCGGCTCGTTCTTGTTTTGTTTTGCTAAGTGTACTTACTGTAATTGTTAAACAGTTAATGTTATTACAGAATTAACATTGTGTTGTTGTAAATAATCCTTATTTTTTAATCTAATTCTGAAAGACAAAAATGTTTTTTGTGAGTTATCCGTAAACGATAGACATATTCTGTCGTAGACATTTTTTGAAGATTTTTTTTGAGATATTCTATTATGACGTATTTGTTATGGTTTAGACAAAATTAGCAATTCAGGAGTCCAAAAAGCGACTTTTCAGTGCAGCGATCCACTTTTTTTACACGCTTTATTTTAGCTTGACTTGTATCTATCTATCTATCTATCTATCTATCTATCTATCTATCTATCTATCTATCTATCTATCTATCTATCTATCTATCTATCTATCTATCTATCTATCTATCTATCTATCAATGTAATGAAATTTTTCAACGCGATATTCAACCACTTAAAATAATTGGATCGACTTGACACTTTGTATACTTGTAAAGCACCCGTGACAATACAATAATTTCATATTTATTTTCTAAAATCCTGGCCAGAATCTTCAGAAAATCAACAAAAGTGTCATTGTATTTATGTAACGGAATCTTTGAACACGATTTTCACCCACTCAGAAACATAGGATCCACTTGAAACTTTTTATAATTATAAAAGACTCATGACAATACAATAATGTAATATTTATTTTCTAAAATCCTGGCCAGAATCAGTAGAAAATAAAAAAAATGAAAACTGGTATAATAGGTTCCGGACTTGTCGACTTTTTAGTCAATCGTTGAAAGAGCTCAGTTGCTAGAGCGGTGAAATCTAGCGGTATGTAATTTCAGTAATCCATAGGTCGCTGGTTGAAATCCGGCTGGGAGGATTTTTTTATAAGAGTATTACTTTTAGCGCATACTACAATAGTATCGAATTTTAAGATATTTACTTTTTTACCTTATTTTGTAAAATATTAAAACTAAAAAATAAATAATAGTTTTAAAAAACTAAAACAACACGCTTTATTAGAAAACCGAACTAACTAAATTAAAAAAAAATATTTTCCAACAAGCTTGGGATAAAATTGAAGTGGTCAACAAAAAATCTTCTCCAACACATATAGAATAAAACTAGAGTTATCAACAAAAAGAAAATAATTTTACCATCAAAAGCGTGGGGTGCTTTTTATGATTTTTACATTTTCTTCTTACAGACTTTACTTTTACCAATATCTGTTTATTATCAAATATATTAATTGATATAGAGCACCCCACGCTTTTGATGGGAAAATTATTTTCTTTTTGTCCATACCTTTAGTTTTATTCTATATGTGTCGGAGATGATTTTTTTTTTGTTGGCCACTCTAATTTTATCCCAAGCGTGTTGGAAATTAAAATTATTTTTCATTTTTTTAGTTCGGTTTTCTAATAAAGCGTGTTGTTTTAGTTTTTTAAAACTATTATTTATTTTTATTCATTTTGCGCCGGTCCTATAGTACATACGGCAATAAGTTACATACGTTAATTTTCGCAAAGAAATTCTCTAAATGATGGTTAAAACCCCATTCAATTCGGTTAAGCAGTTATTGAGTTCATAAAAAACAGTTTCACAGATGTTCATGTTTATATAATTTATCAAATATTAATATAAATAACCAACCACGTGTTCAATTGAAGACAAAAACAGCTCCTGAGTCCATTCAACACGCATCAAAACACTCTAAGCACGCTTAAATAACTATCACAAATCTTACAAGTTGAGTGTATTAATATTTATACACGACAGACGCCTGGTTTAGCCAGGGTACGCCTACAGTGTTGCAAATTAACAAAACACAATCGCTATGTGGCGTTGTTTGTGTCACCTTCACGCAGTTCTGACAATATGAACAGATCGTCAATTAACATGGAAACGAAATATTTTAAAAACTTTGAAGATTACAATAAAATATATACTCTATGTAATTGCTCAGAGATGTTTTAATATTATTTTTGAATAACTTAATTATTCATAATTGTCTGAAAATATATATTTTTTATGCAGCTTTGATAGTTTTCGTGTAAATATGAAAAATAATGCAATATGTATATTTGATTGAAATTTTATGAAGGCCATTGAGCTACTTATTGACTTTTCCGGAGACGGAGAATGACAAGTAGATTGTTGCCACATCTACGTTATTTCTTAGACTGTTATGTAAACATATTTCGCATGTTAATTAGCAATTTTTTCAAACTTTATAAATATAAACCAAACGTAACATAAAATTAACTGAGAAAATTGAAAAATTTATAATAATAAATATATTATTATAATACTATTTATAAATAATAAATATAAATAAATTATAGTTATTTTATAATTAATAATAATAATAATAATAATAATAATAATAATAATAATAATAATAATAATAATAGTATGATGGACATTCTGTACTATTTCAGAATAGAGTTCTTAAGAAGATTTTCAGGCTCGTAAAAGATCCTTAAGCCTGAATGAAAAGGTCTCTAAGCAAAATTTACCGAATTTTCCCGTCCTAGTACTATCTTGGTTTCCTAGATATCAGTATGAGGCAGAACCTGACCACGGACCACTCAAATGACATCTATACGAAAACAAGTGTAACTAAATTAGTATGACTCAAATTCTTCCCTGTAAGGGGGAGCGCCTAAATCTCTGTTAAGGGAAACATGGGCTTAAAGAAGAAGATGAAGAAGAAGAGAGAACATTTTAGGACAAAACGGAGATGAACAGATAGGCGAATGCAGAAGACTACATAACAGTGAACTTCTTTATCTATATAGTAGGGCATCGGATATAATGATGGTTTCGTAGACTGCGATGCGCAGGACACGTGGTACGAATGCGGGAATAAAGGATGACATTGAAGCTCCTATAGAAAACCAGAGTGGAAACGGCCATTCGGTAGACCAAGAATGAAGCGTGAGAATATTATTTATCATGATTTGAGGGAAGTAGATTATACAGGGGATGATTGGAAAACATTAACCCAATATAGGAACGTATGGAGAGCTTATGTACACGCGGCCATGAAACTACGGGGTCGACAGTGCTAGCAAGTTAATTAGTTGGTTTAAACGACATAGTTTTATACAGTCAAGTCTCGTAGACTTCGGTGAGCAGGTCATGTGACACAAATGTGGAATGGAAGAGGGGCATGGAACCTCTGTAGGAAAACCAAAGGGAAGGCCAAGAATGAGGCAGGAGGTTAATATTAACATGATACTAGGGATGTAGAATATACAGGGAATGATAGGAAAACTCTCAGGATAGGGATATATAGAGAGCCTATGTCCGCGAGTCTAGGTACCACGGTTCGATAATGACGATAGGTTAGGTGAGGAAGTTGACAGTTGATATATACAAGATTATTGGATGATCTGGCGCTCCATGAGTTGTCTCTTTAGTTTGAACTTTAAAAAGAAGTTAAACGTTGTGTTAATGCCGTTCTTGCGTTAAAGTCATCTCAACTTCACATTTAATTTTCAGGCATTTTTTTTTCTTTTGGAAATAAATCAACGTATGTATGTATATATATATATATATATATATATATATATATATATATATATACACTATCAACTTCACATTTAATTTTCAGGCATTTTTTTTCTTTTGGAAATAAATCAACGTATGTGTGTATATATATACATATATATATATATATATATACACTATCCTCAGATTATTATTCACATATTGCTATAATAATTTATGCGTTTTTTCAAGTTTTAAATTCGATTAATGTGGGTGGAATTCTGGCATAGAATCCGCTATCATGAGATTGAAAATAAAATTATAAATACAATGTGTTAGAATGGAGAAATCACGTATTGCTAATTTATAATATTTATGACTGATCACAGTTATCAGCACAGCTATTAAGTTTAAAACCAAGAAATATTGAAAAACTAACCAAAATCTGATGTAATCAACAACATATTCTAGACAAAAATAAAGTAAACATAAAAATGTCTATGACATATTTTTGGTAGTTTTAAACTTTAAGGCATTATATAAATAATTATAACTGTTTAACTGCTTTTATAATTGTTATTATTGGTTATTTAATAGTTGTAACTGCTATTATTACGTCATACACATCTTCATATTTTCCAAATTGTAACATTTATTCTCGACAGGCGTCTGGTTCATCCAACGTACGCCTACAGTGTTGCAAATTAACAAACACGATCGGTAATTGGCGATGTTTGTGTCTCCTTGACGCGAGTTCTGACATTACTAATGGATCGTCAATTAACATGGAAACGAAATATTTTAAAAACTTTGAAGTTTATAATAAAATATATACTCTATGTAATTGCTCGGAGATGTTTTATTATTATTTTTGAATAGCTTAATTTTTCAAAATTGTCTGAAAATGTTTATTTTTTATGCAGCTTTGACAGTTTTCGTGTAAATATTAAAAATAATACAATATGTAAATTCGATTGATATATTACACGGGCCATTGAGCTACTTATTGATTTTTCCGGAGACGCAGAATGAGAAGTACATTGTTGCCCCATCTACTTTATTTATCAGACCATGTTTTGTAAACAGGGTTCGCACGTTAATTAGCCATTTAATCAAACATTACAAGTATAAACGATAACCTAACATACAATTTACTGCAAAATTTATAAAATCTATAATTTCAATATTTATTGTATTATAATATTATTAATAAATAAATTTAAATAAAATAACATAATATAATAATAGTATCAATATATAATATTATTAATAAATAAATTGTAAATTAAAATAATATAATAATAATAATAATAACATTAATTTTTATTTAGAAATATTCCACAATACAGTGTTTCTCCTTCAACCGAAAGTGATTTGTCGCCAGAGGTTTCTTGTCTAAATCATCTTCTTCCCTCAGATCTCTAGCTTCCATACTTCTCTTCACTCCATCGATCCATCGTTCTCTAGGCCTGCCTCTTCCACTTCTTCCATTAGCTTTACAATTAATGATCTTCTATGGTATTCTCTCTTCTTCCATTCTTATGAGGTGTCCATACCATTTCAAACGTTTTTCTTTTATTTTTCCTAATATGTTTTCTCAACTTGCATAATTTCCCTTATTGTGATCTTTCTGACCTTATCCATTCTTGAAATTCTTGTACATAGCCTCCAAAAATCCATTTCTACTGCTAACAGCTGGTTGGCTTATTCTCTACTTACTGTCCAGGTTTCGACCCATATAATAAAGTGCTTTGTAACAGAACTTGAAATGTAGTTTTCTTCGTTCTGTATATTACATTTCTATTCCAAAGTACTGAGTTCAACATATCAACGATTCTTCTTCCATCAGATATTCTTATTTAAATAATAATAATAATAATAATAATAATAATAATAATAATAATAATAATAATAGTAGTAGCAATAACAATAATTGTAATAATAATAGTATATTGAAAATCTGTACTGTTCCAACATAAAGTTCTTAGGAAAATTTTAGGACAAAAGAGAGATGAACAGACGGGCGAATGCAGAAGACTACATAACGGTGAACTACATGATCTATATTGTAGGAATCCGGATATAATAAGGACAGTTAAGTCTCGTCGACTGCGATGCGCAGGACAAGTGGTACGAATGCGGTATGAAAAGGAGGCATTGAAGCTTCTTATAGGAAACCAGAGAGAATATGGCCATTCGGTAGATCAAGAATGAGGCGAGAGAATAATATTTATCACGATTTGTGGGAAATAGATTATACAGGGGATGATTGGAAAACATTAGCCCAGGATAGGGATGTATGAAGAGCTTATGGCCTTGTGGCCATGAACCTACGGGTTCCATAGTGCCAATGAGCTAGTTTAAACGACATGATTTTATGCAGTCAAGTCTCAATGAAAGAGGTGTATGGAAGATTATTGTAGGAAAACTAGAGAAAAACAGCCAGTTGATAGATCAAGAATGAAGTGGGAAAATAACATTAAATATGATTTGGGCGAAGTAGATTATAATGGGATAATAGGAAAACATTAGCTCTGGATAGAGGTGCATGGAGAGTTCCAGATAGATCCAGTGTGTTACTTAGTTTAAACGACATAGTTTTATACGGTCAAGTCTCCTAGATTTCGGTGAGCTGGTCATGTGACACAAATGAGGAATGAAACAGAGGCATGGAAACTCTGTAGGAAACTAAAGCGTAGGCGATATCAGGGAAATAAAATATACAGGGAATGATTGAAAAACATATAGGTATAGGGATGTCTGGAGAGCCTATATATAGGCCTATATAATTACGTCATACACGTCTTCATATTTTCCAAATTACAAGCTTTATACTCGACAGGCACCTGGTTCATTCAATGTACGCCTACAGTGTTGCAAATTAACAAAACACAATCGCTAAGTGTCACCTTATATCACCTTGACGCAGTTCTGACAGTACAAACGGATCGTCTATTAATATGGAAACGAAATATTTTAAAAACTTTGAAGATTACAATAAAATATATACTCTATGTAATTGCTCAGAGTTGTTTTAATATTACTTTTGAATAAATTAATTTTTCATAATTGTCTGAAAATGTTTATTTTTTATGCAGCTTTGATAGTTTTCGTGTAAATATAAAAAATAATGCAATATGTATATTTGATTGAAATTTTATGAAGGCCATTGAGCTACTTATTGACTTTTCCGGAGACGGAGAATGACAAGTAGATTGTTGCCACATCTACGTTATTTCTTAGACTGTTGTGTAAACATATTTCGCATGCTAATTAGCAATTTTTTCAAATTTTACAAATATAAACCAAACGTAACATTAAATTGACTGAAAAATTGGAAAATTTACAATAATAAACATATTATTATAGTACTATTTATATTTAGTAAAAAAATATTAATAAATAAATTATAATTATTTTATAATTAATAATAATAATAATAATAATAATAATAATATCCTCCTCCTCGCTACCCCCTACTCCTCTCCTCCTCCCCCTCCTGCCCCCTTGGCCCCTTCCCCTCGCCCCCTCTTCCCTCTCCCCCTCTCTTCTCTCCTCTTCTCCTCGTCCCCCTGCTTCCTCCCTCCCTTCTCCTGCTTTTACTCCTGCCTCCTGCTGCTCCTCCTGTTCCTCTCCTCCTCCTCCTCCCCTCTCCTCCTCCTCTCCTCCTCCTCATCCTCCTCCTACTCATAATATGTCCACCACGCTGGTGTCTCCGGGTAGCGTGCTGCCTTGTCACGCAGCGGGGCCCGGGTTCGATCCCCGGTCGGGACAGTTTTCTGGGTTAGGTTTTTATCTGGGTTTTTCCTCACCTGTAAGACAAATGTCAGGAAAACTTTAAGGCCAAAACGGTCCCCGAAATCATATGGCCATCGCAATCATCATCATTCATATTCATCTTAGGTTAAGCTTAGGATTACGGAACTCTCCTGGCGCACCATTATCATCATCATCACCCATCATATCATCGGGGCAACGTAACCCCACCTTCCTGGCGCCCCAACCTCAGAAATGGGTTACAAGAACGCCATGCCAGGAGAGAAACGAGGAATGTCGAAAGACAATCCTGGGGCATTTGAAAAAAATAATAAAAAGCAATAATATGAAATAATAATGGAAATGAATAACGGAAATACTGTACTATTTCAGAACAAAGTTCTTAGGAAAATTTTAGGACAAAAGAGAGATGAACAGACGGGCGAATGCAGAAGACTACATAACAGTGAACTACATGATCTATACAGTAGGAAATCGAATATAATACAGTTAAGTTTTATAGACTGCGATGCGCAGGACACGTGGTAGGAATGCGGAAAGAAAGTGAAGCATTGAAGCTGGTATAGAAAACCAGAGTGAAAACGGGCCATTCGGTAGACCAAGACTTGAGAATAACATTTATCATGATCTGAGTGAAGTAGATTATACAAGGGGATGATTGGAAAACATTATCCCAGGATAGGGATTTATGGAGAGCTTATCTACACGCGGCCATGAAACTACGGGGATGATAGTGCTAGTAAGTTAATTAGTTGGTTTAAACGACATCGTTTCTTACAGTCAAGTCTCGTAGACTTCGGTGAGCAGGTCATGTGACACAAATGAGGAATGGAAGAGGGGCATGGAAACTCTAAGGCCAAGAATGATGTAGGAGGTTTATGTTAACATGATACTAGGGAAGTAGAATATACAGGGAATGATTGGAAAAATCTCAGGATAGTGATGTCCGCGAGTCTAGGTACCACGGTTCGATAATGACAATAAGTTAGGTGAGAAAAGTTGACAGTTAATGTACACAAGATTATTGGATGATCTGGCGCTCCATGAGTTTTCTCTTTCGTTTGAACTTTAAAAGGAAGTTTAACGTTGTGCATATGCCGTTCTTGCGTTAAAGTCACCTCAACTCCACATTTAATTTTCAGGCAGTTTTTTTTTTGGAAATAAAATCAATTTATATACTTTCCTCAGATTATTATTCACATATTGCTATTATAATTTATGCGTTTTTTCAAGGTTTAAATTCGATTAATGTGGGTGGACTTCTGGCAGAGAATCCGCTATCCTGAGATTGAAAATAAAATTATAAATATAATGTGTTAGAACGGAGAAATCACGTAATGCTAATTTATATTTATGATTGATCACAGTTATCAGCACAGCTATTAAGTTTAAAACCAAGAAATATTTAAAAAAATAACCAAAATTTGATGTAATCAACAACATATTCTAGACAAAGTAGTTTTAAAGTTTGAGACATTATATAAATAATTATAACTGTTTAACTGATTTTATAACTGTTATTATTGGTTATTTAATAGTTATAACTGCTATTATTACGTCATACACATCTTCATATTTTTAAAATTATAACATTTATATTCGACAGGCTTCTGGTTCATCCAAGGTACACCTACAGTGTTGCAAATTAACAAAACACGATCGCTAAGTGGCGATGTTTGTGTCACCTTGACGCGAGTTCTGACATTACTAATGGATCGTCAATTAACATGGAAACGAAATATTTTAAAAACTTTGAAGTTTGTAATAAAATATATACTCTATGTAATTGCTCGGAGATGTTTTAATATTATTTTTGAATAGCTTCATTTTTTAAAATTGTCTGGAAATGCTTATTTTTTATGCAGCTTTGACAGTTTTCGTGTAAATATTAAAAATAATACATTATGTAAATTTGATTGAAATATCACACGGGCCATTGAGCTAATTATTGATTTTTCCGGAGACGCAGAATGAGAAGTACATTGTTGCCACATCTACTTTATTTATCAGACCATGTTTTGTAAACAGATTTCGCACGTTAATTAGCCATTTTATCAAACATTACAAATATAACCGATAACCTAACATACAATTTACTGCAAAATTTATAAAATCTATAATTTCAATATTTATTTTATTATAATATTATTAATAAATAAATTGTAAATTAAAATAACATAATATAATAATAGTATTAATATATAATATTATTAATAAATAAATTGTACATTAAAATAATATAATAATAATAATAATAACAATAATTTTTTATTTAGGAATATTCCACAATAGAGTGTTTCTCCTTCAACCGAAAGTGATTTGTCGCCAGAGGTTTCTTGTCTAAAGCACCTTCTTCCCTCAGATCTCTAGCTTCCATACTTCTCTTCACTCCATCCATCAATCGTTCTCTAGGTCTGCCTCTTCCACTTCTTCCATTAGTTTTCCAATTAATGATCTTCTATGGTATTCTCTCTTCTTCCATTGTTATGAGGTGTCCATACCATTTCAAACGTTTTTCTTTTATTTTTCCTAATATGTTTTCTCAACTTGTATAATTTCCCTTATTGTGGTGTTTCTGACCTAATCCATTCTTGAAATTCTTGTACATCGCCTCCGAAAATCCATTTCTACTCCTAACAGCTGGTTGGCTTATTCTTTACTTACTGTCCAGGTTTCCGACCCATATAATAAAGTGCTTTGTAACAGAACGTGAATGTAGTTTTCTTCGTTCTGTATATTACATTCATATTAATTAAATAAAAATAAAACGTAGTTTTATTTGATTTTCATATTTATTATATAATTCAGTGACAGCTGTTTCGGTACACTGTACCATCTTCAGACATGTTAACAAATTATGAATTGTGTTCCAACTGATCTAAGCAACAATACAACAATATTTATTTAAATTTTTTAATTTGACAAAGGGGATTCATTCAAATCAAGTTGAGAATTTAACAGTGTTTTACTACTTTTAAATTTATTAATTTCTACAGCCTCCAAAAGATCTAACTTCTTACCCTTATCACAAATATGTAAAATTTCAAAATTTGGATCGAAACAATGATTAAATTGGAATAGGTGGTTAGCATATTTTGAATTTTCTAAATTTCTGTTACATGCTCTCATGTGTTCCTTTATCCGAGAGATAAAAGGTCTACCAGTTTGTCCTATACAGACATTGTCACATGTGCCACACTTCAATTTATATACACCTGATAATTTTTCTTTTTTTTTTTTTGGTTTTATTGTTTTTTATTATATTTTGTAGAGTTTTATTAGTTTTAAATGCCCAATTAATGTTCAACTTTTTAAAGTGTTTAGATATTTTATTTGAAAGTGGGCCTATGTATGACATTACGACATATTTCTTTATGTTTTCTTTGGGTAAAGGAAAATATTTGTTAATTGTTTTTTTTTATAATGAACTTTCTTAATTAAACATTCTATAATTTCAGGGTCGTAGCCATTATTAACAGCCAATTGTTTAATAATATTCAATTCATTATTATATTCCAAGGGTGAAAGAGGGATATTTAAAAGCCTATGAATGTAACTATTAAAGGCTGCCATCTTATGAGTATATGGGTGAAGAGAAGAACAATGGATAGTGGTATCAGTATGAGATGGTATGTGAAAGATACCAAACTCAAACGTATTATCAAATTTCATCTAATACCAAGTTCAATCCAATTTACAGTATAAAAAACTCTATTGAATTAATTGACAATATAAAGAACATTGATTTGCCTAATAACTTAATTTCAGTTTCTTTTGATGTAAAGAATCTGTTTCCCAGTATACCTACTGTTGATGTAATAGAGATTATTAATAGAATGTTACTAACTAATAAAGTGAATGGTTTTGTAGTTGAAGAAATATTACACACTCTTAAAACATGCTTACATCAAAATTACTTTGAATTTAATAACAAATTGTACATAGCTAAAGATGGTTTGATTATGGGTGACCCGTTGAGCCCTCTTAAGGCAGAGATTTTTATGGATGACTTAGAACAAACCATACATAAAAATATATTAGCTAGAAATGTTCTATTTTGGTATCGTTATGTAGATGATGTCATAGCAGGCTTCACAGGAACCAAAAGACAATTGAATTCCTTTTTGAATTTTATTAATAACATTCACAGAAGTATTAATTTCACAATGGAATTAGAAACAAATAATAGTATAAATTTCTTAGATTTATCAATAAAAATCATTGATAATAAGTTTGAGTTTGGTATCTTTCACAAACCATCCCATACTGATACCACTATCCATAGTTCTTCTCTTCACCCATATACTCATAAGATGGCAGCCTTTAATAGTTACATTCATAGACTTTTAAATATCCCTCTTTCACCCTTGGAATATAATAATGAATTGAATATTATTAAACAATTGGCTGTTAATAATGGCTACGACTCTGAAATTATAGAATGTTTAATTAAGAAGGTTCATTACAAAAAAGCAATTAACAAAGTTTTTCCTTTACCCAAAGAAAACATAAAGAAATATGTCGTAATGTCATCCATAGGCCCACTTTCAAATAAAATATCTAAACACTTTAAAAAGTTGGACATTAATGTGGCATTTAAAACTAATAAAACTCTACAAAATATAATAATAAACAATAAAACCAAAACAAAAAAAGAAAAATTATCAGGTGTATATAAATTGAAGTGTGGCACATGTGACAATGTCTATATAGGACAAACTGGTAGACCTTTTATCTCTCGGATAAAGGAGCACATGAGAGCATATAACAGAAATTTAGAAAATTCAAAATATGCTAACCACCTATTCCAATTTAATCATTGTTTCGATCCAAATTTTGAAATTTTACATATTTGTGATAAGGGTAAGAAGTTAGATCTTTTGGAGGCTGTAGAAATTCATAAATTTAAAAGTAGTAAAAAACTGTTAAATTCTCAACTTGATTTGAATGAATCCCCTTTGTTAAATTAAAAAATTTTAAATAAATATTGTTGTATTGTTGCTTAGATCAGTTGGAACACTATTCATAATTTGTTAACATGTGTGAAGAAGGTACAGTGTACCGAAACAGCTGTCACTGAATTATATCTTAATAAATATGAAAATCAAATAAAACTACGTTTTATTTTTATTTAATTAATAAATATTGATTTTCATCAAGTAAACACCAACTCAATTGATTATTACATTTCTATTCCAAAGTTCTGAGTTCAACATACCAACGATTCTTCTTCCATCAGTTATTCTTATTTTAATAATAATAATAATAATAATAATAACAACAATAATAATAGTAATAATAATAATAACAATAATATAATGAAAATTTGTACTGTTTCAACACAAAGTTCTTAGGAAACTTTTAGGACAAAAGGGAGACGAACAGACGGGCGAATGCAGAAGACTACATAACGGTGAACTACATGACCTATATTGTAGGAAATACAATTATAAATACGAGTACCATATTCTTCATGGATTAAAATGTTTGAAAATATATTACGTTTTGTACTGTTCACATTTGAAATCTAACATAATATAAGACATTTGAATTCAAAATTTCAAATGTTTCTGTCTTTGTATATTTTTGAGATATGATTTTATGTTATTCTAAATTACAAACGCAATTTTAAAATAAAAATGAATATAAATCCTCCTTGAATTATATGTGTGTGTGTGTGTGTGTGTGTGTGTGAGGGTGTGTGTTTTTGACATGATAAGAAAAATTAATAAATGCTCGAACGGAACTTGAGCCCGAACGTGTGGATATATCTCAGAGCTTTATCAATTACGTCACCGAACAAGTCTAGTAAAAACATTCCTTTGTATTATAATAATATATCTCATTATTACTGGATGTAGTGGGATATAAATACAGAGGTCTGTGTTCAAGTCCCGTACGAGCAATTACTTCTCATACCATCTCAATTCAAGCTTGCTTTGCCCAATGTCAAAAATATATAATTATATATATATATATATATATATATATATATATATATATTCCATTGCGCTACCTATTACGCCATCAAGCAGGTCTACTACAAATATATACATATATATATATATATATATATATATTCCATTGCGCTACCGATTACGCCACCAAGGAATTCTAGTACAAATATTCTCTTCTGTTATAAAAATATAATCTCATTATTAATAGACGTAGTGGGACATAAATCAAGTGGTCCGGGTTCAAGTTCCGTCCGAGCTTTTATTTTTCTTTTCATGTCATTTTCAGTTTGCATTGCACAATGTCAAAAATTTTAATATTACATATATATACCATTGAGCTACCGGTTACGCAACCGAGCATGTTTAGTACAAACATTCATTTCTCTTTTAAAAATGTATTCTCATTGTTATTAGAAGTAGTGGGATTTAAATCTAGAGGTCCGGGTTCAAGTCCCGTACGAACATTCATTTTTCTTATCATGTCACTTTAAGCTTGCATTGCTCAATGTCAAAAAATTATTGTATTAATATATATATATAATATATATATATATATATATATATACCAGTGCGCTACCCATTACGCCACGGAAAAATTCTGGTACAAACATTAATCTCTCCTATAATAATATATTCTACATATTACTTGCTGTAGAGGGGTATAAATCCAGAGGACCGGGTTCTAATCCCGTCCGAGCATATATTTTTCTTATCATGTCATTTTAAGCTTGCATTGCTCAAAGTTCAATATTTAATTATATATATATATATATATATATATATATATATATATATATATATATATATATATATCCATCCATAGTAATTCTGCCCGAAGGCAGGTCCTTCACTGCAATGACAGCATTTTCATGCTATGCTTGCAGCTTTACTAGGGAATTTTGTAGGTGTGGTAGCTTCCCGTTGCTTTCCACACCGGTGAAGGATGATGATGATAATGATAATGGTAAGGATGAAATGATAAGGATGATGGCCATATGATTTCGGGGACCGTTTGGCCCTTAAAGTTTTCCTGACATTTGTCTTACAGGTGAGGAAAAACCCCGATAAGAACCTCACCCAGAAAAACTGCCCCGACCGGGAATCGAACCCGGGCCCGCTGCGTGACAAGGCAGCTCGCTACCTCGAGACCACAGCGGTGGACATATATATATATATAACTTCCGCCTCGCAAGATTTATAAAAAATATTAACTTTGTAACACTATTTTATGCAATGTGTTTTGTTAGTAAAGAAAATAACAAATATGTTGACGTAATAAGAACTCACGTTGCGGAGCAACACCACTGTATGTGAAAGTAGAAAAAGTCAGTTTTGATTTGATTTAATAAAATACAATTATTAGACAAGTTTAAATCAAGTTTGTAACCATATTTTTTCAAAAGAAGATAGCGCAGATCTTCCTTTGTCAGGTAAATACAAAATACATTTGGAAATTCCATATTTACCATGAATTAGAATGTTTACTGTTTGCATTTGAGGGATAACAAATAATAAATTTAAATATAAAATTTCAAATGTTTCTGACTTTATAGATTTTTAGATAAGATTTTATGTTATTCTAAATTACAACCGCAATTATATATAATTCCCCCTTGTAATTAATGTATATGTATATGTATATATATATATATATATATATATTATGTGTGTGTGTGTGTGTGTGTGTGTGTGTGTGTCATAAGAAAAATACGTAAATGCTCGGACGGGACTTGATGCCGCACGAACCTGTGGATTTATCCCAGTGCGCTACCGATAACGCCACCGTGCAGGACTAGTACAAACATACTTTTCTCTTATAACAATATATTCCCATTATTACTAGATGTAGTGCGATATAACTCAGAGGTCCGGGTTCAAGTCCCGTCCGGGCATTTATTTTTCTTATCATGTCATTTTATGATTGCATTGCTCAAAGTAAAAAAAAAGATATATATATATATATATGTATATATATATATATATATATATATCCCAGTGCGCTACCGATTACGCCACCGAGCAAGGCTTGTACAAACATTTATTCGTCTTGTAATAATATATTCTCATTGTTACTAAATGTAGTGGCATATAAATCCAGAGGTCTGGGTATATATATATCCAGCGCTGTGGTCTCGAGGTAGCGTGCTGCCTTGTCACGCAGCGGGCCTGGGTTCGATCCCCGGTCGGGACAGTTTTTCTAGGTGAGGTTTTTATCGGGGTTTTTCCTCGCCAGTGAGGCCAATGTCAGGAAAACGTTAACGCCCAAACGGTCCCCGAAATTATATGGCCATCACCATCATTATCATTATCATCCCTATCATTATCATCATCATGATTATCATCCTTCACCGATGTGGAAGCTACGTGAGGTTACCACAACTATAATTCCCTAGTAAAGCTGCAAGGATAGCATGAAAATGCAATGATTGCAGTGAAAGACCTGCCCTCGGGCAGAATTACTATGGATGGATGGTTGGAGATATATATATATATATATATATATTATATATATCCCAGTGTACTAGCGATTACACTATCAAGCAAGTTTAGTACAAACATTCATTTCTCTTATAATTATATAGTCTCATTATTAATAGATGTAGTGGAATATAAATCCGGAGGACCGGGGTACGAGTCCCGTCTGGGCATTTATTTTACTTGTCATGTCATCATAAGTTTGCATTGCTCAATGTCTAAAATTTAATAGTAATAATAATAATAATAATAATAATAATAATAATAATAATAATAATAATAATAATAATAATAATAATAATAATAGTAATAATAATATATCCCAGTGTGCTACCGATTACGCCACCGGGGAAGTGTAGTACAAACATTCGTTTCTTTTATAATAATATATTATCATTATTACTACACTGCTAAAAAAATTAGGGGATATTGTAGAATAACCTATTAAGAATATGTTTTTAGGAACAGTATTAGATGCAATCACTTTCTATTACTCCAAAAGAATGTCAACAAGAGTTTGAAGTCATTACGTAACCTCTGTACCACACCAGATGTCAAAGAGATCCTGATTAGGAATATGGCAAACAAACAAAGCAACATTAACATGGGTGAAAATGTTTCTTTAGTATGGTGTATGGTCTCCTCGGACGGCCAGCACTGCCTCACACCTGTGTGGCATTGATGCAATGAGGTTAGCAATGAGTTCTTGGGGGATACGTGGCCACTCTTCCATAAGAGCAATGTGCAGCTCTGGAACAGTTGTGGGAGGTGCTGGTCTGCCTGCAATGCGCCTGCCTAATGCATCCCATACATGCTCAATCGGATTTAAGTCCGGGGAGGAAGCTGGCCATTGCATACGCTCGATACCCTCCACTTCCAGCATGTCGTCCACCAAGCCAGCTCTGTGGCGTCGTGCATTATCGTCCATAAAAAGAAAAGAATCACCTATGGCACCAGCATAAGGCACGACAAAAGGTCGGAGAATCTTATCTCTATACTTTACCGCAGTCAAAGTACCACCTTGGATAACGTAGAGATCCGTACGTCCACCACTACTGACTCTTGCCTACACCATCAATCCACCGCCACCATATGGGGATCTTTCACGTACAAAAGCTGGATTGTTTCGAGTCCCTTTTTCTCTCCAGATGAATACACGCCGACTATCACATTCCATGTTGAATCGCGACTCATCAGAAAAAAGAACTGATCTCCATTCAGCATGCCTCCACCCACGATGTTCCTCCGCCCAGTTTCTGCAATCTCTACGGTGTTGTGGAGTTAACCTGGTACACACCATGGGCCTACGGGCATAGAGACCACTTCCATGCAGTCGATTGCGGACAGTTTGGGTTGACACCCTGCGTCCTGTTGCTGTTTGAAGTGTATTTCGCAGTTGAGTTGCATTCTGTCTATTCCGACGGGCTGTTAACAAGAGATAACAATCATCCCTTGCTGTTGTTGCCCTTGGTCGACCTTATCCGGCTATTCTGTGAACAGTATGTTCTTTGAAAATGATTCCAAAGACTGGAAATCACGCTTTGAGACACCCCAATGGCGTGTGCCACCTCTTGTTGTGTCTGTCCAGCTTCCATCCTTCCTATGGCCCTCCAAGCCATTGGTTCAGGTAAATCACGTTGTCGAGGCATCACTGTCCCTAATGCAAGTCATTCACTAACTGAAAACTGGACTGGATTTAATGACAGCAACAAAATATTCACCCCCACACCACCCTTTCACATCAACAGTACAGACACAGGCCTCTGGTGTGGTACCGAGGTTACGTAACAACTTCAAACTCTTATTTACATTATCTTGGAATAATAGAAAGTGATTGCATCTAATACTATTCCAAAAAACATAGTCTTAATAGGTTATTCCACAATATCCCCTAATTTTTTTGAGCAGTGTAGATGTAGTGGGATATAAAACGAGAGGTCCGGGATCAAGTCCGTTCGGGCATTTATTTTTTTATCATGTAACTTTAAGCTTGCATTGCTCAATGTGAAAAATGTAATTACAATAATATATACATTGCATTTAGCTGCCGATTACGCCACCGAGCAATTCTAGTACAAATATGCACTTATATGAGACTATTCACCTCATTGCTGACAAGTTTCCTCAAAACATCACAAAACGTTTCGAACACTGCTTAACCACGAGCTATTTTCTATTCAACAACGACTTCAACGAGCAAACAGATCGAGTAGCTATGGGCAGTTCCTTGAGCCCAGTAGTTGCCAATTTCTTCATGAAAAACTTTGAGCAAACATGCTTATATATGACACATCTCAACCCCAAGACATTGCTTTGCTATGTAGGCGACACCTTTGTAATCTGGAACCACGGGGAAGAGAAATTAGACGAATTTGTGTCACACATCAACATAAACTCCAGTATACAATTCACCGTAAAAAAAGAAACATAACAGCATAGCATTCCTAGATATCCTGATCAAAAGGGAAGAAGACAGCAACATTTACCACACTATCTACAGAAAACCTACCCACACGGACAGGTATCTTCACAAAACCTCGAATAATCACCCTAAACAAAAATTTGGAATCATCAAATCATTGACAGTTCGAACCAAAAACCTTTGTCATCCGGATTTATTAAATACGAAACTTCAACACTTTCATACGGTATTCACAGCCAATGCATACACCAGGAAATAAATCAACCGAGCCAATCATCCCAGACGACACAACAGCAACAGCAGCAAGGAATCAGAGGAAAAAACTACAACCAGGGCATTTTTACCGTTCATTAAGAATGTAACGGACCTAATTGGAAAACTACTAAAGAAAGAAGACATAAAGACAGTATACAGGCCTAAAAGAAAATCAAGAACCTTCTAAGACATATAAAGGATCAACTCCATCCCCATGAGACAGCAGGCATATACAGGATAGCATGCAGTTGTGGAAAAGTGTATATAGGCACCACTAAACGCAGCATCGCAACCAGACTTAAGGAGCATAAAATATACAGTCGCCTTAACAAATGGATAAGTCGGCAGTAGCAGAACACTCTTTACTTGTTGGCCACAGAGTACAATACCAGAATACAGACATATTATCTAACTGCACACACTATTTTACCCATCTACAACGAGAAGCCATTGAAATATTCAAACATAAAAACAGTTTCAATAGAAAAGAAGAATCATTAAAAGTAAACAATGTATGGATACCGGTTCTAAAAAACGCAGAATATAAACCTCTACAAGTACAGTCGACTAGAACATCAAACAGCAATCTCAATGGAACAATGGAAGTCCTTACCGCTGACCAATCAGAAGGCAGATCTAATGTACTGTCGACTAGATCATCAAACAGGAATCTCATTGGAGCAATAGAAGTCCCTAACGCGGACCAATCAGAAGGTAGATATAACTTACGAACAAATCGCGGTGAACATACAAATAGGACAGAATTGCCAGTCTCCAAAAGACTACCTTCAGGTGTATCCCCTGAAGTAATTAAAGAGGAACTCCTTGCGTTAGGTTTTCCCATCAAATCTATAAAGCAAATTACAAAAACGGAGAACAATATGGTCAAACCACTTTCCATTTACATCTTGGAATTGGAACGCAGTGATGAAGCGTTAACAAATTTTGAACTGAAGCGTTTCTTATATACAGTAGTGGCCATAGAATCTTATAGACCTAGAGCTGGGCATAAGCAGTGCTACAAGTGCCAGTCATTCAACCATACTTTTCCTGCCTGTAATCGGGCTCCTCGCTGAGTAATCTGCGCTGGACCTCATGGGCACAAGGATTGTACTCTTAAGGCCAAAGCGCAGAGAGACACAAATTTGCTCAAGTGTGCAAATTGCGGGGAGTCCGGTCACCCGGCTTCCTATAGAGGCTGCCCTGCTTTCAAGGCAGCTCTTGAAGCTTATAGCAAGGTAGCTAAACCCATCCGTAACCAAAAAGTGAAACCATCCGAACGTGAACCTATCCATCATCCTACTGTAAGTACAACTCAAGGAAAGACATTCACTTCTGTGAACGTTGATCCTAGAGTTTCCTTCACTCAAGCCTTACAGACTGGCACTGCTTCCAGACCATTCAAAGAGAACAGCATTGCTCAAGCAAAGGGCCAACTATCGCCAACAAGTAATTTAAGCGTACGTGGAGAGGAAATACTCCGGGATATTCAGCCCTTGTTGGCTAAACTGTCTAGTCCTATGGAGCGCTCTCTCTTCATGAACCGGCTGGTTAACCTGTGTTTCGCAGATTAACCACTAAAGGAGAGACCATCTACATAATGGTGCGAGGCTACTCGTTGTAAAATTGTGGCTCACTCTGCGCTGTTCGGCTTTCGGACTCTCTACTTGCCGGCGGCGCAGTTTTTGATGCCCTTTTAGTGTAGTGGTTTTCCACTATTATTCTTACCTAAACCTGTTAGGTAAAACATATTGTCACCTAAGGCTGAGGTTATATAATCCACAACCCTTACTTGATAGCCACAAAGGAATTTGCTGGCAAGTTACACCCCTTGGGAAACAGAATGCAGCACACCGGACGGTGCAAGTCACCGTCAAAAACAAGACAGACAGACAGACAAGACTCTTGGCGGGAGTTCCTCAGGGTGCAGTTCTCTCTCCTATCCTTTATACCCTTTATGTATCCGATTTCCCTACCTTTCCTATCGTACATATCGCATCCTTCGCTGATGATATGTGCCTGTTTTATCAGACACGTTTCAGATCCGTATCGTTCCACATTCATGTGGTCCAAACTGCCCTAAACACAGTCCAATCCTTGCTACAACTCTGGAACTTAAAACTAAATGAAAATAAAACACACGCTGTTTTATTTAAGAAAACCCGCAGTTGTACTCCTGCCCTACTCATCTTGGGAGCTCATAGACTCCGTCTCGAGACTTCAATCAAGTATCTTGAAATCCAATTGCATTCCAAGCTTGCGTTCAAAATTCATATCGACTATCTAAAACATAAAGCTAATGCTGCTATTGCACTTTTATATCCATTTTTCAAGTCGCCTACGCTATCTACTAGGATCAAGCTTACTCTATATCAAGCTGTGATTCGCAGCATGTTGCTGTATGGATGTGAAGGCTGGAGTATCCTCGCGGCTTGTCATAAAAGAAAAGTCCAAATCATACAAAACAAATGTTTAAAAATAATCTATTCGCATCGCCGTATACGAGGATCGCCGAGCTCCACAATCTAGCACAGATGCCTGATACTGGTGGCACAATTGAGGATAAAATCAATGATATGTTCCATCTTATCAATAACCACGATAACCCAATTGTGCGGAATATAGGGCGTATTCTACAGCGACGTGCTGTACACCAAAACATATTTACCAGGCCCCTGATGATGGTCCCCCACTGTGAGATGTAGCCTGCATTTCAGCCTAGAGTAGTGCGGCTCACTCTGCGTCGCTGGCTTTCGGACTCTCTGCTTGTCCAGCGGCGCGGTTTACGACGCCCTGCTCTGGTGAGAAACCATCCTCGTCTCACCCATGGCTTGTATAGTACTTACAATGGAACCAAAACGCCGCGTAACACGCGATAGGCTAAGTAATAAAAAAACCCCATAAGGAACAGTACTATGGAATTTGGCCGCCAAGGGACCTAAAAGAGGATCCCAGAGAAAAGCGGCACGCTGGGCAATGCTGGTCGTTGCCAAAACTCAGTCGGTCAGTCCGGTTACCATGGTAACACATGTTCATGTGATTGCGAAGTTGGATTTACTGTTTGTGTCCACAGTTTATGCTCTCACGTGTCTGTCTGTTTTCATTAGAAACATATTACAAAATATTAAGCTATATATTTCGCAAGTTTCTTCTCTTCAAGTCAGACATAATCTATATTCCATTAGAAATTATGTCAACATTATCAAGTCCGCAATTCGAACATGTCTAAATGTATAAAGAATAGGGTGCGGGTAGGCAAACAGTTTTCAGATAATTTTGAAATTCACTATTCGATTTTCTACTAGAGCACGTCATCAAATCTTTATAGGATAAAGAAGGTGCACTGCTCAATGGTATTAATAAGCTGTTAGTTTATGCTGATGATGTAGTATTATTAGGCGATGGCGAGGAGATACTACGGGCCAACATGCACATTCTATTTAGTAACACTAAGAAATTGGGACTGGAAGTAAACGTCAATAAAAATAAATATATGACCACACTTAGAAATATATCATATAATGGTGAAGGCAAGTTAGTGACAAATGACGGAAATTTAGAAGAAGTGGCTGAACTCAAACACCTGGGGAAAATTTTGAGTAGGAATAAAGTGCAGAAAGAAATTTAAAAAAGGCTCAATTCTGGAAATGCGTGCTACTATGGATTACATGGATTCTTGTAAAAAACGGAAAAAATGTAATTGTGTTATATTTTATGGATACGAAACAATGACTTTAAATTTAAGGGGGGAAGTAAGGATTATGAGAATTTGGAAATAAAGTACTTCCAATTATCTTGACAACAAAGACAGACGAACAGGCAGATGAACAGACTATTATGATGATCTTTATGGAAAACCATAAATTAATCTTAAATTTCACATACTGGGGTGGGTCGAAATGTAGTTTCCTCCATTCACCTGTCTATATATCTCTGTTTGGTCAACAGAAATTCCAATGCACTTTATTGTCAAATACCAATATTTTCGCATGTCTTAAACAAATAAATCTGTTTTGCATCCTTTTAATATATGACTTGAATAAGCGCCATTTTATACTATACTAATTTAACATTTCTGAGACAACAAGAGTCTCCGTCGTGTGTATTATATCACCGTTTGCAGAGTTGATCCCATGCTTAATTTATTTCTGTGTGCTACTTTTGAAAGTTATTTGAATTCCGATAATTCATAAAAAAAATACTTATATTTTTCTGTTGATATTTTGCATATATATAGGAAGAAGAAACTATACAACTACCACAATAGCTGTGAAAATGTACTAATCAGTTATAAACTTTTATCTTTCTAGGAAACTACATTTCAAAATCAATTTGACGTAGTGAAGATAAACAATGCGAAATTGAAAAGAATAGTACATGGAGGTCATTCAAATAATCCCAAGTAATGTGAGTGAGTAAAATAAATTATATGAGGAGGGAAAACTGTTTGGTAACAATATTGTAGCCTGAATGGATGCTACAAAATGGGCGATTTCATTACGTAATAGATAATAGATTATTTGAACTTTATGGTGAAAACAGGTCATTTATATAAATTTAAACATAAAATACTTTAATATACATATATTTATTTATCTGTCCAGAGACTAAAAGGTAGCAGCCCTACCACTGGACTACTTAGCGTCGGGCCAGTAACCTGTCCTAAGGAACTTCAAAACTACTTTCAAGTCTCAACACGAAAAAAGCCAGAAGGAATACAGAAGAAAAGGATGTAAATGCAAAAATATCTAAATTTTTAAGAATTTTAGGGTTAATAAATTCTATCTTCAAGCCACAGTTAGTCCAAAAGCATTCAAGACTGAAAGTGTATAAAACACTGGCTCTTCCAACTCTTTTGTATGGTAGCGAAGTATGGACGTTGAAACAGAAGGATATGCAGAGACTTAGATCTGCTGAAATGAGATATCTTCGGAGGACTGCAGGATACACACTACTAGATCACAAAAAAAATGAAGACATCTTAGAAGAATTACACATGGAATCTTTAGAAAACAAAATTTCTGATTATAAGTCAAGATGGATACAACATGTTCATCGAATGGAAGATCACAGAATACCCAAACTAATGTTAAGATATCAACCTGCAGGAAGAAGAAGACCAGGACGTCCACTCAAAAGACTTCTGGATGGTGTTTCTCTTGAGGCCGAAACAGGTCAACAAATGGCCTAAATTCGTGAATGTACTATGATGATGATGATATATATGTACATGCAGAACCATTGCTCAAGAAAACACAACGTCAAACTAAATCACAGACAGATTTTTTCTATATTTAATTGAAAATTTCTTAAACAATTAAAAAAATATAGTACATGGGAATTAATTCTGTGTGCAGCTACCAATTTTACGCTAGATTTCTGTCACTAGGAATCATTTACCTTTAGGAGAGTAGTACAACACCTTCATACTGTTGATACTTAAAAATGAGAGTTTTTTTTTGGAAATATAACATAGAGATGTAAATAAAAAATCAGCACTCCACATAAGCATATATGTTTTAGCGTAATATTGGATGTAGTTGTATTTAAGGTACGTATGTGCCAATTCTTGGCTCAGAAAAGTTACAGATTTTGTCCAATAGAGTCTTGTGGATCGAGATAGTACTTGTACTTGTTATATTAGTTTATGTTTTCTGGGCCTCTGAGTGTTGTGCTCACGTGCTGCTTGCCTTTCTTTTTTTCCAGTTTATTAAATGAACCTGCGGATGAATTCATGAATCAAAGAATAAACGATTGTACTTCATACTCCACTCGTGGGGGGTGGGGCAGATAAGTAGTCAGGCGCCTGATTCGTCGGGTAATTAATCCGTGTTCCTGGGAGTGCAAGCGGAGTAAACCCACGATCATGGGTCACATTAACTACAAATGCTAGATCAACCCGAGTGTTGTTGTGGGCCACGCGGCTTCTCTCGGGGTATAAATGGACGGTGTGAATGGACAACGTTTAATAGGTAAGTGCTTCTTCTTCTTCCAACACTTATTCGAAATTTGTAGGATTTTCATAGTGTAAACACGTCCAATACTAACTTTAGACCATTGTGCTTTGTTCAGTCTATATTTTAAATTCATAATAAGTGTTCAAATTTTGTATGATTTTATTGGAAACCACCAGGTTACTTCTTCTTCTTCTTCGGCTTTCCCCCACTTATAGGTTTGCCGTCTTCAGTTTCCATTCATATCCCTCATTCCAATCTCCTTATTCCAAATTCCGATCATCCATTATAGTTCTCACATAAGTTTTCCATTTCCGTCTTGGTCTGCCACGTTTATTTCCTCGAAGGAGTGACCATTGGTATGTATTGTTTTGCCATTTATCATCTTCCATTCTGTGTACATGGCAATAAAATTTAAGAGTTTAATTTTCAATCCTCTTAACAACAGATGTGCTGACAATTTTTATTCAAACGAATTAATTTCTTATTTTATTCTGTCTTGTTTCTTGAAGGATTCTTCTAAGATATTGAAATTCAACTGTTCTAATTTCATTCTTGTATAATTCCGTCAAAGACCAAGTTTCACCTCCATATGACAAAATATTCTGTACTATGCTCTTATAAATTTTAATTTAATTTCCTTTGTAATATTTTCCTTCCAAATTATTCCATGTAATGTCTTAGTTTCATTTTTAGTAATTTCAATTTTTGTTTGTACATCATTTTCTCATATACCTAAACATGTAATTATTGACCCAAAATATTTAAAATTTCACTTTTTTATCTTCCCTGTTTGGAGTAAGAGGTTATCCACATACGTTCTCAAACATATACATTCCGTTTTCTGAAAATTTATATTCAGTCCTCATTTAGTACGTTCTCCATTTACTTTACGTAATATTTAATGTACCATTAGTTTATTTTTACTAAAGAGTAAACACAGGGAAGTGAGTATATAATTTTTGTTTGATTTTATTATAATAATTATTGTAATTGTCATTATATTTCAAAAAGTTTGAATGTTGTGTTTTATAATATGTAATTATATTTAAGGTCGAATGAGGTGTGATTGAGGAGTGTCGACCGCAGGGTTACATGCAAACAAGGTAAGATTCCAGTTAACTTTATAAATATAAAATATAATTTATAAATGTCTTTGAGTTTCATGTTTAAGTTAATGTGATTTCATGTCTCATAGAATTTTGAATTCAAGATTACTGTGCAGACAATCACACTGCATATATATTGTACCTCCGACACAAGACTGTTTGGACTAACCGTTGCGAAACGTTTGTTAATACAAGGATGGGAATGTGCCTGAACTACAACTTCGTCCAATTTTACGCCAAACAAAATCTACTTATGTGGGTGATGATTTTTTTAAATTTACATTTTTAAATTGCATTTCTACAAAACCTCTCATTTTGAACAATTTACGCCAAACAATATGTACTTATGTATTCACTTAGGCTTTCACGGCCGGAGTTATTATGATGATCTTGAAGTAGATTTACGGGCAGTAGGCCATGATCTTGAGACATGTAGTCTCAAGACGACCCTTGAGAACGCCGGACGCAGTCTCTGGCGAAACGTTGGGGAACTTCAAGCCGCAAGACCACGGCCCACGGCCCGGAAATCTACTTCAAGATAAACATAACATCTAACATCTACTTATGGGTGATTATTTTTTATTTACATCTCTATATTGCATTTGCAGAAAACCTGCCATTTTGTGTATCACAATTACAGCAAACGTGCCATGTGAAGATGAATGTGGTGCACTACATTTGTATGAACAACCTGTGAATTCTATTCAGTGTAAACTGATGTCTAGTGACACAAGATATAAAATGACTGCTGTACTCTGAAATTAGTTCCTAAGTAATTATTTTTCTTCCTTCAAGAAATTTTCAAATGAATATAAAAAAACTGCATGTGAATTTGTTTCAAGTTGTGTTTTCTTGAGGAATGTTTACAATCTGCACTCTAAGTGTTACTGATTTATGTTTAAATAACTTAATAAGTTTATATTCAGTTTACATAATATTTTGGAAACGCAATTCTTCGAAGTGAATTTTATACCAAGGTTCTCTATATTTCGTATTTCTAATTCATAACAGTTTTCTTTGGATTTTTTTAAAGATTAATTTTTATTCTTTGTTTTACAGACGATAATTATTTTGCTAAAAATGTAGATACAGTTAATTTATCCAACAACGCTATGAAGTTATGTAATACATTTGGTGTGAAAACAAGACAGCAAATTAAGAACTCCTAATATTTGAGGTCAGAATAGCAAATCATGCTGCTTGCTTTGTCCAGTAAATGGATCCGAGTGACTGGTCCTTCCTGATTCTCGATGGGGGATAATTATAGGAATCACCGAGTGTTACTGGAACACTTCTAATTGTATTACTGTTATTAACTTAAATATTCTTATCGATAAATTTACAGTTTAGTGAAACATATTACAATATTTTTATAATGTTCAATTATACTTCTGATTGAAATCAAGTAGAACAACAAGAAATTAATTTTCATTATGTAATTATCACAGTGAAGAACTTTATATTTATTGTTCATGGAATATGCATCTTAGTTCGTACATTATGCCATAGAGAAAGAATCCATTTAGGAACTACTATTGGCATAAATAATAACTAAATGACACTATCGAGCCAGTATGTTCATGGCCATGCTGACATAAGCTCTCCATACATCATTACCCTAAGCTAATATTTCGCAATCGTATCTTGTATAATTTAATGTAATCATTGTTGATTTGATTCTCCCATCTCATTATTTGCCTGCATACTGAGGTTTTCTCAAGTTTCTATACACCTCTTTCATTCCACATTCGTGCCATATGTCCTGCCCATCGCAGTCTACGAGACGTAACTGTTCTTATCATATCTGGCTTCCTGTAAAGGTCATGTAGCTCACTAATATGTAGTCTTCTCCATTCACCTGTCTGTTCATCTCTCTTTGGTCCAAATATTTTCCTATGAACTTTATTATCAAATACTCGTAATCTCCTTTCCTCCCTTAAAGCAAGAGTCCATGTTTCGCATCCATATAATATAACTCGGACGACAACAGTTTTACATATTTTCAGTTTATTATTTTATCATCATAAGTTTCATTTTTTTATAATTACTTTTGTTCTGATGTGATCTGTCCCAACAAAGCCAAATATTTTTGTATTTTGTGTACAAATTTGTTTAGTATGAATGCGCGCGTGGTGTGTGTGAGTGTGAATGTGTTTCATATGAATGTTGTGTTGTCTCGGAGGAGGTCTTGACATTGAGCTGATCTCTCCTTCGGGGAGGCCCTCAGTGTCGTATGGACAAATAAGTATGTACGTTATCCATAGTTAAAAACCCTTCTTACGAAAAGTCGTGTCACCGTAAGGTCCGGATGTCATGTGGCACGTAAAAGTCCCAATAAGTCGGGAGGTTAAACTGCGCTAATGGAACAGAAAAAAATAAAAAGTAAAAATTTCCAAATTATGCATCTTATTATAATTACCTGAAATGAATACGTTTTTGTGTCAATTAAATCTACAATGCTGCCATCTAGAAGAAGTCAAGGGAACAACTCATTAAAAAAACAATTGATAATCCGATAAGATAGTCGATGGATGTAAATGCAATAACTGTAAAGTGCTGCTCTCTTGTTTAAACGCATGATTTGTTATCTAAGCACAGCTCACTCGATCAAGATCCTCTTATCTTTACGGCTTTCACATTCTGAGAACCGAGTAGCATCAGTAAGGCTAGGATATGTATGTAATATTAACATGCAAAATATCTACATATTTATACAACATCACGTAAAATATGTAAGACTATATAAAATTTCCTTAAAATATGTAGTATTAAATGCATTAAAATTTAATTTTTGGACAAATTTTATTTTTAAATTTACTTTAAGATAGATCAAGTTTGAAGGAATGGGACTGTTAAATGTCTGACAACGTGATAAGAAGGATATCGTCACGTTTCTATTATAAAGTGATCCTACTTAGGGCTATTGGGAGGTTAAGGCTCTCCTCTTTCTAGACATTCAGCACAAGATATCAGCCTTGTGTGATAGCCGCCTTTACTCCTACAACAGAGTATGATATTGATTTATGTTAGAGGCTGAGTCGACCCCGGGCCAGAAGGTTAAGGATTTTAAAAATCCTGATGCCATGGGTTTCTCCCCTCGACTTGCAGCTTGTAGAATATTGTCTTAACCAACTATACCACTGCGTGTCTCCTACATATTTATACTATTTCATTCATAAACAGAGTAGATGGTTCGGGTTTAAAAGGTATATTGTAATGTGGAACCATATCCCCAAGTCTTCAGTGCCATCCTCTATCTATATTTATCGTTTCTAGAAAATGTAATTATTGTTTTGCCGTCTCTCAGGAGCTTTTTCATGGGTTGGAAGAAGAGTTTCATTGTATAATCAGGTATCTGAGTTTTTAATGTAAAATATTGTCACAGAATGTTTTAAATTATTTTCCATTTACCAAAATTATTTTTATGTCGCAGAATACTTAGTTTTACATTAAAAAATCTTTAAACTGTGTAAAAATATGTAATTATAATCAAATATGTAAAAATATGTAATGGTAAATTTTCATATTTGATTAACAAGTTCCTAATTCGTGGACAGTTACAAAATTTAGTCACGTATAAGCAAAGGGAAGGATTATGTAATTACATACAAATCGTAGCCTTAATTATCAGTTACTGGACAAACATAATACATTCAACGCTAGACTCCTATCCAACAAAACTAAATACTAAAACGGTCCATTACGCAGGAATTGCTATACTAAGTGAATTCCACACAAAGTACAACTTGTGTCCAGATTTTGCTGAATCCAGTTAAGTTGCAACAATGTAGTAAGATATCTTTATCGAGCCAAGTTCCAGTTGTAATGTAAACAAACCTGATGTGTGATTTGAGTTTGATTGATCGAATAAAGGTCACCTTCAAACGTGTAAGAAAATGTAGTTCGCTCTCCAACACTCGAAATAAAAATACTATAAATGTATATTATCTAGCGCACGTCTATATAACTTATATCGGAAGATCTTAAAATATATAATTACAAATTGAAAACATTAAATAAGCAATGTTTTGTTCTTATGCTTGTACAACACAGAAGACGTGGAATTTCAATTGTTTCAAAACGGCAAAATTTATGTAGATTCTTTGATTACTGGAAAGCAAAGTAATTGAAAAAGCGGAAAGAAACACATTATTATTTAGAATAAATTAAAATTACTTAGTGAAAATATCCCACATTAACAATTGATAATAGGGTGAAAATAGGAGAATTTACAAGTGAGTCAGCAAGGAACATAAATTCTGCTCATAATGAAATTGTACCTGAAAATAAAGGTTATAAACTTACATTATGGAATGGGTGTAAACGATTAATTAGGTAGGACCACATACGCATATATGACATAAGAAAAATTAATGCCTTGAACCCGGACCTCTGGATTGATATTCGAGTGCGCTGCCACTCTTACCCTCTTAAGCAAATCTAGTACAAACATTTATTTTCCATATATATAGTCTCAAATATTACGAGAAGTATCGGGAACACAGTCTCCACTGCCACCTAGTAGCTCTTATAACAAGTAAGCAAATTAAAGTGGTAGCGCACTGGAGTAACAATCCAGAGCTCCGGGTTCAAATCCCGTCCAGGCATTTATATTTCTCATGTGAAATTAAGCTTGCATTGCTCAATGGCAAACATTTAATCATAACATCGAGAATATATATATATATATATATATATATATATATATATATATGTATTTATATATCCGGCTTTAGATCTGGTCATAGCACAACCACAGCTTTGCTAAAAATTACTGAAGATATTCGTGAAGCCGTGGACAGACGTCAATTGACACCTTTAATCTTACTTGACTTCAGCAAAGCTTTTGACACAGTAGACCACGACTTATTTATGATAAAGCTCAAGCACCTACACTTGTCTCACAGCGCTGTATCCTGGTTCGACTCATACCTGCACGGTCGTCAACAATACGTTTCATTAAATACTAGATCTTCGTCTTGGCGCAATGTGCCGGCTGGAGTCCCCCCAGGGCAGTGTTCTCGGACCTCTTCTTTTCTCAATCTACATAAATGACTTCCAACTGTACTAAAGCACTGCCGTTATCACCTCTATGCTGATGATCTCCAAATTTACCTACATTCACCTCCTCGTTCTCTCTATAACAGCTTGACAAAAATGAATGACGATCTCATATCTATCTTTAACTGGTCTTCAAGTATCGGTATAAATATAAATCCTAAAAAGTCACAAGTAATTCTAATGAGACAACAAAGACTACTTACAAACTTTGACATATCTACACTTCCAAAAATTACTATAAATAATATAGTTATCCCTTATTCTTCTTCAGTAATAGATCTTGGACTACATCTAGACGCAAATTTAATCTGGCAAATACAAGTGAAGCACATATGTAAAAAGACTTTCTCCATCTTACATTATCTTAGACGTTTAAAGAGTTTTCTCCCAGTTTCGTTAAAACAAATCCTTTTGCAGAATATTGTGTTACCACACTTCGATTATTGTGACATTAAATATAATGATCTAAACTATGACTTGTCGCAGAGACTGCAGCGTGTTCATAATGCTTGCGTTCGATTCATTTTCAATATCCGCCGTTATGACCATATTTCCAAACACTTTAATAATCTCTCTTGGCTCCGTCTTACCGACAGACGTAAATTGCACTCTCTTTCACTACTTTTCAAGCTTCTGAATTCCTACATTCCTACTTACCTGGCGTCCAGATTTGAGAAGTTATCCTCTTACCACAATATTGACACTAGGTCACAAAATAGCAGTCTGCTAACAATTCCTCTTCATAGCATTTCCTCCTATTCTACTTCCTTCACAGTAGCCTCTGCCCGCTCCTGGAATCTCCTTCCTCAATATATCAGGGTTGCCGCGCACTTGGCACCTTTAAGTTACGCTTATACAGTTACCTGTTGGTCTAATAATTAATTTTTCTCTATTTATTTAATTTTATACTATGTCATTAATATTTTCCTCTATTTTTTATATATCTTGTACATACTATATATTTAATTTGTTAAATTTAGAGTAAATCAAAATAAATTATAAATATTAATTGTATTGTATGCATAACTTGTAATCGTTTATATATATATATATTGTAATTTAGATTTATGATTATTTTTGTTTGTTTGTATTTTTTTAAACCTGGTTGAGTGGTAGACAAGGCCTTAAGGCCTTAACTCTGCCAGGTAAAATAAAGCTATTATTATATATATATAATAATAGCTTTATTTTATATATATATATATATATATATATATATATATATACCTGTCACAAATAAATAAAATATGGAGGAATTTCCTAATCATATTGGTACCATCTTATATTGTTCTCAGTGTTAATTCCAGTAAAATACTATAAATAAAGCTTTTATCGTACACAATTGTGCTTATGGTGGGTAAACGTTGTACCACAGTTCCCCCAATAAACGAAACCGGCGGAGTAATATTTTATGAAAATTTGTTTACAGTACAACCGGAACTTGGCTCGGTACTAGTATGGATCGATTTTTAAAATTGACCAAATTATGCTGCTTGTGGAGAATACCCTACATTTCTCGATTTTAGTTTAATGCCGTATACAGAATTTTATTGCGAAAAATCGAAATTTGCTATGTGCCGAGTTTGATTCCGATAAAAGAAAGAATGCGGTCCTTAGAGCTTGATAGATGGAGCACGCACACAGGCTCACTTGTCAATTTGGGTGCTTACTAAGTAGGACCAATGAACAGTGTACAAGTTTTTCAAAGATAATTTCATGAAACCAATATCAATTCCTTATATATTCCTTTGAAATTCGTTAACAGGCTATGTGAGCATTGGTTCCGATGGTGTAATGGTTACCACGCACGACTCTACATTGAAGGTTCCCGGTTTCAAACCGCGTTAGGGGACGATGGACTTTTAACGGCATAACATTTCTGAGTGAAGATTAGTGAAATTATATACCACTATAGTCCACCGCTCTACCAACTGAGCTCTTACAACGATTGCTTAAAAAGTCGATAGGTCCACAACCTATTATACCAGTTTTTATTTTTTCGATTGTCTGATGATTCTGCCAGGATGTTAGGAATAAATTATGAAATTATTGTATTGTCATGGGTCTTTTATAAGTATACAAAGTTTCAAGTCGATCTAATGTGATTAAGTGGGCGAAAATCATGTTAAAAGATTCCGTTACGTAGATAGAGGTCCGTTACATAGATAGACAGATACATGTCAAGCTAATATAAAACGTGTAATATATTGAATATAGCAATTTATATATTAATACGTAAGAATCATAGAATGCATGTGGCTTCCAGATTGTATATATAGTGCATGAATGTAAGCAAGTACCGCTTGTGGGATAAATGTAGCAATTGATTAAACCACAATAAAAAGAAACCACTGTTTGCACTTTCTTAAATGTGTTATTTCCAAGAAATATAATTGACATAGGCCTATTTACATCACTAGGCATCAGAAATTAATTAATAACTTATAAGTTATAATATACAGTTTTGAGTGTTTCATTTTGTTTCCACTAGGGTACATCCTTACAATATTGCCATCCTATTTGCCAATAAATAATATGATCTGGTTGCAGTAGATGAACAAATTAAACATAACAAACTTTTTGTTGACGCCTCAGGTTAGCTGCCTTGAGTGGTTAGCGAGATATGTCAGTGTTGACTAACCTGAGTCTTCTCATGGATTGAATGGCGTGGTGTGCGCATCGTTCTTGTGTGTGTGTAGCTCATAGAGAGCAGTCGAGTTTTGTGGTGCGCTTGGTGTAAGTAACTTAGTGAGAGAACTGAACACGACGTGAGCACGTGGTAACCTTAATGTATATCTAGTTGAAATATAGTCTTATTTTCATATGTTTAATCCTTTGTGTCACAGTAAATAAACTCCTAAATATACAGTCCACTTCAGAGAGAAGAACTTTATAACTACTTACAGGTTTAGAAATAAAGTTCCGTGAACAATTAACCTGTATGTGTAGTAAGTATATATTATCCCTGCTACATATTTTTGGTCCTCCGGGCCGGATGTAACAGTCGCCTTGTGAAAAGTCGTAATATTGTGACACAAAAGGTATTACTTACGTGAAGAACTATATTAAACAAAGAACAGTGAAAGCGTTACCACGTGGTGTTGCCGTGTACAACTAGTGGACCGCGACCCCCTTGCAGAACTTCGAGCTTCGAGAAGTCTAGTTCCAGTGCAAGGAAATATCATTTTGAGAGTGAATTGTCTTCGAGTGAGCTATCCTTTGATATCAACGGTGCTGTGACCTTCTAGTAGCGTGGTGGCACATTCTAGAGTACCACAGGTGTCTGGTCGATTGGAAATCTCAGTAGAGACCTGAAAGCTAAGTTACTATTGCATGCTTGTATCTCCTATCTTAGAGTTGATGTCCCACCTCATTCCATATACCTAGACTTGATATTTGAGAACAAATTGAGTAAATTAGTATTGAGTCGAGCTGACATGATATTTCAAATTGCCATATTATTTGTGTGATTTATATATATTTTAATTATTTTATAAAAGATTTGCTGTGTTATATTGTTCGGTAATTGGTTATTTATCAAAAGTCATTTGAAAGTGAGACAAAGGCTATCCAAAAGCGAGGCATTCTTAAAAGAAGCCTTACTAATTTGGAAAATTATATTAATAGTGAAACCATTTCCCTAAACACATTACTAGCTAGACAAAATAAACTAGGAGATATTTGGGAACAGTTTGAGGCAGTTAAGAATTTCTTAGAGCTTGAAGTAGATTCAAAGCCAGGTCAGGATCATGCAAGGGATCATGAGGATTTTGAAAATGAATATTATGAGTTGTGTGGCAACGTTCAGGAATTAATAGAAAGTCTTCAAAAACCCACAGATAGTCATGGTTTTGATGATTCACGTGCATCTAGTAGATCGAGCTGTGGTTTTAAGTTACCGGCTATTCAGATTCCCCATTTCCAAGGAGAATTGACTGAATACCTCTCGTTTAAGAATACTTTTGAGTCCCTTGTAATTAACAATACTTACTTAGATAATGTTCAAAGGCTTCATTATTTATTATCGTCATTGGAAGGCGAACCTAGGCAATTACTCAGTAATTTAGCGATAACTGAAGGCAATTTTGGTACGGCCTGGAAGTTAATTCAGCAAAGGTACGACAACAGACGCATGATATTGTCTCAGCATGTTAAGTGCTTACTCAGCTTACCTTCTTGTAGTACAGGTACTGCTGCAGAGTATAGGAAAGTACTTAACCAAGTAAAGGGCAATATTAATGCCATAGAGAATCTTCAGAGTGATGTTCTGTTATCAGATCTAATGTTGCAGGAAATTATATCGAGTAAAATGAAAGGTATTCATAGGTCAGAGTGGGAAGCTAAACATGGTGCTACGGATATCCCTAGCTTAGTCGATTTTATGGAATTTTTGGAGAGAAAAGCTCAAACCTTGGAGCTCAGTGAATGTAAAAACATTGTAGTAAATGAGAAACCAGATGTAAAGCCTAAAGTCAAATCTTTCCATATTGCTAATGACAACAAATCAAGATATTGCCATAACTGCAAATCAAACAAACACAATTTCCAGATTGTGAGGAGTTCAACCAATTAACAGTAGATGAAAGAGTACATTTAGTTGGTCAGATTAGATTATGTTATAATTGCTTTTCAAAAGGGCATACAGCGAGATTTTGTAAAGAGAAACCTTGTTCCAAATGTCAACGCAAACACAATACTCTAATACATTTTGAAAGAAAGCCTAATGTTGAGCATCCAGCTATTGTGTCTCCCACTGCTATGAAGATAACCTCCGGGCTAGGCTCAAACGTACTTCTTAGCACTGCCTGTGTTAATGTGAAAGATAAATTAGGGCGGTTAGTTAAGGTTAGAGCGTTACTGGACTCTACCAGCCAGTTATCTTTTATGACTACAAATCTGTTGAGCAAGTTAGGTCTTGCAACCCAATCGTGTAAACTTCCTATTGTAGGTATTGGAGACTCAGATGTCTCTCCAGTCAGTCTTACTTGTAAGGTGCAATTGTTGTCCAGAGTGTCTAACTATAGGTTGAACTTGAATTGTGCTGTCGTAGATAATATCACATCTCAATGTCCTGCCACCGAGATTGATCATTCAAACTGGAAAATTCCGTCTAACATTGTGTTGAGTGATCCAAACTTTAATAAACCTGCCACGATTGAACTTCTTCTCGGCGCAGACGTGTACCATGATATTGTTTGTTCTGAGACGTTGAGAAAGAAGGGATACCCCACGTTGATCAAAACAGAGTTTGGTTACATATTTTCGGGTGTCTTCCTGAACTTTATGTTAAGAAAAGAGTAGATCCTCGTTCGGTAAACTTTGTGAAACTTGATTCTCTGGATAAAAAACTGGAAAGGTTCTGGCAGCTAGACGAACTGCAAAACCCTGTTCTTAGTCGAGAAGAGAAAGCGTGTGAACAACATTTCGTTGAAAACGTCCAAAGAGATGAATCTGGTCGTTTTATTGTGAAGTTCCCTATACGTCTTGATGTTCCTTCGGTCGCTGAATCTAAGCATACGGCTATTAGGAGATTTAAGCACATTGAGAGTAAGCTTGATAAACATTCTCAATTAAAAGAACACTATGTCGGATTTATGAGAGAGTACAGCGATCTAGGACACATGGAGCTTGCACCACACTTAGAAGGAAACAAGAGTACTTTCTACTTACCGCATCATTGCGTAATTAAAGAGTCTAGTACAACGACCAACAATGAATCGCCACCTAGAGTGGACTCAGAATTGAAGACAGAAATTCGGGTACTGATGTCTAAGGTACAAGTGCCTGAATTTGAGAAGTATTCTTCATTTCTCAAACTGAAACGGGTATATGGATATGTACTGAGATTCATCCATAATACTCGTAATAGAGACAAATTATATTCCGGTTACTTGTCTTCAATCGAGTTGAAACAAACGGAACTAATGGTGGTGAATCACATTCAAGCCATTGAATACAAGAGGGAAATCCACGAGTTAACTTCCAAGAAACAAGTAGATTCTTCAAGTGACTTGAGATCACTTAACCCATTCCTGGATAAAAATGGACTTCTCAGAGTTGGTGGCCGTCTTGAGAATTCTCAGTTGACATTTGATGAGAAGCATCCAATCATATTACCAGCTAAAAATGTTGTGACTAAACTGTTAGTGAAGCATGAACATGAGATGTTACTTCACTCCGGTGCTCAAGCAGTTCTGTGTTCACTGCGCACCCATTATTGGATACCTCGTGGTAGAAATACTATTCGTGGGGTAATTAGGTCCTGCTACAAATGTTTCAGAGTTAAACCACCCCGAACTAGTCAGATGATGTGACAACTTCCTGAGTATAGAGTAGAGCAAAGTCTTCCCTTTGTTAAGGTAGGTTTGGATTACGGAGGTCCAATTGTAATAAAGGGAGACAACCCAAGATCTAAGGTGAAATTCAAGGCTTACATAGCACTTTTTGTATGTTTAGTATCTAAGGCTATCCAGTTAGAAGTTGTCAGGAGCCTTACTACTAAGGACTTTATTGCTGCCCTCTATAGATTTGTTGCCCGCAGAGGACGCCCTTGTCTCATATTGAGTGATAATGGTTCAAATTTTGTTGGGGCCAATAACGAGTTATTAAATATTGTAAAGAAACATGCGAATGTTATTACCGATAACATAGCAAATATGAACATTGAATGGAGATTTATTCCTCCTTCTAGTCCCCATTTTGGTGGACTTTGGGAGGCAGGAATAAAATCGGTTAAATCCCTTATGACAAAGACTATAGGTAAAACTATTCTTAGTTTTGAAGAATTGTGTACTTTGTTGTGTCAGATCGAGTCTGTACTAAATTCTAGACCTATCTGCACGCCCAGTGAATCCCATGAAGAAATGTACCTAACTCCAAGTCACTTCCTGGTAGGTAGACTATTAACTAGTACTATTCCTCCTGATATAGCCAACTGCCCCCTTTCCTACGATGCAAGGTGGAAGGTAGTTCAGGCTCTCTACAGGTCTTTCTGGCAACAGTGGTCCAGACAATACCTGCAGTCGCTTCAGCAAAGGAGGAAATGGATGTCTGCCGGGAGATGGTGCCCAGCTGTCGGTGGTCTTGTGATCCTTCGGGACGACAACTTACCACCTCTGGTATGGAAAACTGGTGTGATCCAACAGCTTCACCCTGGGATCGACGGTGTGTTACGAGTGGTCACCATTAGGACTAAAACTGGATTATTTCGACGAGCCATTGTGAAACTTGTCCCCTTACCCAGTTGTGTTGAGAGATTCACCGATGTGTTAAATCGTGAGATCCCTCAAAGGGGGGAGTATGTTGACGCCTCAGGTTAGCTGCCTTGAGTGGTTAGCGAGATATGTCAGTGTTGGCTAACCTGAGTCTTCTCATGGATTGAACGGCGTGGTGTGCGCATCGTTCTTGTGTGTGTGTATCTCATAGAGAGCAGTCGAGTTTTGTGGTGCGCTTGGTGTAAGTAACTTAGTGAGAGAACTGAACACGACGTGAGCACGTGGTAACCTTAATGTATATCTAGTTGAAATATAGTCTTATTTTCATATGTTTAATCCTTTGTGTCACAGTAAATAAACTCCTAAATATACAGTCCACTTCAGAGAGAAGAACTTTATAACTACTTACAGGTTTACAAATAAAGTTCCGTGAACAATTAACCTGTATGTGTAGTAAGTATATATTATCCCTGCTACACTTTTCTCATTTGTTTTCAAACATCGCCGCTTACATTAAACATATAAATATTTTAAAATAACTATAGTTAAATAATGATTTGTGAGTAAACGGCTTAATTTTATTCGTTAAACAGTCCAAACAAACGCCACTTTTCATCTCCAAATCCTCTGGACATTACTTATGATAATTACTATTATATTCATGTCTGCTACCTTTCTTATGTATTGGGTGGATTTTTGCTAACTTGCATTCTTTTGGAACGTTTAATATTCTCTATAATGAACGTAATTCTGACTTTGGAACATCTTAGAGTAAACAAATCAATCATTGTTATATCATATAGGGTAGAAACGAAATTATGACGTTAATGGAGGGTATTTTAGTTATTTAAGCCATGCGGTTCACATCTAGGGATTAATAACAAATCAAAGAATCCAAGTAAAAGCTTGATATTGAGCGATTCCGTGAAAATGTCATATCGAGGTGAACTTTAAGAAATTGTCGCAGGAATAGTTCTGTCGACGGAATCTAACACATCTTTAGAGATAAAATGTTCTGATTCTACAAGAGAATATTTCAAATATTTACTATTTTAATCTAAAATCAATGGTAGAACTCGTCATATTCCAAACCTGTAAAAACAAGCAATTTTTTACGAATTTGTTGTTTAACTATTTGATCGTATTAATTTGTTTTATTTAACAAACCCTTTTATTAAACCATATTTTGGTCCTTTTAGCCGCTACTGTAACAATAGTAACTGTATTTTAATGTTATAGATACCTTAAATGTACTCTATTACTGTTAAGTGTATGCAATGCTCAGTCAGTCACGGAAAACGTATACAAATCATTGTACACAACTTAGTAATTGATGGATTAAAATTTCTTTCTGGATTCTAGGTTATCGGTATAAAACTAACTAACTCACTGGCCCTGTCGAATTGCAAGGTTCATGGCCGCGCGGACATATAGGCTACATCCCTATCCTGAGATGTTTTATAATCGTCCCCTGTATAATATACTTCCCTCAAATCATGGTTAATGTTACTCTCCCTTCTAATTCTTGGCCGATCTGCTGGACGCTCATTTCTTGGAAATACCTACCTTGGTTTATTTTAATAGGATATTCTGTGTTTTGTTGTGAAACATCGAAAAATGTGACCGCTAGAGCGATTTTTAAATTTTCGTTCCGGAAAAAGTCGGTTATATGTCTCACACGAATTCTTCATAGTTCCACAGAATCGCAGCGCGCATGCGCTAGCGAATGACGTCGCCCCGGAAAGGTAAATCTAACATCCAGCAGTTGGCAGTATATGTACGTGAAACCAGTATGACGAACATTGACAGAAAATTCCCAGAACATGTTTTCAAAAATTGAATAAAGAATCCACAAGTTTTCACGGCATGTTTTATTGCTGTGTTGTTCGTATGTATTTTAAACCAGAAAATTATTTTTCTTTCCTGTCCATTCGAGTGCGTGAACAAAATTTCTAGTGTAAAGTGTGTTCTTTTGTGTTGCTGGTTTTAAAACGAAAATAATTTCATAATGCCTACATCCATCAGCCTGATTAATTTAGGCCGATTCCTAGATCTAGTTGATCGTAGAGAATGTACTCAATTTCTGTTCGATGAAGGGCTTTTAAGAACAAGAATGCAGTGCCCTCGATGCAATGTTCTTCTCGTTCCGGGAACGAAGCAGAATAGGCTATACCCAATATTCGTTTTTAGGAGAGGGCACCCGGAATTCTCCCAGTCGGTCACGAAAGGAACTTGGTTCGAAAATTGCAAATTACATCCTTTCCAAGTTATTTGCTTAGTTCATTCATTTGCGCATACATTAACGTATAATCAGACAATTGTGTGTTATGCTATCGGGAACAGAAAGCCAACTCGAGCTGATTGGTTCAGTTACTGTCGAGAAGTGTGTATATTATCTATGGAGGATAAATACGCAAATCGTGGCAAAATTGGATGTCCAGGGCATATTGTCGAAATTGACGAATGAAAAATTGGTAGGAGGGCGTGTAGTTGGGGGTGATCGATGTCCGAACGAAACAGGTGCGGATGGAAATTTGTCCCAACAATAATAGGGATGCTGTTACCCTTTTTAATTTGATAGCAAAGCGTGTTCATTTTGGGAGCACTATTCACACAGACTGCTGGAGGGGTTATAATGGGTTACTGGGTGGTGGTTTCACCGCCCACTTAACAGTGAACCATTCGCAAAATGTTGTGGATCCCGATACAAATGCTCACACGAACAACATAGAGTCATTTTGGCGGAGTCTACGACGCAGGGGGATCAAAATCGATGATATGGACAACATATCGCGGAATATTTATGGCACTTTGATTGTAAAAATCGAAATGCGGATCCTTTCCAAGAACTCATTGAAGATATCAGAGCGGTCTACCCTGTAGCATAGTTTAATTTTATATATTTTTGGCAACAATGAGTTAAGATAAATTTGAAAAATTATCTACTAAAATATTTTTATTATTATTATTATTATGAAAATGTTATTTGGCAATAACTAACAATGAAATATTTAGATTTTTATTTCAAGTTATATTTATTTAAAAAAGGAATATTGTCTAACGACTGGCACTATCGACCCCGTAGGTTAAATGACCGCGTGGACATAAGCTCTCCATACATCCTTGTCCAGAGCTAATGTTTTCCAATCATTCCCTGTATAATCTACTTCCTTCAAATCATAGTTGAGTGCCTCATTGCCAAAGGTGCCTAACCCAAAGTTTAAAGAATGATGCTTTTCCCAGTAATTGCACTAGAAATAATCATTGCACATCTGCCTACAACATTTTTGTGTTAATTTTAACTCATCCATAATGTTATAGACAGATATGACTCTGACATAGATTATTATTTCTAATGCAATTACAGGGAAAAACATTTTTTTAATCGTGAGTTAGGCACCTATGGTATTGAGGCACTCAGTTACAGTTATTCTCCCACCTCATTCTTGGTCTACGAACTGGACGTTTTCCCTCGGGTTTTCGTATAAGAAGCTTAAAAAATAAAATTATTTATTAACCTTATATTATTTAGGCAATATAAAATCCTGCTTTAAGATTCTATTTCATTAATATTTTGTAACGCTCTTCATGTGTTTTTCACAATTTATTTTCTTCTTGTCGCATGATATATGTGTTAGTCACTGAATGTCTTCAATTATTTACTGAAATGGGTCTGATGATCGCATTTTAGATTCTTAGTGCCATGGAATGTCACAAATTTAAACGTCCGTGTTACAGCGACTTTTTCCACCCCAGGATATCCGATGCCTAAACTCACGAGTGAGACTCAATGTAACAATCTGACACAGGATTCACGAAGTTTATGAAATAGTTTACAGATTAGCCATAACAGACCTTCAGCGAGCAGTGTTAATCGTACTGATGCTCCAAACAGCGTGCACCGTCCATGTTGTTACAACAAATCGTGAATATCCACAACTTCTTAATTATGTTGTAATTCCTACAATTGTAAACCCACTGATAGCATTTACTAGGTGTTTCATCATCATTTTAAAAGTCGTACAATTTTGATTTTGTAAGTTCTTTTTAAATATTATTTACAAACCTGTATACAGTTTCGTCTTAAATATAATTTCCAAGTCTACATACATGGTTTTAAGGTTTTCATTATGTACGTTTTACTTCCATAAGATTATATTAGACATTTATTGCATTAATAAACAAGTTTTGTAATTCTCTTCAACCAAGTTCCGAACTTCCAATCCTAGTGAAGGGTTTTTCGGTTGTTGATGTTGGCAACTTCTGGAGTTTTTTTTTGGTGGTTGATGGTGGCAACGTTGGAACAACATGGGAAAGTAGGAAGTAAGTAATTTATCCACGATCATGTTTTACGTAAATATATAAATATAAAAAGTTGTAAAGAAAGCTTGAAGATGATTGGAACATGTTTAAAACAATACAAAACTTGTTTACAAGTGTTTAGTGCATCCGTGGCATAAGAATTTAACTGTAGAATTGTGAGAGGCATAAAACCGACCACATCCTTCGTTTCAGTTGACCTCCTACACCTAATGATTTTAACACATAATAGATAACAGCTAATCACTCGCCGCATATATATAGTATCTTAATGTTATAATGATTTATATAGATTAATGTATCGATTTACCCATTCACAGTCTATTTGTCATAGTTGATATATATATATATATGGGTGTACAAGAGGAGCCGGACATCATAGACATTATAGACAAGAAAAGATTAAAGTGGTATGGCCATGTAAAAAGAATACGAGAGCAAAGTTTGCTTAAATATTTTAATGGAATGGATCCCAATAGAAAGGAGGAAGAGCGAAGAAAACTTGGATAGAAGGGGCACAAGCAGCTATGAATATCAGGGGATTGGAGGAAGATTGATGGATGGACAGAGATGAATGACTTTTGGTTTCCGAAAGACGACGGCAGCTGCCATGATACCGGGTGATGATATATATATTATAATTATAATTCCAAACAGCAAACAAAAAGTTAAGAATAATCAACGCGTTTCAATAACGAATGTATCATTATTAAGTCTTGAAAATATAGCTTTGCTTTTGGAACCCGTTGACTATTTTATTACTTTTTTTTGTGTTTGGGATTATATATATATATATATACTATAGCCCACCGCTGTGGTCTCGAGGTAGCGTGCTGCCTTATCACACAGCGGGCCCGGGTTCGATACAAGGTCGGGGCAGTTTTTCTCGGTGAGGTTTTTATCGGGGTTTTTCCTTACCTGTAAGACAAATGTCATGAAATCTATAAGACCCAAACGGTCTCCGAAATCATATCGCCATCATCATCATCCTTATCATCATCATCATCATCATCCTTTACCGGTGTGCAGAGCAACAGGAAGCTACCACACCTACAATTACCTAGTAAAGCTGCAAGCATAATATGAAAATGCTATGATTGCAGCGAAGGATCTGCCCTCGGGCAGAATTACTGTGGATGGATGGATGGATGGATGGATGGATGGATGGATATACTATAGTAATTCTGCCCAATGGCAGATCTTTCACCGCAATCACAGCATTTGCATGCCATATTTGCAGTTTTTCTAGGGAATTATAGATGTGGTAGCTTTCGTTGCTTTCCACAGCGGTGAAGGGAGATGAAATTATTAGGATGATGATGATGGCCGAATGATTTTCGTGGACCGTTGGGCCCTAAGCTTTCAAAAATCTATCTTCCAAGTGAGGAACGACCCGAAAAAACCTCACCCAAGAGCTTGTCCCGACCGGGAATCATTCCCGGACCCGCTGCGTGACAAGGTAACTCGCTACCTCGAGACCACAGCGATGGACTATATATATGAACACCACGGGATTGTATATAATTTTTTTTCAAATACCCCAGATTATCTTTCGACATTCCTGATTTTCTCTCCTGGTATGGCGTAATTGCAACCCACTTATGAGGTTGGGGCGTCTGGAAGGCGGGGTTACTGTTCCCCGATGATATGATGGGTGATGATGATAGTGGTGCGCAGAGAGTCCCTAATCCTAAGATGAATATGAATGATGATGATTGCGATGGCCTAATGATTTCGGGGACCGTTTGGGCGTTAAAGTTGTCCTGACATTTGTCTTACAGGTGAGGAAAAACCCCGATAAAACCTCACCCAGAAAACTGTCCCGACCGGGATCGAACCCAGGCCCGCTGCGTGACAGTATATAATAATTACATATTGGTTTATTTGACATAGTGTTGTTTGTTGCTATGAAACAGATATCACATATAAAATAGATACAAACAAAATATATTAATTTGCGTACAAGTGATTCTAATAAATGAGTTTTAAAAATTGTACGTATTTCCAGTCCATCATTGTATCCAACTAAGTAGGGAGGTAAGTAGATAATAATTTAGCTTCCTTGGTTGGTAAATTCTAATTACTTGTGAATACAGATCAACATAGTACTAAACATAACATAGCGTGAGAGAAAACAAGTGTTGTATAGTTTATTACTATTCAGAGCGTGTTAGCAAATAACGGACAATTGTATCAGTGATATGACATTAAGTGTTAAAACTTTTCTCCGTCCTTGTAACAACTAGGTAACAAATAACAATCAAATAGCAATTTTTTACTTTTTTTTTCAATAGTAAAATCAAAGAAATCTTCAATAATTTAAAATCAATCAGAATATTTTCCCTGTTTGTTTAAAGAACTGGATTATATAATATACTCACATCTAACAACAGTCTATGTAACTTTCTTGATGAACGTAAGTCTGGCTTTGGAACGAAACATCACATAAACACCGCACTTCAGCACGTTATAGAGAACATTAAATGTTCTACGGACAAAAGTGACAACAGTTCTACTCGACTACAGCAAAGTCTTTGATACTGTAGACATAAACTTACTCCTAAAGGTATTACCTGTCTGAGGCAACTCTGCCTTGATTGGTTTAGTTCTTACAAATCACTAGCAATCATTTTCTGTTAATAATCGTAATTTTCCCTGCATTTTGTGAAGACAAGAATAAATAAAACCTACAGTATTAGTTGTTATCAGTTATTATAAGTAATGACACGAGTGATTTCCAAATTATCTAGAGGATTTGAAAAGCAAGAGAGGCATTTGTTAGGACTATTTAATGAATAAAATTAAACTGTTTACTCACAAACTATGTATTTTAAAATATGTATATATTTAATGTAAACGGCGATGTTTGTAAACAAGTGAGAAATGTTTGGTTTATTTCATTCGTTCATCACTGCAACTTTATCATACTATTTATTGCCAAATAGGATCGCAATATTGTAAGAATACACCATAATTGAGAAAAAATGAAGCACATTAATCCAACATTACAGGTTATTAATTCATTTTTTCGGAAACAAGTCAATACAATCAGTATTCAAACACAATTACTGAACACACAATTATCAAATGTGTAGGTCGAAGGACTTTGTTCATTATTTGCTATATTCAAGTTCAAGAGTCGGTCACTGCAGATTAATGCTCTGCCCTGCTCACAATATTAAAACGAGGAGCTTTCTTTAATATGTTAAACACAATTATATAAATATCGAGGTGAAACACCACTGTGATTGGATGTAAAACAAAATTCATTCAAACGTGATTGGTCATTGACTCCCATTTCAGGCATGAGTTAAATAGTCATAAGTAATGCCATAATTGCATATTATCTAGATGATTTGGAAATCAAGAGTGGCATTTTTTAGAACTATTTAACGAATAAAATTAAACTGTTTACTCAAAAGTCATTATTTAAATATAGTTACCGGTCTTTTAAAATATTTATATATTTAATGTAAACGGCGATGCTTGAAAACAAATCAGAAATGTGAGGTTATGTATATTCACTGCAACCTGATTATATTATTTATTGCCAAATAGGATCGCAATATTATAAGAATGCACCCTAGTGGAGAAATAATGAAACACATCAAACTGTTCATTATAATCAATATTGTAGGTTATTAATTTATTTTGTTAGTAAACAACTCAATAAAATGAAGGAATCTGTTCATTATTTGCTACATTCAATGTATTTGTTGGAGAAAAATAATGCTCAGAGCTGTTCAGAATATAAAAACTGAGCAGCTTTCTTTATCACAAAAGTAGGAGCTGATAAAGAGAAATCGATAAAGAGAGAGGTGAAACATGACTGTCATTGAAACGTGATAGGTCATTGACTACCATTTGGGACATGAGTTAAATAGTCAAATATTATTAAGCCTATTATTGTTGTGATAGTAGCACTAGCCCAGGTAGTATCACAACTAACTCACTCACACTATCGAACCCGTAGGTTCATGGCCTTGCGGATATAATCTCTCCACACATCCCTTTCACCACCTAATGTTTTACAATCATCTCTAGTACAATCTCCGATTGAGGGTCTTTCCACTTTTCAGCGGTTGCCCTTTTACCAGCCGGCTGTTGGCCCTTCACATCCACATGTGTCAATCACAGAGGTAGATGATCAACAGCCAGTTTAGGGGTGACATGTGGTCAGCATGTCGAGTCCCCCAGCCGTTATAGCTGGTTCCTCAAACTGGAGCCGCTACTTATTGTAGCTACCCAATTGCCTCACGATGCTGGGTGGGCACCGGTCCCACATTGGCCAAAATACCATGAGAAAATGTCTTCCCCCATGGAGACTCGAACCAGCGGAAGTCCCGTAGCTCTGCGCCAAGGCTTCCTACCATAACCGCTCGGCTACGGCGCGGGACTTGTACAATCTACTTCTCCAAATCATGGTCAGTGTTATTCTCCCATCTCATTCTTGGTCTACCAATTGAGCGTTTCCTTCTGGTTTACTTACATAAAGTTTCCATGCCCTCCTCCGTGTCACATGCCCTGCCTATTGCAGATTATTAGACTTAACTGTTATTATACACATTTTTTCTCTAGTGATTTCAAAGTTTAAATAATATCAGTCTCTTACAAGATTCTTTTTTATCAGATGTTAGTAATATTATTAGTTAATTCAAATAGTCTTTAAACAGTGAGAATAAAATTAAAGGAAGGTCTCTTTTGTTCAAATTCAATATTTTTTTTTTAAATGAAGTTTCTTTAATACCCTGACAGACAATGAATAAGCACTTTGCGAAGATTTCAAATGGGGTTGTTAGTAATTTTTCGATAATGAAGAAAGATCCTGTTTTCAAGGATGGTATCAGCAAACTTAATCATACCTATAGAGAATTTCATCATCATCATCATCATACTTCACGTATTAGGTCTTTGTCTGTTCAGCCCAACGCTTTCTTGGTCTTCCCACCGATCCTTGTCCTACAGGATTATACATCAGTGCCATCTTTTGTATCCTATCATCTGTCATTCTTTGCAGATGCTCCTTCCAATTGTTTCTTATTCTTCTATTTGTTGAAGAAGTGTCTGTACTTTTAGTTCCTCTCTAATCTTTTCATTTCTAACATGTTCTTCTCTTGTACAACCTTTCACAGCCCGTAGGAATCTCATTTTCGCTGCCTAAATTTAATTTTTTTTATTTTGCCTTATAGAGAATTTCTTGTCACTTGTCATTGAAAGTTAACTTCCTGCATTGTCATCTAGAATTCTAACTTTGTGAATTTGTCAACAAATGGAAGATTTTAACCAGGACATAAGGATAATGGAGGAAAGTTACCAAGGATTCTGGAATGATTGTGTAACGGTAGATCACTGCTGGATGCTCCAGAAGCCATGTACCGGAGAAACATGAAGTCTATATCATTAAATCACAGGCAGTTTGTTTATTTATCATTTAGTCTTGTTTTAGGTCTTAGATTTATGGATATCAACATAACCTGCCACAATAACATGTAGAGGAAGTTCGGGTAAAGTGGGCCCTTCGGTTTGAGTAGACCCTCTTAATATCGTATTTAATTGGTACTACCCTCGAAAAGAAAATGTTTTAATTTCTTTCGCTAATCAACTTTGACATCCAATGCCTGTTTCTTTTATTCTTTGTGCACAGAATGGTTTATTTGTGACATTTATGAAAACAACCAATTTAAAAGTTCTTCAAGCTAAGAATTAATTCTTAATTTCCGCTATTGAATGTGATAAAATATTGAAAAATCACCTAAATATATTATATTATGTAGATGCTGTTTCAATACACTAATGGGTTTAGTTTGATATCACGTGACAGGCGGCTGTGTAAAATAATTAAACATAAAACAAAGTAATTTGGTTAAAGTGGACGTGGGTGCACTTTACACGAATATGCATATTTTATCTATAAGTATGCTATATGTAAAAACCATGCACTTAATTTTATTTAATATCTTTGTAATTTTGCTAAACCCAAATCTTTGTCTGCAGATCAATGACACCTGAATGCTATAATCAACAATAATTTTTCAAAACATTAAATAAATATCAACACTTATTAATTACGATCAGTCATAAATACTTTCAGATTACTTTGTGACTGTCTGTATAAATTAATGGCGTAAATAAACTTAAAAATAGTCTAAAGGCTAAGGTGGACTCTTGGGTCCATTTTATCCGAATATGGAGGTTAAAGTGGACCTATCTTGTAACGTAAAAAAGTTCATAAATTATGTAGAAGATTCCATATTTGAATAAAATAACAATGCTATTTCATAGTTACAGCACTAATGATAAATAATCACTGTAATTAATCAACATTCGAAAATCTTAATTAAAAGAAGAAAAACAACAATTTCAAAATAGGGTCCCACATTACCGGAAATTTCTCTAATTTTCTTTATAGTAAAAACTGAACGTGTTAGAAAAGAAACTGAAAAGTGTCTTCGTAATCAGCATGAAAAACTAGTCTAGAGACACATATTTGTATTTTTGATGATTAAAGGAATTATTTTTTAGACCAGTGTTATTGTTTCATCTTAAAGGTTCCGAAGTCCCCTAATGTTATTGTTTTCCTAAGACTAATATTAACGCTAGCCTGATTGTTATGATATCTATAGTAACAAATTGTTGGATAATAATCACTACACAAACTACAGTAACGAATTTGTTTGGAGAATAAATATTTGACAAATTGCATATCGGTATGTTCTGTAATACTGCTTTTTTAAGACGGAATTGTATTCCGTAATAGTATAGCAAGAAGTGTGTTAATGGAAAGGTAAATGTATTATGAATAGACTTCGGGTTTAGAAGGAAACACAATATTAAAAATAGTACGAAAAAGGTAAGGTTTTTGAAAACACTTAAAAGGGAGTATAACGAAAAAAAAGTGAATGCATAACCATTCCTACTTTCATTTCACAATATTAAGAACAATTATACTTAATTATATTCAATTTTTCTTAATATGTTTGGAAGCCAGATTCCATTCCTTTGTTATGTAGAATGCATTTGTACAAGGAAGGTAATCACATAAAAAACAGTGCTGTAAAGTACTTGGTTTTGACTCTGAAATCCAAAGCACTGCACCTTACTAGTTCTTCAAGGTAGGATTCTTTAAAAACCGTAATATAAGTTCGTCACGTTTATGAATTCAATAATAAAAGTACCTGGATTGACGAGATTTATGTTAAATGTTGTTAAATTATATCAGAACTGATTAAAAAAATGAACCTACATAAAAATCGGAAAACCCGAGAAGTTAAAAACCACGTAATTTTGACTATTTTAGAAAGTTACAAACTGCTGTACAGAATAGTTCGAGTTCTATGACGATAAAAAAGTATCTCCTTTAACATCCGGTAAATGTAAACACTCTACTCGTCTGCGGTCGAGAGATGAGGTAAATCCCTTGTTATTTAACCCATTCGCCTCAGAAGACGAGGTACACTCGCTTAACTCTGCCTGTTATATATAATAACTGATATCTTAAGTTCGACACAATGAAAACATCAACTGCATAACAAATATATTCAGCTTTTTGTAAATTATCATCTAGAAAGTTTTACTTACTTTATTTTATATTATTTTAATATTATTATATTCCATGTTTTTGTTAGTATTAGATCACATCACCATTGTATTTTGTTTAGTCTATATTTTAATAACATCTTAAAATTGTAATATGTATGCAATTTTTGTGCAATTTTACTATTCGCTGGTTGAGTGGAAGAGAAGGGCTTCTGGCCTAACTCTGCCAGCTGAAATAAAGCATTATTATTGTTGTTATTATTATTATTGTTGTTATTATTATTATTGTTGTTATTATTATTGTTGTTATTATTATTGTTATTATTGGAAAGCATTGTTAAGCTATTACACGCATTATTTCCTATTAATACTGCAAAGCATAGCATGAAAGTGCTGTGATTGAAGTGAAAGACGTGCCCTCGGGCAGAATTACTGTGGATGGTGGATTATTATGATTATTATTATTATTATTATTATTATTATTATTATTATTATTATTATTATTATTATTAGTATATGATGTGGATGTTGTGATGGCATATAAAGTTCGGAGATCATTTTGGCCTTAAAGTTAACCGATATTTATATTACAGGTGAGGAGAGAGTCCGATATATTCTCACCAGGAAACTTGTCACGATCGGACATCGAATCCGAGTCCGCTGAATATGAGGCAGAGACTACACAGGTGACCCAAGAATGTATTCAAATGTAAATATGTTATCTCTTCTATTATACTGCTAGGCGCAAAAGTGAACATCTCATTTTTTATGTAAGCTTTGTTTTCAAATGTAGCTTAGGTACATCGGAGATGAAAACAAGAAGAACAAATTGCTGAACATCCGGAAACAAAGAAGGAAAACAATTTACAAAGTACTATTTTCTACGTAATCTCAATAATG